>JBBPCZ010000002.1:19935096-19957889 GCA_037974445.1 Brycinus macrolepidotus
GCTATATACAGAAATGCTGGGTATAAATACTATAGATAAGTAACACAGCTGAGTGAAATCTACAGACACAAATGGTACTTTGGACTACGTTATTGCACTTGGTAGAGATCAGTATTAGTAAAAAGTAATATTGACATAAGTAGTGACATTGCACATGTAAGACTATTGCACATAAGATATTGCATGTAGTGAAGTGATTCAGCACCCATTTAAGAAAATGTCACATGATATTGTACATGGTAAGACAACTGCACGTAAGATCTTGCACATAATGATAATGTTTTAACACCTGATTAATATCCGATAAGGACATTGCACAACATTGCACATGGTAGACCGGACTGATATTTTAGAACATCTTTAAATTTGTTGGAAAAATCTAGAGCTAACACACCCTTCCATGCTCAGAGATGTTGTAAAGGGGACAGCCTGGGACTGGGCTGGCCATTCCAACCAGCATTGCCACTGCCGAGTTGGGTAGAGGAGGAAGAGAAGGCCGCCACCCTCCTGAAATCAGCCGGCATGGGCTGCACCTGTGCGTGACCCTTTATAACTGGCACTCACACTCTGACTCACTGCTGAGTCTTTGTGTTTCACAAGCGTAAGGCTTGAGCCGGTAACCTCGGTACTGAAGAGTTCTCGGGTTCCCGAGTTTTTGAGCATTTTAGTGCTCATCTTGAGCTTTTCCCGAGGCACATTTTCAGTCGCACCACACTCCTGTCCCTTTCCTCCTCCTCCTCTCTCTGAATTGAGCCTGGTGCTGTTTTGGTTGAGGGTGTTTTTAGTTTCTCCCATGTGTGGAGTGGCCAGTTTCCCTCCCTTTAGTTTCTTAATTCAACTCTTATTTTCTGATTAGTACGTCATCTGAGGCCTTCTGAAGGGCCTGTCTGCAGTTCTGCCTCAGCAGTTCAGCAAGTAAACGCGTTAGAGTAACATGGCTTGAGTTTCTCTCGTTTCGGCAAGTTAGACTTGGGCTTTGTTAGAATTTGGGCTTTGTTCACTGTGGAGGCAAATGATTCACACTTCCCCATCGAAAAATGCTACCTTGAAGTTTATACAGCCAGTTTGTAATACTGATAATGTTGAGAAATGGGCAAATAATATGAATAATCAGAGAAAAATATATTTTATTAAAAATATATGTTATAAGCAGTCTAGTGATTCACGCTACCCTATCGAAAAATGCTATCTTGAACTTTATACAGCTACCAGTTTATACAGTCAGTTTAACACTGCATCACAAAGTAGCACATATAAACCAGTGTGTCCACTGCAAGGTAGCACAGATTTATGGGCGTGGTACTGAATCTCAAGACTGTGGAACACAAAGGCACGGTAGAACATTTCGATGGGTATCATGTATTGACAAAACACCGTTGCTCAGATTTAAGGCGCCTCCTCGTTACACATATAAACCTCAAACATCATCTTTTACTTTCTCTTGGGCTTCTCATGTACTTATCTTGATTTACCTTGCCTCTTGTGCTGTCACAGTAATTATGACTTTGCTCCGGCTCTGCCAATCATCTCGAATCATTTTTATCCCATTTGGCATTGGAACGAGGCAGAGATTCCACCAGCCTTGGTAAATAAAGATTTGATTGATGTCAAAGGCTAAATTTGAACAATAGCTCAAAATATTAGGCTATTTAGCTCACAATCGAAGAGACGAAGCAAAAAGCTGAATTTGATTAATAGGTTTAAAAAGCATATAATTCACATTGCAACCCAAGGTTTTTGCCTCATTTCAGCAGTTCTATTCAGATAAAACACCAAGAGCAAGGTTAATAATTTACTTTTCTTTTACGACTTTTTTCCCCCACTATTCCGAACAAAAGTATTGTCCCTCTTCAAGCAGTTGGCATAATATAGAGACATGTTGCACATTCCGCTGTTAGCTGCCCAGAGCCTCTCAGTGCCAGAGTTTTGCCGCAAAGATTTATGGGAGCTGTCTGTTTGAGCACTAAACTAATGTGATCTCCATTCATAGGAAGCACATCTACCTCCACTTACTCCTAGCCTGGGCAGCTCCTGCTATAGGCAGTAATGGAGCCACTGCGGTATTAAGGCTAGACATTAATTCACTGTGTCAAGCTGTCCCTGTGGAATATTTATGATGCTAAATACATTTAATTAGCTGCCCTTGCCGGTGGAGGGAAAGTGCGTCGTCAGTGAAAGGGGTCCTTCTGCTAGCTTTTGTAGCCCGCCTAATTCGTTTAGCATGGCGTCAGAGGGATACAAATAGAAGCTTTGGGAAATTCACGGCCGTCAACATTTTGGACGGGAGTGTTAAATCATATTTGGGTTTTTTTCAGATGACACTCTACAAACAAATTTTCCTGGAAGGGATAGAGGGAGTGAAGGAAGAAGAAAGCAATGGAGGGTATGTTTGAGGCATACAGGGCCTAATACACACCTGTCTGTGAGATTCGTGTGTGTGTGAATGAACAATTCAAATCTCCATGGAAGGGTAAAAATACATGCTAGTTTTACTGAGCTATTTTCCAAATATAGTTTTTCATTCACACTCCTTGAGATCCAGAGTGCTGCTCAACTAATTTCAAGTCATCAAGGTCTTTGTACGGGGGTGTCCAGTCTTAACCACAGTCTTCATTCCAACAAAGAAAAAAGACACATCCAGTTTTTTGAAGCATGAGACCAACTGATTTAAACAAGTACAGTCAGGTGTGCTCCTGCTTGTCGGGAATAAAAACTTGCTTAGCTACACTGTTAAAAATAAACCTTCCAAAAAGGTCTTTGACATTCAGACAGGTTCTGAGAAAAACAGAAGAACCTATACATTATGTAGTGATTTTTAAAACTTTAAACAGTTCTCCACACCCACTGATAAACACACATACACTAAACAAAAAACATACCAATAACAGATAACATACCAATAACTCACTTATAATATAATGTAAAAATTATCTTACCCAAATGTCTATTACAAGCAGCTATAAGCTTTAGATGCCTGTGTTACAGCTTCCATATCATTGCTGTTAGCTTGGCACTAGCATAATACAGCAAATATTGTATGGGCGTTAATAGCAGTGTAGGCATGGAAATTGGATAAACACAAGTTTCTAATGAAAAAAAATGTTTCTGTAATAAACATTGCCAGTGGAAACAAAATTAAAAAGATTCTTGGGAATATGTCCAATCATATTTTAGAGCCGGATCTACCCGTCTTGACTAGTTTGGGCTGGACAATTTGGGCTTAAATAAATTAGCCCCAAAGTATAGTGAATCAAGGGAGTATTTCACTTACATGCGTGAAAATGCATTTGACTCATAATCACAGATAGGCTGTGCCAATATGCAGCTTGGGCAACAGATTCAAGCCATCATGCCCACCTTAGCTAATTCAGATTTTTGCTATGACCTTTAAGTGGTGCTATTGTTCTTATGGCCACAGGAGTCCAAAATAATCAGTGTCTAATCATTTGTTAACAGCAAGTAAAATGCCAAAATTAATATCAAATATTAAACCTTAGCTCTTCTGACCTATTTGTATGGGCCACCCTTGCTCATTTATAAAAGCATAGTGGCTTGAATTTAGAGAACTTGAGCACTGAATTTAGATGTACTTTAGTCCTCTTTTTTCTGAAAAAAAACTGAATTTTGCAGTGAAAAACAGATATTGCAGTTGCAACAAATCACATTTTTCACTCCACCTATGCTCATACATATATCGTGCACAGTGCCTTCTTAAACTTTAAACTTGCTTAGCTTTTCTTTAATCATTTAGATTCCACAGTGGACTCTTAAGCAAATGTTTTGCAAATCTTTCTTTTGTTTCTTCATGTTCGTCACTATTTCAACTGGTGTAAATAAATCTTGTCCAGTATCAATAAATTGGTGAGTTATTTCAGTGTTTGATACCACTTTGTCAATTTATCTGTTTTTTAAGTCATAACCTTCAAATTAAATGTTTTTGGGTCCAAGTGTCTACATATTTGAAATGCTTTATTTACATTTTCTTACTAGTTTTAAGATATTTAGGGAAATGTAAAGTTATTTCAAGAAATCTTACTAGTAAAGATTTCAGCCAACCAAAGAGAAGCATTGGATTGACAAAGGTTTAGTTCAAATTTTATGGGCCCTGTTTTTCTTTTGCACTCATTTAATATCATTTCATTTTCAATCTGAAAAATTTCTGTATTGCTTATCTTTAGTCATCAGGGTGGGGGTGGTGCGGGGATTGGCAGCTACAAAGCTGAAGTTAAAATTTTCCGTTCCACCTTAAATGGGGCAGCAGATATAGTTCTGTGCAGGCACCTAAACATAACAGAGAAACTGAATAATTTGAATGCGAAGCTAACTTCAGCCTTGCCAGAAGTGAGTAAAAAAGACCTAACAGAGAGATTATTAATGGAGTGGATGCCATTTTAGTTATCCATGTGAAAGCAAGAACATGTTCTGTGTGTAAGTGTGATAGAAGGAGCACCGTGTCAAATACGGAAGTACACTTCAGTTGTACAGCACATTGATTTTGGGATCTGAGAGAACATTTAGACCCAGAAATGGTTATTACATCACGTGTGGCATCAGACTCAGGTGAACTGATTAGCTGTCCCATTATCTCTGCATTCCCATGTTTCAGCTAGTTTCAGCACCTCAGCTACACTTAGTCAGCTACACTGACTAAATGTAAGTGTAAATCTTGATTATCTCATTATTGAATTTCTCCTACTTCAGTCTTTTAATGAAATGGGAAGGTCTGCAGAATTGTAGTTAGTGTTTTGATAATAGTTTGATAATTGATAATGTTGTATTATCAACATTACAATTACAAACACAAAGTTTCAATGTCCAGTTTCCCTTCAGTCCTTGGCCTGCAGAGCTGTGTTGATTTTCTTTCCCATGGTTTTGAGTTTGACATATTTGTGTTGTTTAAAATAGTGTTCACCCTTGGACTCAGACCCATACGTTTTTGAGAATTCCGTTGGGGTCTAAAGTGGCAAAGGACGAATGGTATTTTATGCCTCTTTCATATGCTCGGATCTCTACAAAACTGTAACCCAAACCATATGCAGTTATTTTTCAGCCCATTAGTGAAAGAATATACTTATCAAAGCATGTTTGGGTACTTTATCGAACTCTGTCTTGCACAATGCTTTCATCAACACCTGTCAAATGGTTACAATATTCTGATATTGTGTGAAATTTTCCCATTCATTGAAGCCACAAGATAAACTGTCCTCGATATAAAGGACCCACTGCCCAATGGCTGCCCAAACGTCCATCACCGAGGTGTGAGTGAAGTGTGAATTTAAGGCCACCCTCCCTCCTGGCAGAGCGGAACGTCATGTGTGTCCCCGATAAACAAATCGCACAAAAAAAGCTAAAATAAAGACATCTTTCTATCTGCCGGACGGTGACATCTGACAGAGGTTTTGGGAGATGGCCAGTGGAGCGGCTATCTCTTCACTGAGCATGCAGACCCACGCTGTTACAGCACTATGAATGATGCAAAATAGCCGATAACATCTGGGTCAGGCTGACTGACATTACACCGAAACCTAATGTAGCTAAAGGTGTGTGTCTGCATTCATGTGTGTGTGTATGTGTGTGTGTGTGTGTGCGGGCAGCAGCAACTGACTGACACACAGATTAAGCAGTGTGACAGGCCACACAATAAAGCCGTCAGAAGCGGTGACACGGCGGACGGAGGGAGAGAGGGATGAATTGTCACTCTGTCACAGGCGATGCGTCTCCTCATCCCTGATGGCCTTCGCCACACCGTGGGAAAAAAGCAACCCGACGCTTCCCCGCTCCAAACATAAACACTCTCAGAAACGCTCGGTGGACACATGCTTTGTTTTTGCTGCTGGGAGATTTTTGGACACTCGTGAGACAGACCAAAGCGTTGAGTGAAACCTTTGACAGGGCCCTAAACTGGATGTCCATCCATACACAGTGCTTCAGTAAAGCAGACAGAGCTGTCTGAGGACATATCAGAACTGTCCAGGTCTGGTACTGGGGCGCCAGTGTCCAGCACAGTTAGATTTCCCTGCACAACCTGCAGCTTTTATAGCCCAGTTTAGAGTTACTGCTTTTGTTTTGCTGTCCTATTCAAGTATAATTATATAATTGTTTTAATTACATAGTTGCACAATGAATTAAATTTACATTCAGTGTTCACTCTGTATTGTCAGATTCATGTCTGTACTCGTTCTGATGTCAAGCAAAGACAAAAACATTGTCAAAATGTAAAGGGTGATTTTTCTTTTCTTTGACCAAGACTATAAAACCACTTTACAATAACTCCACCCTTATAAAGGGTCAATGAATGGTTTAAAACCAGTTAATTCATTGTTATTAATTAGATTATAAACACCTTAAAATTTATTCATAACACATGGATAAAAAAGGGCAACAGCGACCTGTTGATTGCCAAATAGTGAGCCCACATTCATCTACAGTGTTAAAGCTCAGGTCTTGCTGGTTTCAGATCTTACTTTATTTTCTCAAGCCATCAGCATTACACCTGTCAGCTTCATTGTATATTTGTATGCATCCGATAGAATGGCTAACTGCCTCTTTTTTATTTATGCATTAATTATTTTAAGCTGTTTATGACCTTATTAATATCCATTGCTACATTTATTTTAAACCATTCATAGATCCTTAAAAAGAGTTGTGTTATTGTAAAATGATGTTTGTTTAAGGTGTTAAAAGTGGAGAGTACAGAGAAGGGATAGATCCAGGCCATTAAGATGAGCTACGAAACCCCAAAACAGATCCTGATCTAAATTTGACAAATATATCAGAAATTATGCCTGAACCTGTCTGGACCTGACGTGAATGGCTGGGTCCTGTCAAGCTGAGATTTCAGCCTCTTGCTCAGATGCACATCTACTAAATCCGGTCAGTAATGAGTTGAATCAGGTACCCAAGACCAGGCACTGTGCTGAACCAAGGTCCTCCAGACACGCTGGAACTGGACACAGCTGACTTAAAACATCTACACTCTCAAAAAATACAATATTTTTAAAGCATTTTTAAAATGACAGAAGTAGTGCAAAGTACTCTATCATCAGTAACACATAAAGCATCAGTAAACAAGACAAGATGTGAAGAGGTGAAAAGAACATGTCTCTTTCTTACCTCTGTTTTTATTTTATTGACATATATAGTGTATTTTTGCAGCCTTTTGGACCTATTGTATAAATACATTTTTACCTGACATTTTTTGAACAAATAACCATTTTGTCTTCAGTGGCCAATGCATCTTTGTAATTAAAAAGGAGGCCAAAACAAATCCCAGTCAGTTTATCTTAAAAAAAACCCAAATGTTCATCTCCTTCAGCCTTTTCCAAATTTTTGTATTTTCCCCTCCTCTCCCTCCATCTCTCTCTCTGTTCATCTGTCCCTTTTCCCCATTTTTCTCTTGCTCTACCTCTTGCACTGAAGTGGTTAGAATACAGCAGCCTACCAAAAGATGGCAATGTTGCAGTGCTGAATTCCAAGGGCACCTCTCTCTCTCTCTCTCTCTCTCTCTCTTTCACTGCCCCCCTTTGCTCACTCTCTCCTTGCTTCTGTCTTTCTCCCTCCCTCAGATTGACCCTCCACAGTGGAGCCTCCGTCTTTCGGCCCGTCTCAGCATCCCTCTATTCTTCTCTGTATTCCTCCTCTAATCTGCCATGTTATTCCAGTTCCCAGAGAAGTGTCAGCATCATCTCAGAAAAGTTTTTGAAAGATTAGGAAGAAAAAAAGTGTCACTGTGGGGTAAGCAGGTGTATCAGAGCCTTGGAAATGAGTAAATGTCCAGGACTGAAATAGCCAGCTGTAGAAGTGAATTACATATTGATGTCACTTTTTAGATTAAAAAAGTCCATCAATTTTCTCTGTATCTTCATTTTCGTGCATTACTTCAGTTTTCTTTTCTCTTCTCCACTCCTCCTCTATTTGTGATATGTAATTGCTGCTGGTAGGAAGACACTGCCATGCCATTTTTTTTTTCTTTCTCCTGCAGCCAAATGGACACCCAGCAGGCCAGCAATTCAGCAGCTATTATCACACTGAACTCCTCCAAAATATGTCCCTCTTAATGGGTTATGGAGCTACGTCCTGCAGAGAAATGGTTAACAGAACAGAGTCTATCTGCCATAAATTGCCACTCTCAACTAAATTACATCCTTCTGTGCATCTTGCAGAGGTGATCGGGAGGGGAAAAAGCCCCTAAAAGTGGGAAGATGTCACAATTTTATTAATTATCACATGGAGTGCTCAGCTGAAGAAAGCTAAAAACATTATTGGCGAGTTTTAAGTTGGGATGCCAGCGTCCTCTGAAGCGTGTTTGTTTGTGCATGGATGCACAAACACTTTTGCAATTAGCTCAATGTGTGTCCCACGTGTGAGTATTGTAAGTAGTTGTCTGTGTGTGTGTGTGTGTGTGTGTGTGTGTGTGTGTGTGTGTGTGTGTGTAAAGTGACAGCTTGTTTGTGCAAGGATACAAGAATAGTTCCTATTTTGACAGTAGCTGCTTGATGTCACATTTCACATACGGCTGCCTGACTGGGTTTAGTGATTGGAGCTGTAAAAACAATAGGTAAAACCATGACACTCCTCTGTAAAAATGCGTTATTTACTACATAAAAACTTAAGGAACAACAAGAACAAATAGCCCTACACAGTGATCAGTGTTCAGGCCTTCCTCAGGATACAGATCCCTGAGAATTTAAAGGGTTAAAAGCATGTGTCACATAGTCTCTCCAGTGAATTTTGATTGGCTGATGTGTCAGTGAGTTGTATGTCTTTATCTTTGTCATATGTGTGTGCGTGTATGTGTGCATGTGTGTGTACTTGGTTTCTAAATCTGCTGCTAACTCTGCTATTGTCTTATTTTTTTTTCTTGTTGTTTTACGCAAATTTAGTTGGACTGAATTCCATTGAATTGAAAATAGAATGTGCTAGAACCCTTTCACTTCACTTTCACTTTAAATTTAAAAAATAGAAAGGGTCATCATACACGTCTCATGCCTAATAGGTTAATAGGTCCTAGGTTCCCCTTGTGCTGCCAAAAAAATCTCTGACCTCTGAAGGTGTGCCGTAGTATCTGCACCAAGACGTCAGTAGTGGTCCTGTAAGTTATGAGGTGGGGCTTCCACGGTTTGGACTAGTTTGTCCAGCACATTCCACAGATGCCCAATCAGAATTGTCGGGAGAACTTGAAGGACAAGCCAACACCTCAAACTCTTTGTCATGTTTCTCAAACAAAATTTTTGAAGTGTGGCAGGGCACATTGTCCTGCTGGAAGAGGCCACCTCCATTAGGCAACACTTGGTCTGCAACAATATTTAGGTGGGTGGTACATGAACAGGCAATATCCACGTGAATGTCATGACCCAAGGTTTTCCATGAGCCCAGAGCATCACCTTGTCTCCACTGGCTTGCCATCTTCCCATAGTGCATCCCTGTGCCATTTCTTCCCCAGGTAAGAGGCACTCATACACACTCAACTGTCCATATGATATAATAGAAAAGGCCATTTTTCTATGGTCCACTTCTGATGGTCACATGCCCATTGTAGATACTCTACATGGTAACAGGGTCAGCATGGGCACTCTGACCAGTCTACAGCTATGCAGTCCCAATCACAAGTAGTTGTGATGCACTGTGTGAACTGACACCTGACTATAATGAACTTTTTCAGTAATTCGTGCTACAGTAGGTCTTCTGTGGAATCAAACCTTCGTGTGCTTAAGCTTTGTGTGTCCATGACCTTGTTTGTATGGTTAGTATCTGCCAAAAGTGGTCCAGGGAAGAACATCCAATGGCCAGGTGGCAGGGTCATAAGTAACCAAGGCTTATAGAGGTATAAACTTTCCCTGATGTATAATATGCATTAATTAATGCTAAAATGTATAATGAATAAAAAAAAAATGATTTCTGTAACTTAATTGACTGAATATCACTGATTATGCTGTCTCAAGTTGTGCTGTCTCAGGTGATCCTGAATGTCATACAAAAGTCCTTGCTCTCAAACCCAGGTATGAGGGAAGTATTGAACTGACAGGGTATTTACAGATGGGTATGACAGGATGGGCCCATTTCACTGGAACACGTCAACGTATTGGAAGTAGTAGTGGTGGTGGGTGGGGGGCACACAGAAAGAGCATGAGCGAGTCGGAGTCAGGTGGTCTCCTGCCTCAGGCAGACATTGTTTATTGCTTATTGCATTGCGGGGCCAGGCACACTCAAATAAAACAATAGCGTCTAGGGACAGTTCACTCTAAATATTGTTCTACCAGGAAAAAAGATGCTTGTATTTCAGGATATCGACATTGCATTTTTCTTTGAGCTGCCTCTTTTGCGGAATTCTTGTACCTGTGACACTGTGCTATATGAGCTTTCTCCTTTGTTGGGGATGTGTTTTATTTGCTTCAGTGTGGTGTGTTTTATTTCCTCCTGTAATTTTTAAACGAGTAGAATCTGTGTAGACTGTGTACACTGATTAAAATGAAACAGAGCAAAATGTTTGTTTAGAACAAAAGCTATATTTGTAATCGGTCCAAATCTCACAAACACTTCAATACAACTTCTGCCCTGTTCCATCTTATACAGCACAGAGTGACCATCTGTTGTTGAAGCTTTTATTGCCTGATTTCTGAGTCGGTTGAAATAGGGGGTGAATTATTTAAATTTCTGTGCTGCTCCTTAGACTGTGCATTATTAGTGATTTATTCGGTCTGGGCTATAGAAATCCAGCTATTGGGAGTCCCTCCTTCTTTGGCACTATTTTGTGCTCTCTCTCTCTCTCTCTATCTCTCTCTCTCTCTCTCTCTGAACCTAATCCCACAGTTCCTACTCTACCTCTCTCTTATGCCAGTCACATTTTCTAATTAGCTCTCCCCGTGGAAGAAGAAGATGGATTATATTTTAATATCTTGGGCCTAAAATTAGTTTATATTTTAGCAAGTTAGCACTTCGCAGAAGCTGATTTACTCTTGAAGCTGGAAAATCCGTGAGCTCGCAATTAATCATGCTCTGCTCTTAAAGGAGGAGGAAGAGAAACAAGAGAAATGAAAAAGAGAGATGTAGGAGGGGGTGAAAAAAGCAGCGGCAGAGCTCAAAGTCAGGAGGCTTGATCACAATAGTGTAAACACACAATTTGGATCATTCAGAAATCAGCAATCCGGCCTTGTGCTGAGTGTGATCATCCATTCATCTCTCATTATTAATTACTGCCTACATCTCCAACAAAGCGAGCCTATGGTTAAATGCAGCCTGTTCATGCGTGTATGTGTGAGAGTATTTAGCTTTTTGTGTGGACTAAATATTCCCAGCATGATGAAAAATATATTTTTAACATTGTGGGGATTTTTGGTGGGTAGTCACGAGTTTTCTTAACTATTTTTATACATTTACCAAAAAATGCAGTTTTTATCAGAACAAGTAAAATAATAATGGTTTTTTTGGTTGCTGACATTAGGTTTAGGTTGGATTTAGTGTTGCCCCATAGCATTTAGCTACAGTCATTCAGAAAACCTGGCAATACCCCACAATAACAGTAAGACAAGTGTGTGTGTGTGTGTGTGTGTGTGTGTGCGTGTGTTTGGAATTCCTTGCCTCTGCTATGGTCCCTGCGCGTCTCTCAGTACATGCTATCACTGGTGTTTTTTTTCTTCCAGTCAGCCAGAAGTCAGCATGCTGTTATCCGATTAGTGGTGTCCACAGTGTCTTACACACACCCATCCATCACTCCAGGGGGCTGCTAGTATACGCTGGCCACGATGGGCACAATGAAGCAAAGCGCAGAGGAACCGCAGTCATTGCACACACACACACACACACACACACACACATACACATACAAATGTGCTTAACACACTGGATTTCCTGTGAGGGATCGCTGAAAAGGGCTAAATGCTATTAGCATGGTCATGGAAACCTCCACACAAGACTTTGGGGGCAACACTTCTTCTGTACCAAGAAACACAGACACGGCTCGAATGCAGCACTCAGCTTTTCCTAAAATCTTAACAATGTGTTTTAAGGGGAGAATGAAAGGTCAAAAATCAAGTTTTGTGTAACAACTTAATGCACACTTCTGCGCTAACAAGTAGCTCCTCACTACCTCAGGGTTCTTGACACATCCCTTTTTAAAATATAATCAGTCTATACCTGATACCCAGTTTATAACTAATACCCAGTCTCAGTCTTGTTGCTTTAGGGCATGACCCCTCAGTAGTGGAATGAGCTTCCCCCTGGACTCCATACTGCACGGTCACTCAGTTCCTTCTGCCGTGGTCTGAAGACCCACCTCTCAGGCAATACCGAGGTTAATAGCTTTCTGCATTCTTTTACACTGTGTGATTTTTCTGCAGTCTTCCGAACTTAGCCTCTTTGTTTACTCACTTACTCCCTCACCCTACCTAAAAACAACAACGAATAAATGCACTTGTACTCGGTTACTTAGCTAGATCTGTCATGTTTGTGGCATTGTGTAAGCGATGCATTCACTGGAGATTTACCTGAATACTGTTTTATTTTCACAAGACAGTAAACAGCAAACAAAGCAGCGCAGAAAGTGCACAGTTCACAACAAATCCAGCAATGCGTCTTAACAGAGTCTCAGTCACAGGCAACAAAGTCAGACAGATAATCCAAGGAATAGTCCAGCAGGAGAAGGTGGCGGGAAGTGGAGAGTCCTGTACAAGCTCAGAGCTGTGGGACAGAGACAGAAGGGACAGGTAGGAATGACCGTGAGTGAACACTGACTTCTAGGTAGGGCTGACTTTTAAACATTGTGGGGAAAATGAGACACACTGATGAAGGCCACAAGGCTCATAGGTAAAAAAAGATGGAGGGGCAAAACGAGGCAGGGTGTGACAATATCAAGCTATGGTAAAGTTCTTTTCTCTCTCTCTTATCCCTTATCAGCCTCAATGTGAAATCTCCTGACAGCTAAAGAGAATACAACTGGTTGGTACCTGTAAAACTATGGCATATATTTGGGAGCAAATGAGCAGTTAGTTCTTGAAGTTGATGTGTTGGAAGAAGGAAAGAGGGGTGAGCGAGAGGATCTGAGTGACTTTGACAAGGTCCAGTTTGTGATGGCTAGACGACTGGGTCAGAAGCTTCTCCAAAACAGTGGATCTTGTAGGGTGTTCCCAGTATGCAGTGACTGCTACCAACCAAAAGTGGTCCCAGGTGAACAGGGAGAAGTGGTGAACCAGTCATGGGCACCCAAGGCTCAGTGATGTACATGAGGACCAAAGGCTAGTCTATCTGGTCTGATTCCACAGAGACCATCACAACTTGTGCAGGGGGCTGCATAAACGCAGATCAGTCAAAGTACTCATGCTGACCCCTGTCAATCACTGAAAACACCTACAAGGGGATGTGAGCATCAGAACTGGATCTTGGAGCAATGGAGGAAAGTGGCCTCGTCTGTGGATTGTTTTCTTGTGTACCATGTGGGTGGTTGGGAGCATGTACACTGCTTCTCTGGGGAAGAGATAGCACCAGGATTCAGTGATGGACAGAAGGCAAGCTGGTGTAGGCAGTCTGATGCTCTGGGCAATGTTCTGCTGGGAAACCTTGAGTCATGGTATCTATGTCAATGTTACTTTGTACCACCTACATAAACAGGACACCCCCTCATGCCAGTCGTCTTCTACAATGGCAATGGCCTCTTTCTACAGGATAATGGAGGTCCTTGGAGGCCCAATCTCACAGCTTACTTGACTTTGCCCCTTTCTGCAGACCTCCTAGTGGTTATAATGGAAAATGACATCAGTTATTTTTATTAATATAATCAAATACTTAAATTCAAATTAGAATGTAATTTACTTCAAATGTACTATAATTATTATTACTATAAATATTTTTTTCATTAAATGCTGAATTGAGGGACCTCCAAAACAGTCTTCTCCTTAATTCTTTTTGCATCTATTGTATATAATTTACATTTTACATTCACCTTTACTGACTTTGGCAGATGCTCTTATCCAGATGGGTGGTTGGTGGTCTACAAAGAAAACGTCTCTCACAGTAGTAAATCTAGACTTATATTAAGAGCTGCTAGCACTCTGAGAAGTCTGGAGCCTGTCCCAGTGGTCACAGGGCGAAATACGAAGAGAAGTGTCGCCAGTCCATTGCTAGGCAGACACACATCTAAACACAATTTAGCATCCCCAATCCACATGACATACATGTCTTTGGAGATAAAGTGCTTTTGTTATTATATAGACCAAGTGCACGTCATCTATAGCTGGCTGAAGCTTTTTTTTGTCTTGTCTTGGTACTAGAAAAAAGTTAGCCAGAGTTCAGTGAACTCAAGAGAAGCACTGTATCTCACTTTCTAACAGTGCCTGCCCTGCTGTAGGCCTTCCCTGAGCTGACTGATAATGCTGAGACTATGGCTCTATTCGCCGTCCTCAACCATACGCCGGGGATCAAGAGGATTTCTGTTTCTGTGTCCTCTTTCCCTCTCTTCCTCTCTTCGTCTCTCTCTCTCTGAGCAGTGGGGCCGGTCTCATATGTGTGTGCTGGCCCCTGGGTGAGGGTGGAGGTGTGTCGGGTCTCTGCGCTGCTCTGGCTTCATTAATCATCAGTGGCAGGCTTAGCGGCGACCCCCCTCCGCCCCCCCTCTACTTCCCCCTCTCCTCCTCCTCCTCCTTCTCCTCTCCTCAGCCCCTCGGATTACCCCGCTCTGCCGCTGAAATGTCAGCCCAAATCTGAGTCTTGATGCAGATAATCATTTCAATAATATTTCTCCATTTGTGGCCCCTGTGCCGGGGGAATAGTGCTTTCCTCCTCTGTCAGGTAGCGCGAGGCTGCAGTTGGTGGGGGGAAATGCTTGACTCGAAGCCAGATGGTTTAGTCCCACTCTCAGCATATGTTCAACAAGCAGGCCTGCGCCCAGCACTAGCACACTTTTTTAAAAATAATTAATTTCATCACCATAGAGAAGCATATATATTTACCTGAACCCCCTACGCCAACCCCCCTCCCCAACCAATGCCAACACTTCCTCTTCCCATAATCCCCCACTGCAGCCTGTAGGTGGGGACTGCCGGTGGGAATCGATGCAGGCTGGAGTGGGCTTAAGTCGCTTTATATGATGCTTATTACAAATGTCAAGTTTGAGCGAGAGAGAGTAGCGGAGTGGAGTCTGATTCAGAAATCAACACACCTGGTTTTAAATGGATGATTATTAAGCGTGAACTAATAGCTCCCAGCAGGCTTCTGCGTTCCAGATTTGAATATTAAAATTTGTGTGTGGGGTGGGGGAAAGTGGGGGATCATTACTGAGCAAGATAAAATTGGTATTTATTGAGGTTGGGAAAGTGCCTTGGACTCTTGTTTGTCTGGAGGTAAATTGTATTACTTTATTCACTGCATTGTCCTGCACAATAAATGATTGATATGATTTAATTTCTGTTTTGGTTGATTGGAACTAAAATGAAATTGTGCGTGTTTCATGTCTTGTGACTTAAGCTATAGGCAGCTAAGGTCTCATAGATAAGTGTTGTGCGTGTGTGGCAAACCAAGGTGTTTCCTCATTTGACATCTTCAGTCGTATGAGAAAGTTTTGAACGTTCACATGAATTGTTGTTTTTGTGAATATAATGCATCTTCTGCAGGAAACAAGCTTAAATAGGACAATTCTGTCCATTTAAATGAGTTTAATCTACTGGAATAAAAATAAACTTTCATTTTATTTTCATTTTATTTTTTTTTTATTATACTGCTTTTGCACAGGCCCAATTTATTTATTTTTTTATATTTCTTAACCACATATTAGGATTGTCAAACAGTAACTGTCCATTAAAATGTGCAGAAGTGTGTTCTCTGTAGAGGATGTGTACTTACGCTCACTTGGAAGTTGAACAAAACATGCCAACTTTTCCCTCCCTTGTGTCTGTTCCCCACGATCCAGGGGAGCCCTTCTCCCCATGACTTATGCTCTTCAGAGGAGGGGTGGGGTACGTGTAGGGGGGCACAGTAAAATGTCAATAGAGATGGTGAAAAAGACAGGGAAGGCTTGGCTAATTAGCACCCATTTAGATTTTATGATAGCTGGGAGATGGGCTGCACTGACACACAGCACTCTAGTTACATATTGTTGCAGCCTGAGGGAACCGTAGGAAAATGCAGATTTATTGCACCTATCATACCAGCATATTTCATTTGCCATTATGAGGTGCCGCGCCCGATGATGCCCGGTTATTTATTGCGGATGAAATTGGGAGAGCTGAGCGGAGCACTGAGGTTGAGGTGTCTGATCTTTCTGGTATTAACTGCTGTAGATGTGTTTAAAAAAGAATCTTGTGTGCTAAGACATTATTCTGTAATAGTGTTTTCTGCTATAGATAATGTCTGTATTGCGTATGTTGAGATAAGGGTAATTCTTAAACTGAGTTAACCTCTTAAATGCCCTAGCTTATAATTCAGCTGTTAGTCTTGAGGCTTATCATTCAACATCTACAACAAATCAATTGATAACATAAAGGTCAAAATGGTTAAAAAAGGGTTCTTTGTAGAAGAACCATTTTTAGTTCCCTAAACCTTTCAGCGGATGCTGAATGAAATGTGTGAGTCTGAAGAACGTTTTGACAGTTTAAAGACCCTCCACACAAGGTATAGGTTCTAGGAATAACTCCTAAAATGAGTAGAACCTTTTCATTAAGTAAAGGTTCCTTTAGCTTTAAAAAGGTTCATCAGACTCTCAAATCCCTGGATCAAACATGGTTCTTCAGGGGAACCAAATATGGTTCTTCTTTACCATTGGCGTTGCTCAAAAGAACCTTTGTAAAATATTTTAAAGAGTGTGTTATGATACTGATATGTGGAGTGCTATGGAACGTATGTGAAGGGTAGAACTTCACATGGTGAAATACTGACATTTCAGATTTTGAATTTTTTAATAAAACCTTATCTCACAAAGGTTACCATGGCAAGTTTTAACAACTCTTAATCAGAAACCATGTTGTAATTTTAAACTTACTTTTGACATAATGCTGTGTTTAATCAGATAGAACTAGCAGAGCACAGTTAAGGAGCTTTAAATCGATCTATTACTGTATTTATGAACATTTTTAACACCTGTATACACTGTCCCAGATAAACTTCATGATTAGTCACACAGATATCATTTTAAAGTAACTACTATCTCTAATATACCAGTTGGTTCAACTGCTGCAGACAACTTCTTTTCTTCTCAGGTACTGCTCTGTCACTCGTCACTTGATTGGTTCTCATTTTCAGTTTTATGTTTTTGAACCGGTTGAAATATAATCTTTTTATATTGATAGCTGATGTAACCACTCACGCCAGTTTTTCATTTTAAACACGGATGAGATTATTCAAAGATTTGATAGTGTTTGTGCTTAGAGAGGTTACTACCCATTAAGTGTGTCAGGTGATCATAGGGTGATATACTCAGACACATGCACACACACGTTTTCTCACACTTACGTATTTAGCCACTTTTACTCTCCCAATGATTTGTCTGAAAGCAAAACTGTAAAACAATAGTGAAAAGAACATGAATGCTAACAGGCTAGCCTCCTAGGAGACATAATGTCATGCTAATGTCATAATAGATTTCAGAAAGAAAAACATATCAAAATAATCCTTTTAACAAAGTATAAATCGTGTCCCTGAAAACACATTCAAGAAAACACAATCTAAACTGTTTTACTTTTGCTAAATCTATTTTTTTTTTAAATATTTTTGTCTTTTCTGCAAACTAGACATCTGTGATATCTGGCAAGTGTCTAAAGACCACCAATTTTTGTATTCTGTTTAGTACTTTCTCTTATATTATATCGACCTTCAGTCTTTATGGCAGCTCTTTTTATGAACACTGTTGTGTATTGCAACTGAGATCAAAGTGTATTCAGGATAGAGAGTTATTAAGAAAAATTCTATTTTCGGGTTAAAGTAAAATTAAATGGTCGCCAGAATCAAAAGTACACTCTGCAAAAATGAAAACCAGGCCTATGATGCTTTGTGTATTACAGATGTTTTATTGTAAGGCCCTTTGAATGGTAATATCATGTATCACTTTTCATGAGCATCCAAATCAAATGTTACGCTGCTAGCAAACTTTATTGGTTTTCACGACATTAGACCTGGAGGGAGAGAAAGAAGAGAGAGAGAGAGAGAGAGAGAGAGTGTGAAAGAGAGAGAGAGAGAGTACGAAGAAGAGTAAGAAAGAAAGCGAAGAGATTAACCATTTCATGGTGTGTGTGTGTGTGTGTGTGTGTGTGTGTGTGTGTGTATGGCTGGGATTACGAGTGGTTTAAGCAGGAGAGCTGGAGGGATATGGAAATCACTTGTGCATTACAGCTGATTCACTGTGTGTTATAGATGGAACCAGACTGACATAGCATGTCTTCATGCCTCCTGACTTAAAAAATAAAATGTCTCTGATAAATGTTGCATGTCTTGGGAAAATAACTGAAATGTGTCATTTTTATTTGAGTTTTTTTTTTTCATTTCTTTCATTCTCTATCTCTCTCTCTCTCTCTCTCTCTCTCTCTCTCTCTCTCTCTCTCCCTTTCTCACCAGCTGTGTGTTAGGTAATGTTTGTTTACTACATCCCTTAAACCCTTGGATGTTGGTATTTATCCTATTTACACATCAATATTACTCGTCCATAAGGACCATAGGAGTGGCATTTAGGTGCTTGTATGTGCTGGTATTAAAATGCACTCTGAGGAGTGTGTGGGGAGTGTGTTAGGGGAATAGCTGGAGCCCTGGACTCCTATTACCCAGAATAAAAGTGTCAGCTGCTTTAATTACGTTCATGCCTAACCTGCGCCGCCTTTTACTGCCTGCTCTATTGCAGTGGCTGCACTGGGAAACTTCCCATCTCGCTGTGTAAAAAGCGAATGGCAGTCTGTGTGTGAATACTGCATGAAGCTCGACCCCTTTCTTCTGTAGATTAAGAATTTGGATTTTTATTGGACATGGTGTTTTTTTGGAAGACCTTTCTTGTGCAATATTTTATTCCTTAAGAATCCCTCTTTCAAAATAAAAGCAGTGCAGTTACATTAGGCTCATTTACAGTCTTGGTGCATTCTGATCTTAAAGAAGATAATATAAACCCACAAACACACACACACACGCACACACACACGCATACAATTTTGTGGTGTACAATTTCATCTGCACTCTGACTTGTCTCTCAGGCCTGGTTAGGGCTGCACAATATATCATTTATTAATCGTCACTGGCCTTTGAAATACTCACATTGCAGAAGGCTAGCATATGCAAATGAGCCCTCTAACTAAACACTAAATTTCTTATTGTGTGCTATGAACATCCTGATCAACCTCAGAGATTCCAGATGAGTTTCTGTGGGTGTTTTGGTGAATCAAACCAATCATCGGGTCCAACAAACCTAAATAATTTTGGTAAAAATAATGCAGACCAATATTCAGCCATTAATGGTTCAGTCTGTGGGATAGGGACTGTTTAACTTAATGATTAAAATACATATATAAGTTTTACATACATTAAAACCACAGAGGATTAAAACACAATAAATCATTTAAAGCTTTTTTTTTCTGTTGTAGTCCTCATCACATAAAACAGAAAGACAGAATAAGATTAGATAGATTTACATTTACATTTATAATACGGCAGGGGTGGGGGTGACATAATCACACTGGAATACATGGCTCAGAGGGGCCTGGACCCCCTAGAATCTTTATTGGGTGCCTCATATAGATAATGACATAATTGTCCACTCAGGACCCACACAGAGAAGCAGTTTCTTAACAGTGTCTCTCAGCAGTTTATGATTCTAAAATCTTAAATAGTTAGCCTAATACAAAAATATAGGCTACGGTTAGATGCTAGTAGGTGTAGTTACATGCCTTCAGGACATCATGCAACTGAGAGATAACAGTAACGAGTAAGCAACCAAATGACACTATTATTTTTTAAAATTAATTGAAAGTAATTTTTGTATTCATATTTTTACAATGTGGCTCATAACAACCTAGTTATGCCACCAAGAGCACCGAAATGTTAGTATACTGCAAGGCAGAATATGTAGAAACATGATATGATGATTTCAACCTGATATTTTGTCCTCATTGTTCAGCTTCAGGTCTGGTTAACTCTGGGTTGCTCTATTCAGTGATTGTCATTACACAGATTTTACACATTCATTACACATTACACATTCTTGTCTTTTTCTACAGTAAGTGCACATTACCCCTGTTAGGGGCCGGTATCACCACTGTGATAACACTAACCAACAGTGATAACAAATGTATGTTGTCATTTAATGTAAATGATGTCTCTCTCCTTACTCACAAAAACAAGAGGAGGTATTTTCTGAAATTTGAGTTTGATTGAAAATTATTGTGCTTATGGTCATGTTTGCAGAAAGAAAATTCTTTACATTTTTGCAAAATTTTTTATTTGTTAACAGAGTAGGAGGTACAGACTTAAACCTGTCAATACAGAATGTACATTGAAAGTAAATATAATTTACTATTATTAAATGTATAATTAACTATGTACTAACCACTGTGGTTGTATTATTATATTGAAATGGTATTACAAGACAACAGAAATTACCCTGGATCTTTAAGGGTTAACAGCAGGCTAGGTCAAGAAATATATTGTTGTTGTTATACCTCATAATTCCAAAATGGTTAATCTTGGAAAAAGATTTTGTTCTAAATCATTTTGGAGCATTTCTACTGGTCAGTTTGCTATAAAAGGGCAGTGTAAAGGGCTGCTGACCTTATGTAAAAAAACAAACAAACAAACAAACAAAAAAAACCCAACATTAAAATAAAGATACAAGGTCTTGTCCTGACAGTGATTTTATAACTATGCATTGCACACAGTGGCTTTGCAGTACATAAAGTATATAGTCTCTCAATCATACTGTACAGTCCGCTGACAGGTTTGGATGCTGCACCTTCTCATCCATGATATGTAATGTGATTATGAGTGCTACGCACACGCACACACACACACACACACACACACACACACACACACTTAAGTTGATGCAGTCAGAACGCTGTGTAACCAAAGGACCAGGACCAGAGGGACGTTTTGAGTGGGTCAGCACCCCCCAACCCCCACCCCCCCCACCCTCTCATGGTTAGCTGGACTGCTTCAGCTGCTGAGTGTCACAACCTCCGGAGCGATCCTGGCCCTGTTTATTCCTGGATACGGATCAGCGCTCGGAATATGTCTACATCCTCTCAGGCAATTTCACACGGCAGAGGAGCGCGTGGGTGGTGTGCTGGGAGCCATCCCTCACCAGGCCCGTGCTCATCCACTGTCAGCACACACACACGCGTATTCACTCATTCATAGCCTGGCGACAAGACCGATAGTCCGGTTGGGGGGGGGGGGGGGACTGCTGTATTCTTCACATATCTCATTGGGTTTCTTTATTCACCTTTGGAGCTCAGTGCTGACCGTTCCACACAGCACAGCAACCCCAAGCTCCACAGAACAGACACTTTTGAAGCCCCCATGTGCGCACTGGGCTGCTAAAAATAAGGAATTCTTCCTGAAAATGAAGGCAAATGCACTCAGGTGAATTTTCCACACGGTAATTAATTTGTTTTAATGGTTTTGATCATGACAACCACGTTTGCCATAAACACTATTTACGACGGGCATTATGCCTTTTCTCTGCGTGTACCACCGATATTCCTGTGCCGGGCCGCCTCCTGTAGATAAATGAAACAAGCTTGCGGTCCTCTAATTAGAAAAAGCCATCCGCTGACGCTGCTGCCCTAACAGTCCGAGAATGCAATCAAACTTCACTTACTGATCTCACGCTTCAAACCCGAGCCGTTCCAGCTGGAAAAATGCAGCCTTCCCACTTCATGCCCAATTGGTCAAATTACTCATGTTAATTCTCTCTCTCTCTCTCTCTGTCTTCCTTGCTCTCTCTCTTTTCCCTCGTTTGGCGAAGTAGTCAGACTTTGCGGTGCAGTTAATTAACACTCATGGTTTTAATTAAGGTGATAAACCAAGGAAACCTTACGCCACTTTGTCTTCCCAGAAAAACTCCCTGCGTTCACGTCATCCATTCATACTTTCTTAACTAGCCGGAGCCTTTTTTCACTAAATCCAAGCCTTGCTGTGTTCTAGATTGCGTCCATGCGCAGGGGTTGGCCAATTACAGGGTGTTAATTTGGGTTCTGGAATGACCTTCTCCAGGCGTTCCTGACTGTGACCCGCTCATATGGACCCAGCATGTACTGGGCCTCGGCCGCCGCTGTTGGCTCACCCTTTTTCATTTGAGGGAACTTTATGAGGAGCGATATGAAAGGGAATGGGTCGTAGAGATGCTGTGGAGGGGCGCCTGGTACTCTTCAGAGGGGGAGCACCACTGTGTTTGCTTTGATTCTGTTCAGGCCACTGCTGTGGCGCAAGGGTCGCAGATTGCACACCATCACCCCTTTGTTAGTAATCTCTCCCAAGATCTTACACACACACTTTTTCCTGTCTTAACACACCCATTCTGAGTACCAAGGCCGCTTGATTCCAACTACCAGGACATAAGTTCAAGGCCTAGTCCATGTGAAGCTGAAGGTGTCATGAACTGGCCTTTAAAAAAGAAAATATAGAAAAACAGGCCTTACTGGCCAAGCACTGGTGTTTTGAAGTTTATTGTTTAATTACACATATCTCTCTCTGATGTCCTTCCCAAAACTTCCCTAAAAGCAAAGTGGAAATTAGAGCAGAAAAGAGTGAGGGAGAGAGAGTTGCACTGTTACCTGTTACACTGTCTTGTTTTACTTTTTGTCTTCATGTCGTATGTTGTGTGTGTTTGTGTTTTT
>JBBPCZ010000002.1:19968254-19993328 GCA_037974445.1 Brycinus macrolepidotus
CTCTCCCTCGTTTGTTTTCTCTCTCTCTCTCTCTCTCTCTCTCTCTCTCTCTCTCTCTCTCTCTCTCTCTCTCTCTCCTTCTCCCTTTCTACTTTGCGCCCTCCTTCATTCTCTGTTTTGGTCCCCTTCTTTCTGTGTCCATCCCCTAGACTGGTTCTCTACCTGTTTCTCTCTCTCTCTTTCTCTCTCTCTCTCTAATGGTGTGTGTGTGTGTGTGTGTGTGTGTGGTGGCTCTGACACCAGACACATCTGGTGGCAGCGAGTGTCTTCCTCACCGTGCTGCTTGCTAATGAGATCCTCCCCATTTAATTAATACCATAAGAATTTTAATTCTGACTGAATCAATTTAATGTGATGTGATTTTGTCAGCTCTATTCCCTTAGTAAGAAAAAAAAAACTGAGAGAGAGAGAGAGAAAGAGAGAGAGAGAGGCTGGCGCTTATTACATACATCATTTCACGGGGGCCTGCATTCCCTGCTGACTTAAACAAATTCTAATTAAGACTAATTAAAGCATCATTTATGAAAACGCTTGTGATAGTTATGCAAACATTCTGGGTGGGTATGCTTTGCATGATAATTAGCCCTTGGTTTAAATTAAGACCTGTTCCTTAGAAATTACGTCTGCTACACACCCAGAAGCCCACAAAGGAGACTTTATGCAGCCTCTGCAATTAAACAGCCAGGCCTGCATATGGCCTGGTCATTCAGATGATCTTTTCACGGGAAAAGGGGGATTAGAACTCGTTTTTTTGCACATGCTGTGTGTCAGGTAGTATAAAGAGGGCTGGATCAGACACGTGAATTGGATGTGTTCTCGGTTTAAAGACTGTTCTTTAAACACAGGGCCCAGACACAGCCCAACACCTGCTGTGTCTGGATCACAAGGCTGTGTGTTATAAGGACGATTTTTCACCTCAGACACGTGTGTTTATATCTGTCTCTGAGGGGTCCAGATCAGCTTTGAGTTTTCTACTTCTGTTACTGAAGGAGTTTAACTTTTATCACATCAGAGCTGGCTAGGAAATTCTGACAGTTATAGATAACTGGTCCTATTAAATACATGAAAAATAAATAAATAAATAAATAAATAAATAACTAAAACAAATAAATAAATAAACGATGAAAAAATATATTATTATTATTATATTATTATTATTATTATTATTATTATTATTATATGCTTTCCTTACCTGACAATAAAACATCTTAAGAATGAAGTTAAGCAATATATTTTCCAACAATGTCCAAAAAAATTCCCTTCTCATCACCAAACTGTTTTTAGAAACCCCTCCTTTCTCTTACAGAAAGGTTTTTTTCCTATCATTCTTTTCTTTCATTCTCTTTATCAGCCAGCTCCAGTCCCACCACCCGCTCGCTGTCCACCTCTGCTGAAATAACACACTCCTCCGAAGAGCATTGTTCAGAGGAGCCGCTGCGGGTGAGCCTAAAACAAAGCTACACGGGCTGGGAGACCGACAAAATATGGGTATTACAATAACAAGGCCTTATTCAGCACTTCTGCCCTGCTTCTGCGCACAGAAATAGACTGTGTCACGCTTGATTTGCTGGATTGTGTGATATTTGATATTCCATAACACTTCTTCCTCCTCTCATTAATCAATTTGCAGATGCCTGTAAGAAGCACTTCTGTAATGTCTGGAAACTGTGATTTTCAGTAGAAATCCAATGCAAAGTACTACTGCACACTGAAAATCGCATTGGAAATGTGTACATCATTTTTAAATTAGTTATACACATCCTGTCAACACAATTACTGCCAAGAGTAAGTAAGTGAATGACAGAACTGTGTTGATGTCAAGCATCTTTTCATGTGTGCATGTCTTTTTTTTTCAGTATAAATAGGCGAAAAATGGAAAGAACATTTTTTAACCAAGTTTAAATGACCGGAGCATTTCAGTTTGGAGTTTTGTTTGATGCTAAGTTGCTGGTGATAATCAGCTGAGAAATATATCAATCAACTCCTTTGGGACATTTGCTGGTAATAATAGTGACTTAACTGTGGATCCCCTCTGCTGGGGCAATGAGGCACGTGCCGTTTGTTTATGTGTTTGTACAACCCTCATTACCTCTGTGCTGTGTTTGTTTAGGTGTCCCGCAACACACACACACACACACACACACACACACACACACTTAGTCTCAATTTTTGGCATGGCTTCAGCTATATTGCTTTTCCTCTGTGAGCGGCAGCTGGTTCAATATGTAAAAGAGAAGAGAAAAACAAAGTATTCCCAAATCTATGGTGTGGGGGGGGGGGGGGGTGCAGCAAAAGAGAAAGACAGATATAAAAAATGTGACTAAGAGTGAATGAGAATGAGAGAGAGACAAAGAGAGAGAGAGAGAGAGAGAGAGAGAGAGAGTACTAAATGGTGAGTGTGTGTGTGTGTGTGTGAGTGTGTCTGTGAGTGTGTGTGTGTGTGTGTGAGATACAGAGAAATAGAGACAGGAAAGAGAGAGAGAGAGAGAGAGAGAGTGAGAGAAAGAAAGAGAGAGCGAGAGAGAGAAGGGAGATGGAGAGCGAGTCAGAGGTTACGATGCTGGAGAAAGCCTCCCACACCCTGGTTAACGTGTTGGAGCCACGGCCTAGAACACGCAGATGGCACGCCGCTCCCAGATTTCATTTAAGCTAATCTAATCCCCTCCCTGCTCCCTGCAGAAAGGCGGGGAATTAGCGGCCATATGTCAGCCAGATTTGTCAGATTATTCATTACAATTAATTGCTGGTCTCACTTAAGGCCTTTAAGGCTGTGAATTGCTCCGAATTCTATTGCAAACACAAAAATTATGAGTAAAAGACTTTAGCCCTGTCAGTCAAATTTCAGCGTGACCTTTAGCAGAGCACGGCTCTTTGTGAGCGAGCATGTGGGCGAGGCGCTCTAATTGGTGTTTCGTTCCCCTTTTCTCCCTTTTCTCCCTCTGTCTCTCTGTTTTTTTTTTTTATTATTATTATTTCCACTCACCCCCCCACTCCATCACCCACAACTCAGGCCACAGGTACTCTGTCCGTCTCCCCGTCCGTCCTGACAGAGAGGACCTCCAGGCAGTGACAGCAGCCTGTTGTTTATTTGTTTATTTATTTTTTATAACTAAAGTTTTACCTGTTTTCTGTTTGTGGAGGCAAAATGTGCCCCTCGCTTGTGTCGCGTCCCAGTTTTCAGATGACATCTTATGAGACAAAGAGCCTTGCCATTTAGAGGCATGAGCAGAGCTGAGGAGTGATATGAGTGTGGTGGAGATAGAAATGGGCCACGTTTGTAGGTTTGCGGTGATAATGTGAAGTAATATATGGAGAGAAAATAAAGTAAGAAGTACTTGAGGTGTAGGGGAAGAATTTAAGTAACCCGATTAATGGTCTGTTGGGAAAAAACCCAACTGTAAAAAAATGTGACTAAATAAAGTTATTTACATAAAGTATACTCGCCCTGTTATTCATTATTAATTTATTAAGTATTTATTAACAGAAGCAACTATGAGAAGATTGATTTTACGAAAATTCCAAGATTTTGGAAAATTGCGACTTTATCCTCCCATCATCCACAGATTTTGACAGATTATTTATTGCGAATTTACTTTGAAAACTGCTTTGGTGCCATATTTTATATACTCAGCTGATTTGTTTGTTTTTAAAAAAGAATGTTTTTTTTTTATTTGTAACAGAGATGTGTAGTCTAATTTTATGAAAGTATGTCAATTTTGCTTACTTTTTTAGCATAATAACAATGTAAGCAATAATATTATTGAATAATGAGTCCTGCAATCTTAAAAATAAAAGTTCTTATTTGGTTCTTGATGTGTGGCTCTAGGAAAATCTTTAACTGATGTAGGTCATTTATATTATATTGAGGTTTAATAATTGTTCTTCAAACAAAAATGGTTCTTTTTAGGAACCATCCAGTCAAAGGTTCTGCTGCTCTCAATCCAGTCCTTCAGAACCCTCACCTTTCTCCTCTCTTCCTCTGTCCTCTGTAAGTGTTGAGTTGAGTTGGACCAAAAATGTGAACGGTGGTTTGAGAACCACTGCTCTGGGTAACCAAGCGTGGTTTGTCTCATTATTAAAAATAAGGGTTCCAGGAAGCATTTTTTGCGTGAGGCCATAGAAGAACAATTTCCCTCTAAGAACCTTTCAATTTACGCTTCTTAAATGAATCATTTTTGTAAGTAAGATGAGTGAGTGTGAAGAGAACCTTTTTTAAAGTTTAAGGACCTCCATATGACATAATGGTTCTTGGAAGTACCCTTGAATCTGTAAAGAACCTTTATACTATATGGAAATTCTTCATACAATTCAAGGTTCTTCACATCTCATTTACAAACATGGGAACTAAAATTGCTCTTCTGGCATCACAGAACCCTTGAAATGGATTGTGTTTGTACGTTTTGGGTTATAATGAACAGTAATATATGGAGGGAAAAGTAAAGTAAGGTAAAATATAGAAACCTAACATTCTTGAGGTATGGGAAAAGAATTTATGTGGCATGATTAATGGTGCGTTGGGGGAAAAAAAGCAATGTTTTAAAGAAACAAGAACAAATAAAACAACAACAGCAAAAAGATCTTATTTGCATAATGCTTACTGACTCGCACTGGCTGTCATTCATTATTAGCAATGTTAGCATTTTGGTATGAAGTACACCTTTAATGATGAATGCCTGTGTTATGCACACTGGCGCGTATGCTAATACAGGCGCTGCGGATTATACTGCATGAAAAGCTGCTACAGATCCTACATGCTTTCTACGCACTGCGTAAGCTTTGCTCTCTCTGTCTCATCCCACTGAGGAAAAGCAAAAGGTGTTTGGCAAGTTAAATAAGGCGTGTAAGTCCTGATCAAACGTACAATATCCGCCTGATTATGTGTTTCAAATGTTCATAATTTAGCTCAGTGCTCTTCAAAGTCAGAGTGTTATTTTCTCAAACATTATGATTGACACAAATCCATGTAGCTCTCTCGTAGTTAATGAGATATTTTGGTTAATTATGGAGTCAAAGGCTTTGGAGAAGTGATTCCATGCTGTTCTGATTGGTCTACTTAATTATGCTGAGGGAGATAGAGAGAGAGAAAGAGAGGGAGAGAGAGCAACAGTTATGGGGAACGGTGAAGCAAAAGTGTGCGTGTGTGTGTGTGTGTGTGTGTGTGTGTGTGCTGCCTGGGTTGTAGAGAAGCTCTAAACACCTTTGGCTGAGTTAATGAACAGGTGAGACTAGATCACCGCCTCCTCTCTGCTGATGTCACAGCGTTCGCTCATTTACACGTTTCTAACGGCCCCAGACACCGCCGGTGTTATTGTTCTCAGACTGCATTACCTCCCATACTCCTGAATGAAATCTGCCTTTTCTCCTTATGTAATAAGTAACAAAATAAAATAAAAAAAATAAATAAATCCAAGGTTTTGGAAAATTAAAATGCAAAGGCCCATATGGGGGCACATGCAGTTTCTCACCCTCTTAACTACTTACATGTAGTTAAGAGGGTAGTAGATACTGAATAGTAGATGCTGAATATTATGTTTTTTTGCGCTCTTAAAGGTTTCCAATTGGTTTGTGACTTTTTAAATTGAAAATTTAAAAAAAAACTTCACACAAAAAGGCTCTTTAAGAAATGACCCATTCAAAGCTTCTTTAAAAAATCGAAAGTGGTTCTTCTGTGGCAGGGGTGCAGTCCTGGAGGCACAGTTTGGTAATAACACACCGCTACACCTGACAGTTTAGAGGTGAGTTGAACCAGGTGTGTTTAAATCAGCTAAATCAGCAATTCAGGCCCCTGTTCTATGGCTCTAAAGAACTTATTTTGGCACCTTTATTTTAACATTATAAGATGACAATTGTATAATAAGTCTAAGTTGCATGTTATAATGCAAGTGTTTACAACATACTGATTAATTATTTTCACTTAGAAAATGAACAAAACATCCCATTTGACCACGTGCAACCAAACATTTACACGTAACCGTATGTGTAGTTAACAGAACAGAACATGTACTGATGTCCATCTTCTGTCTTCACCAAATGAGAGTCTTCAAGTTCGAATGCTGTCTTCCGTTTTCCTGGACTCTCCTTGTGAGCGTCATATATTGTGTGCAAACTGCTATGCTCTACTTTCAGCTCTTGATGTCAGCACCAGAGTTACCTTTAAGGTCCCATGTAATATAGCTGAGATGGGGGAGGGGGTGTGGCCTTTTGGGTCTCAGAGCTTCTGTGTGTGTGTGTGTGTGTGTGTGTGTGACAGTAGAAGGTGACTATGGAGTGACTGTGAATGCGGGAGGATCAGCTTGTGATTCTCTCTCTCTCTCTCTCTCTCTCTCTCTCTCCACACTGTAGCCTCGCTGCTCCAGCTCCTCATTATGCTACAGTATAGCTTCCACTAAAGGTCATCCTCTCAAAACATAATCACACACAATCAAACGCACAAACTGCATACATCACGTCGACAGTAAACAGCCCCCAGCTCTATTTTCCACTGACAGAGGAAGGCTCGCAGCCTATTTATAATTTCAGCCTCTTGCATCAATTAAACACCAGCTAGCACATCCGCACCTCTCAGACCGCGGCCGCACCGGCAGACAGATAGTGAAGGAGTGTTTCGTTAGAGGAAACTGGTCGTCCGCAGTCTGCGTTGAGGTTGCCGTGTGACTAAATGGATTTGGTGCTTGTGTGGAACTGGTTTCTGTAGGATATCGTACTTATATCAAAAGAAAAGGTTGGCGTGGACAGCTGACGAATTGTTAGGCCGGAACTGTTGCTGAACTCTTCTCTCCAGAGCTGAAAAAGTGATCTCCTCTTGGCGGCAGACAGAAGCTTGATGCTCTGACTCTTTTGTTGAAATGACAGGAGCCTGTCAGAGAGGGAAAGTGTCAAAGTAAAGAAGGGAAGCTTTCCCCCTCTCCAGCATATTACCATAATGAGGAAAACACACTTAGTGGGCCATGACCCCATGTCATCTGATTAGAGCCATGATTAATGATATCCTTTTACCAAAAACTCTCTCTCTCTCTCCCTCTCTCTCTCTCTTTCTCTATCTCTCTCTCCCTCTCTCTCTTCCTCTCTCTCTCTCTCTTTCTCTCTCTCTCTATCTCTCTCTCACTCTCATGAAAAAAGCTTACATTTAGTAATATAATAAGAATAAAATGTTCTGAAGTATCTCCTTCATTAAAGTTGCTTAAGAGGATATTAATCTATTTATAAATTCATCTGAAATAGTGGTTTTGGGTGCAATTTTTGGGTGCTTCTTTTTTAATTTAATTAGATCAGTGATTTGGGTTTATATAACAATATGAACACCATGCCCATAAAAAAATCACTGTAGTTCTGTTGCATGAAGTATTGATGTTATATTCTTGAAATATGTCTGAAGGCTATATAAAGTAGTTTTAATTTATGCCAGTTTTACATTATGTCCAATAAATACCTGCAGATGTGTTGCAGACTAATTTGACCCATCCAAGATCAGATGATTTCCATTTAGTCAGTATGCTCATGTGACACAGGGCTTTCGGTGCTAGAGTATAAATGTATTTGTGAAAAGAGGTATTTATTAAGAAGTGTTTAGATTTGTCTGTTATGTAACATCTGTTTTGTTTCTAGAGCTGACTCTGTATTTAATTTTGTCTTGCAATACAAAGCCAACGGGAGACAAATTCCCAATGCTTACCCCAAAAAATAATAAAACAATTGTCTATTGTGTGTTGCAGGGTAGAGTATGGTACAACTTAATGAGAGATTAAATGTAACACGATTTAATTAGGTAAATAAACAGGTTTCCATCAGTCCATCCCTTCACGATCAGAGCTGCTCATCCTAACCAGTGTGGTGGGGGGTGACGGAGCCTATCCCAGGTCAAAGGGCAAAAGGGGGAGAAACGTCCCAGACAGGTTGCCAGTCATTAAACAGATTTAGGTAAAATATTCTTTCGGTAATGTTCTCATATTCCCACCGCAACATGATCTGTAAATTTTCACAGCTATCATACAGATACTGTTTTTGTACCATGAGATTAACTTTAGCCTTTTTCAAATTTTATGTATTTAAGTTCATGTGCTTCCAACAACATAGACATATATATTGAATGAATCCTGTTTTGCTGTAATTTAGCTTACGTTTTACTGTTCCAGTTAACTCTGCCTGTATCACTAGCACTCACATCACATTTCGACTGAACTGTTCATAGACGACGTATCAACGTTTATGTTGTATTAAATGTATGCTGTATCCCATGTATTATATTTTTCCAACATTTTCTGCACACAAAGTAAAGACAAATTTCCATTTTTTGCACTAGAAGGATAATGAATGATTAGTTTGCATTACATTAAGATGAATGTAATCCGAATCCAAAAACTCCAAATAAACTCATCTCACACAATCAGTACAACACATTTGTGTACATAGTGATGAATGCAGATGTTTTTTGTTTTGATTTTGTGTCCAGATGCCCAGCTTTGGCTTGTTTGTGAGTTCTGTTCTAATAATGACCTCTTATAAACCTGTTTTCAAGTCCTCTTCAATTGACTCATTTGATGACTTAGTGTGTCTCCAAAATATGCAGCCAAACAGTAGCACTGAACTATATTGTGGAGAGAGAGAGAGAGAGAGAGAGAGAGAGAGAGAGAGGAAAACCGCCTCCACTTTCTTCTTTCTCTTTCAGACTTTGAGATAACTGAGTTTTGTCTCCACAGTGAGGAGCAAACAACACGAGTGGTGCTGGTGACTCATCTGGAGATTCTTTCCTCTTTCTCTCTTTTTCCAGACGCCTTGAACCACAAAGCCTGTAGTGTTTCCTGGGTGGAGGGCACAATGGGCCGTTTGTGGTCTTAATTGCGAGTGGGGTGCATGTTAAAACACGGCGTTTAAAAACCCCCTCTTTGTGGCTCTTTAACAGCCACAGAGGTGCACATTTACATCTCGAGGACACAGCGATGGTTTTCTGGTGATTTGACGAAATGGTGTGTCTGCATTCTTACACTTCCTACGGGTCACATTGTTCTCTTGCCCTGAGCTACCTCTGACCACGTGATTGGCTGCTGGGGATGTGGAGGCGGGGCTCAGTGACCTACATGTGAACTTGGGCATAGGGCAAAGCTGCAAATACGGCCTCAGTGTGCTTATACCGGCGACCAATGCATGAACTTTAGACCTTGCATTGTGCAAATTGTGACTGTGTGTAAGAGAGGAAAATAAAGAGAAGAATTACATATGTATTGCCTAATGCAAAAGTTTTGGCAACCCTGGTGGAACTGCAATAAGTTAACACAGCCTTTACAGGGAGCACACTTCTGCAAAGTTCAGGGAACGTTTACTTTTTTAATTTGCTAAATTTATTAGAAATAAAGATTAAACAAAAGTTCGGACACCTGTCACATTTTCTTTTGTTTCTTTATATGTTATATGTGTGTGTGTGTGTGTGTGTGTATGTTAAATGTAACAATTGAATAGTAACTGTGCACTAAAAATAGCATAAAATGCTCTATTTAAGTTTGTTACATTGTAGAAAATTAGAAAAACAATTAGAAAAAAAATTTATATGTATACATACACATTTATATATCTATGATTAAATAAACACACAAAAAATAAAAGCACAAACTGTAAAACAAAATTATATTTATATTATAATAAAAAAAAAGAATAATTGTTCAAAATTACCACAAAAAATAATAGCACAAACCGTAAAACAAAAATGAGGAGAACAATACAGCGTGAAGAAACGTTGTGTAATTTGATCAGAAGTGGTTTAGGCCCCTGAGGGAAAACTGTGTGGCTCTCCTGAACGCACTCCTACACATCGCGTCTGTATCTTATGTATTAAGCCTGTCAAAAAATTAAATGAGAAGTCATTCTAATAGGTGACCTCTGACATCTTCCATATTTTCTGTCAATTACAAAGGTATAAAGTCATGCATAATTATGGGCGGGCCTATTAAAATGCACAAATAATTTGTGTTTATGCAAAGTTATTGTATCCCACTTTATTTCCCAACTGCTAGTCAAGCATAGCTAATGGTTTTTAGACCATAAAATGGACAAAGACTCCAAATCTGCATCTCTTTGAGTTCAGAATGGATAATTACAGTCAGCGGCAGCTGAGTCTGGTGCTCGGTGTTGAAAGTGAGGTATTTGCTGATGGTAAACATACGTTTACTCTGGCGGACGTCGGCCTCCTCTGTTGTGCCGACGACACCACAAGGCAAACTGTGTTTTTGCTAATGATCCCTATGTTCTTTAGTGAATGCTTAGCGGGCCTCTTGGGCCTCTGCTACAACTCAGGTGGACATAATTACATTTCTTAAGGTCAACCTCTCACCGGGATGAATTAGTGAAATTACATAGCTGACCACTCCAGGGCGTAGATCCAGATGCAATTAACTTAGGTAATAGATCCCCAGTAGCCTAGGACGCAAGACAATAGGAGAGAACAGGGACTCAATCAGCTCACAGGCCGTATGAGCGAAACCACACACAGGGTCGTTCCAATTCAAGATATTTTCTGACTCGTTCATGTGATAATTCATTGCCCTTTTTTAGGGGGCGCAAGGGAAACCTCGGAAACGCTCGAATCCCAGGTTGAGGCGCTGTGGCGCCTGAGGCCTGTAGACGCAGGCAAACACGGCGGGCCGCGCTCCAGCACGCCGTTATTTGTTTTCCCGTGCAATAGGGAGCAGGCTATGAGATATTGATCACAGCATATCCTGATCAATCGGAATAAATGATTGGCTGTAAGCATAGGGATCTCCAGCGGGCACAGGGGAGGGGGCAAGAGAAGGAAGGAGACACATAGAATGAGAGAAAGAGAATGTGAGCGAGAAAGAGTGACAGAGAATGAGAGAGAGAGACAGAATATGAAAAGCAAACGAGAGAGAAGGCAAGAGAGGATAGGGCAGAAAGCTGTGGATTTGGTGGCCGCTGATAGTTCCCTGCTGTCCGGCAGAACAGAGCGATGCAAATGCACTCTAAACAGGCCTCAGCACAGCGAGCTCTTTCAATCATGAGAGGCCAAGAGTTCACCCCCCTCTGTGTATAATCCCTCCCCACACCAACCCCAGGGACTCCTCTGTGCTCCCCCGCTCAGTGGCACACAGATAGCAGATAGCCATATGTAGATTCATATGGCAAACAGTTCCTCCTGATAATCACACCCACCCGCTCTCCACTCAGGAATACATCTGAGAGGGAAATTCTGTTTTCTTCTGACAGCTCGGCTGAAATTGAAGGCTTAGGGGTTTTTTTTGGCAATGGAACGCAAAATCATCACTGGCTTTGTTTAACATCATTGTTATATGTCTTGCTGGGATGAAATTGGTATCTCTTGCCTATGAATTGCCTACCCAGCATGTTTGTATTAAGGTCCAGTATACACTGGAGAGGTGGGAAAAGAAGGCCAACAAGGTTTGTTTGGAGAGACACACACATGATATAGAGATTTAAAGTGCATTCGAATCCACTTAAGACGATTCTGTCTGGTAGAGAACCTGCTAATCTCTGCACCTAGCGCTGTGGATAGTGCTGTAAAACCTCATTTCTGAAACCTCATCACAGGTTATTTTTTTCAGTCTTTTCAGCTTTTTTATTCAGTTCATATGTATTTGTTTATTTTTTATTTATTCTGTTTTATTTATTTAGACCATTTTAAAACATCAGTTGTTAAGCTGAAATCAAAGTGGACCCTTTTTAACTTGTGAGTTCATTTCAGTGGTCATACTAAGTACAATCCACTGCATCAAATCATTCATAATTCTTGTTTCTCCATAATCTTTGATCAAAGTGTGATGACTTTTGCCTACCTGTAAATGCCTTCTGACGTTTTACTATGTCATCTAGTGCAAGGGACAAGGAAAATGTATATTAATCAATAATATTGTAGCATGTTTTCCTTCAGCCCTCCAAGACCTCATCTATCATTGAGAATAAACACCATTCTTCACCTCTGTTCCTGGTCTGCTTGAGTATGTTTCGCAGCTGTGCTAAATGGTTAGCCTGCTAAAGACTTCTCTGTCACTCTTCTCAATGGATTTACTCTCTCACTTTCTGTTTCTGGAGCAGTTGTAAAACAATAAGTTATGAGTTATTTTAATTTGTTAATGCTGGCGAACGCTGTTGATGTTAACACGACCGAGGCCATTCGTGGGTCGGCAGCATATGTACTGTTTTTGAAAGTTTTCTATTGTGCTGTCAGGTGTCTGATGAAGGGAGATTTACACACACACACACACACACACACAGCTAGTTATACTTGTAAAACTGTTGTCAGTAACATCCATCAGTTTTCTGCAGACTGTCTGTTTACATTTAACTTAAGAAACGGCCACTTTTCATGACCCAGTAAAATCATGTTGAATAATATTGTCTCCTGACTAAAATATGTCACTTCAGGGAAGAAAAATGCATTATGATTTCTGATATGCATTTACTTTGAGTTTAGAATGCCTCCTATAAAGAGCAAGCAACAAACTCTTTAGTCAGAAATCCAGTTTCTCGTACAGAAATACAGAAATTAATAGTTTTAATATGTGATTTATTGTTTATAAATTGCAATGGATTTATGATGTATCAAAAATACATATACAAATGAACAGATGCACAAAGATGCATATGTGTATCCCCAGTACAGGCACAGGCACATCTAAGTGGACTGACATGGGATGCTGATGTGTAGAGGGGGGATGGGATGTGTCTTCCACGCCTTTTGTCCCCTTCTTTGGGTCACAGCAGGACATTCTTTAGCCTGAAGGGTGGATGCTTCCGGCCTACAGGGCTACTGTGTGTGTGTGTAAGCGCTGGGTGGCATAGAAGGGTTTAGAAGAAGTGAGCTGAACACACTGATGTGCCAAGACTTCTTCCAAGCTGGACCTGAAATCAGGTGTTAAACAGATCCAGAAAAGACCAGAATGGCATTCTGGCACCCTTCTAGGTTCTTCCTGGGTTTTCTGGTTTTACCTGCAGCATTACTGAACTAAACCATTTCCCAAATTTCACAGAAAAACAGACCTGTCTTGTTTAACAGGACAAAGCAAGAGCCATCTTATTTCCATTTTAACAACAGTGATGATAAAGACTACATTTGTTTTTTCAGATTACATGTCAAGCCAACTAGCTGACCATGTAAGACTCTTATTAACCACACACACACACACTGAGTGAGCGCAGAAAGTCTGGACGTGAATGTTGGCAGCGTAAAGAGTTTTTGGTTCGAACATGTTTTGCAACAGAGGGCTGTATTAGACTGGAAGTTAAATAAACAGATAGCCTTGTGGCTTCTATAGTCCTGCCCCCACGTCTTCCCTCAAACTAGTCAAATCAAGTCAAATAGTTTTTTTTAAATTGTTATTTCAATAAAACACAGTACACAGTGAAATGAAACAACATTCCTCTAGGACTATGGTGCAACACAAAAACAACATAGGGCCACGCAATGTGTGGACAGGACTATATAGAGTGAAAAATGTGCAAGTACTTTAAAACACAGGAGCAATCAATACAAGTGCGGATGAAAAAGTAGACATAAACAAAGACAAAAATTCTGGGAGAATACAGTATTGTGTCAGAGTGTCAGATATAGTCTAATGTAGTCAAGGATTTAAATTGCATTGTTTAAGAGTATATAAAAAAATTCAGGAAAAATAAAACATTTCAGTGAGGGTAATGGGAATGGTATGGTGTGAATTTGTTTTCAGGGAATGTCAGGTCAAGTGTGTTTTTTATTGGTGGGGAAACAGTACAAGTGTGTATGTGTTCAGTTCAGGAGTGTGTTAGTGCGCGGGAAGTAAAGTTCTGATTTAGGACTCTGATGACCAGTTCCACATGCTGATGCATTATGACCAGTGTGGACATGTATTATCTGGGGATTTTCCCTACCAACCAATGTTAATGAGAAAAAAGGGAACAAAGTCTCTAAATGTATCACTGGTGACACATTAGGTCTGAAAGTGTTAATTCACAACCTCCTCCCCCACCCTCTGTCAAGAGTCTTCAAATTTCCAATTTAACCTCTGCTTGAATTACTTCTTTATAGTAAAAAAAAAGCATTATAGATGGAGGGGCAACATTTAGCAACGTTGTTGTAAAAAATGCGTATCCAGAATATTTAGGTTCTGTCCAAACATCTAAAGCTTCCACAGCTTCCACTCCAATGACTGAGCATTGATGTCCTTAGGACTGTTAGATTGCCTTCTCCTTCAATCATTATGCTAGACTTGAGGGACAGAAGGAATTAGGGGTGGAAGAATTGGGGGGGGGGGTTGTAAGCCATTTCCATGTCTTAGCACTCCTCACTCAACCACCCCCCCAACAGACCCAGACTCTAGAGCAGATAGTAAGACTTGACACTGATCAGCCGCTCCATCTTGTCCATTATCTCCGACAGTGGGAAGTGACGGAAATCATCTCTGTAATCCGGTAGATGAGGCGCTTTTTTGTTTGCACCCAGTGTAGCAGAAGGAGCTGCAGGAGATCATATGTTTCTGCTCAGGTACTCTATTATAACAGCTCACACCTTCACTCCCTTCCCTCGCGCCACTGATGGATCCGAGTAGAAAGGACACATTCAGCCGTTTGAAATGCAATTGCTGGAATTATTGTAGGATTAGAATGACTGCTGCTGTAAGTGCACTGGCAGCGATTGTGATTAGTGAGAAAAAAAAAAAGCCTACCTGGTCCTTCATGGATTCTGCTTCTGAACGCCTCTGACTGTTCGTATCATTTCAAGTGTTATAATTCATTAAATGGGGCTTAATGACACATTAGGAAGGTATGGTAATGCTTTACAAATGAATGCATAGTCAGTTCATGCATACCTAATTTCGTGTATATCCCCCAGATGTGCTATTTTATTTATTATACTGCTTCAGAAAGTCAGAGGAGGGCCTAGTCATATTCGTCTCGCTCTCGCTTGTGAAGTCTGTGTAAATCACTTGTCAGGCTGTTCTGAAACACGAGCACTCAGGACTGGTAATGACACTGTAATAGGATTCTATTAGCTGCTGCATTTTCTTTGCATGCCTAATAATGATTGTAATTGAATGATGCTAATTTGCAGAGAAACGCAGGCCCCAGTGGTGGCAGTGCAACCTGTGTTTCCAGATGCTGGTCTGAGAACACCCATGTGAAGCACCTAATCGCACACACCATCTGGGGATTTCCCCTTCCAGGCAAGACTGGCTGTTTATGTTACTGGAATTTTTAAAAGCTTTCTTATAATGCCCCAACGTCTGCTGTGATTAAGGCCCATTCCCTGTTTCAGCTTCAGCCTGTCGTGAGGACTAGCGACAAGCTAGCTAAGCATCACGGCCTGGCTTGTTAAGCACTGGCAGCACCGATGATTATTATTAACTTCCAGTTCATTTAGTCACTCTAATGCTAATTCCAACTTTGGAAAATTAAAATAAATAAGGTCATTAACGCTCATGGAGAGGACATTTGCATATCTCACAGGTGTACCTCTCCCTGAGTGTTGCGCTGCGAAAACGTTGCACGACTCAAATCAGTCAACTCAGAGAGCGACAAAAGCCGAGAGGCACGCACTCATTTGGAGCCCTCCAAAAAACATTTGCACCCAGCACAAAAAAATCGTGCAAATGAAGGTGCAGCTCCTCGATTGGAAGACACAGCGTTTAGGTGACATTAATCAGAACCAAACAGGCGCACAAAAGTGAGAGCAATCCCAGCACTGCTCAGCACTATCTGTCTCCACGCTCAGCCCTGCTCCATCTGTCAGGGTGCTGGAGCTGCCGAGAGGCGTTTCAGACCGTTTGTTTGATTTCTCAATAAATATCATACACTGCGCAGAGATTCTACAGAGGCACTCTTGATGGATCCTGTTGACATCTCTCTAGCTGTTTAATACAAATGTAAAAATACATATAAAATACAGTGCAGACAATACTGTTCTGCAGGATACTGTAATACATATTTTGCACAAAAGAAAATGTGAAAAATGTAAAAAGGCATTGTCAATAACAGGGTTATCTTGATTTCTGCACTTTTCAAATTATGATTCAGTAGTTGTTGAAAACCTGATTTAAATGTTTGTTTTTTTAAATAATTATTTTAAGACATAAGTGAAACAAAGTACCGTTACGCAGGCTTGGCTGTTAGCCTCCATTTCACTCTTAATCACTCTTAATTATTACTTTCTCTACTCTTTTTTTTGTGAACAGCATTCATAAAGGGACAAAAGTGAATGACATGTGTGATTAACTATCAACACAAAGGGATTTTTTTTCAACCGAAAAATGAAAGTGAAAGTGAATCAAGTGTCAAGTGAAAGAGCAGTGCTTGAGAAGAGAGGATGTGTGCAGCGGGTTAACCAACCTTCATATCTGGGAAAATAGAAGAGTATTCTTTTTTAGAACTTTTTAAGCGTGTGGCTGAGTAATAATGGAGCCATTAAATTGAATGTGGGAAAGCTCTTCAACTGTAATGCACTGGAATGCAGTGGAATCCTTAAAAGTTATTTGAAAGCTATTTTCTCAGACATTAAAATGCAATAACTTAATTTGTGATTGAGATATGTAAAAGTATCATGTCTTTGAGGATTTATTTTTAAAGATACATAAAAGCAAGCCAAAAAGCCTTGTCCTAGGGATTTTTTTCTTGCCAAAGTTGCTCTTGGCTTGCTCACAGAGGGTTCTTTGATTTCTTTAAAGCTGCTTAATGACAACATCTGATGTATAAAGTGCCATACATGAACTGAATAAACTGTTAACTTTGGGAGCACAAAACTTAAAAGGGAATTCCACAGATTTATTAAAAGTCTACATAGCTAACAGTCATTCGGAGTTGTTTGCTGTGAAATGCATTACAGTAGATTCATTTGGCAGATGCTTTTATCCAAACTGACATACAATTCGAGGAAACACTCAAGTTTTATGACAGTGTGAGAACCAGAGGAGAGTAGGGCGAGAAGATGCTCTAGGAGAGGAAATGTAAAAATGCATACCTAGTCATAATGACTATATTTATTGACATCATGACCCCTGGTGCCTGTCACCAGTACTGTAAATAAATAATTTTCTCTAGCATGGAGATTGAGTGAAGCATAAATGCTGAACATTGGGTGGACTTCCACTTAAAATGCTAAACGTATGCTAAAATTGTGTGCATTGTCTACATCCATAAGAGTCATGTTGTAACAAGACCTTTTATCTAAGGTTCTTAAGTGTAACTTATGTTAATATAACAAGATCATTCTTTTAGACCATTTCTGTTGGCCCATTCATACTAAAATCTCAATGTAATCTAAGAGGTAGCTGATGTTTATAAATATATAAACAATTTATAAATTTATAACCAAAACCAAAAACACATTATGAGGTTTTAACATGACAGTAGCACTATATTGGCCTTTTAAAATACTAGTAAACTGCTGCGGTAAAAAGAAATGGAAAGGCAGTTTGTGCCAACGGCTGATGTTAAAAATATGCATCAATGAATGTGGACAGGCCTATTTTCAGTATCATTGTCAATTACAGCTGGTTAAAAAGCACAAACATGTAGAGAGAGGCTGAGTGACAGGGCTGATAACGGAGGTTGATCTAAGTCATCAATCATCATCTTCTTCAGTACAGACACTGCATCTTCATACAACAAAATACATGCTGTGTTGTACAGTGCAAATGCAATTCTGAGGTTTGCATCCACAAGTGAAGTGCGAAGAGTAAAATGGTCAATGCTGGATTTCCTCTGACAGTGTGTCAACCAGGCCATGTGGAGCGAAGCTCTGCTTATAGTGGCCACAACAGTTCCTGCCAAATCCTTCCAGTGGAGCAGTATAGACCGCCTGCATTCATCCAACATGTCTTTCTCTCTCTCTCTCTCTTTCTCTCTCTGTCTCTCTCTGTCCTCCCCCTCCACGTGGCCACTGCCACAAACCAACATCATAACAAAGAGTGTTTATGGGGGGAGCGTAGACAGAGCATTTGGGGCAGCGGAGCAGAAAGGGCTCGGTGGCGATCAGACCCCTCTCCCACCTTTCCCTGCCGACACCTCGCATTGAAATGCAAATTCCCAGCCAGGGTCCCCCACCCCGTGTGCCACTCACAAATTGAAAAGCAGTTTTTATCTATGCAAATGCAAGCATGGTAATTGAAGTTAATCAATCAATGCTAGCTTTCACTAAAACCTCGAACATGATTGAATAAAGTAATTATCATTCAGGGGGGAGAATGATGAAGTTGTAGACAGCATGAACCTTATTAAAGAAGGATTTTTAGTCACAATGGCTTAATTTATCCGGCAGTCCTTCTCTCTTTCTCCTCTCCTCTTCTCCTGTCTCTGTTCTTCTTTGCCTATCCATATCCTTCATTGCACGGCGTAACGAATTGTTATTGAGCTTGGACTTGGGAAAATGTGGGCTATTTTGTGCTGAGCTTGCTACAGAACAACGTGCAATATGCGATAAGAAGTGCAATATGTGATGAGAAGGCCGATCAAAGCCCAGTTTATGTCATTAAGTGGAATAAATTTCCCATCGGTGACGGCTAAGGTGACTTCAATTAAATTCCGAGCTGTCAGATATTTTCTTAAGTGACACCTGCCCTGGAAGACTTGTAAAAATTCCCCCCTCTTTAAGGAGACGTAACATCCCCTTAAGCTCGGCTACAAGCTCAACCTCTCTAATTCACACTTGATGTATCTGTGCCTCCAGGGTAAGATGACACAGCTACACTGCTTCTGAATTTGGGCCGTGTGAGAGAGATGTCTGTGTCAACCGTCTCTCCCCTCCGACTCTCTCCCGTCAGCCGTAATTGAGCCTTTCCTCACCTGGCTGCCGGAGCGCGTGATCGGCTACCTGGCCTCTATCTCTCCTCTGTCCCCAGCCCTGGCCCTCTGCCTCTGGCTGGGTTCAGTTAAAGAGCCGGCTCTGCGGTTTGTCACTCGGTTTAATATGCACCCTACATAATTATGCAGGATTCACAGTGCTATCAAACTGCAATTCAAATTAGTTCAGGATTAAAGGCATAGAACAGTACTGCTGCCTTAATTGCATTGTACTGCGGTGATCACATTCAAATACCCATTACTCATTGCCTCTGTGGAGCAATAAGTCAGAGGGATTAATACGCAGGCAGGTGACAGGGCCAGGCCATTAAAAGGCAGTTATGCAGAAAGCATGGCTGGGTTTTATTCACGTTAATGAAATCAGCGAAATGAAACTGTAATAGATTTATCAAAGCTCCGATGGATTTGCAGTAAATCAGTTTGATTCAGGCAATCAAACTGGACAATAGAGATAGTTTTCAGTGGCTTGCCGCGGGCGTCGCGCAGAGGCGTGTGAGAGGAGCTGATATTCTTCTCTGGGAGGATTTGGGGAGCGCCGCGGCGGCTAGGCCCTATTCCCAGAGCTCGTCGGCTCATTTCAGACGGCTAAACGCCACCAGTGTGCTGGCTGATAAAACATACCGGCTTCCAGTTCATCGCCACATTCACCCCCCCACACTCCCTCCCACCCTCTTCAGTGCTTCCCTCACAGCTCTTTCTGTTTCTGTCTTTCTGCCTATCCCCCTCTCCATCCTCATCCCTTGCCAGTTGTTTCTCTCTGCCTCTTCCACTCTTTTTCTCTTTTCCCCTCTCCATTTCTCTTTCTTTTTTTTCTATGAGCTTGGCTTGGCTTGGGAAGATGTGTGAAGGGTTAGATGGATGTGTTGAGAGGTCCAAACCTCCATTCTTTCTGTTCTTAATGGACCTGGAGTAACAAATGGAGCATACTGATTCTGCCACTTGAGTGCCAGTAGTGGGTGGTTCAACTGATCATGCGGGAAAGTGCTGGTATGAAAGCATTTGTAGGTTCATTAATTAATGTAAGTATCTGAGAAGGTAGATTTCACTAGAACACTTACAGTAATTTAATTACTTTTTACTTGTAAAAATGTAATGTAAGGGATCACAGTTTAAATCTCATAACCATTACTTAATAAGAAGTGTGGTTATTTGCATTACTCATATGTCACTCAAAGAACACAGTTACCCTCATAATTTTCCTCTATACAGATTATGTGTCTGATTTTTATGCAATCTGCATGTGTATAGGCTTTCTATGACATATCACAGTGCAACTTTGATGGTAAATGTGAGTGGTGCAGCATGAGTGTAGGAAACACTGCAACAATAATTTGAAGCTTCTAGTCCTGCTAATATACATTTATCCCACTTATATATATATATATATATATATATACATACATATATGGGGTAGCTGGTAGCCTATTGGTTAGGGCGTTTGTCCTGCGATCAGAAAGTCGTGGGTTCGAATCCCAAGACTGCTAGAGGCCTCTGAGGTATCCTTGAGCAAGGTACCCTTCCCACACACTGCTGCCCGGGCGCTGTGTTCCTGCCCGCTGCTTCATTTGGTGAATGGGTTTAATGCAGAGGAAGAATTTCCTGCTGTTCACACTGTGTGCTGTGGTGTGTTCACGTATGACAGAATGGTCACTTTACACTTTATATACAATCATCTATACAATATATCAAGATCTTTGTGCTAATGAAGATACAGCCCCGACCTCACCTGAACAGGCCATGTATAACATTCAGAAACAACTCTGTAAGCTCATTTTACATGTAAACATTTTATTTACAAAAAAAATTATTTTCAATCAGACGTTTATGGGACCTTTTCTGCTGGCTAGGTTTGACGTTTCGGGTAATGTTTGGCTATCAATGTTCTAATAAAGCATTAAAAAGACCCTTTGGGTTTCTCTCATACTTTCCAGTTGTTACAGATTTGAATGAGTTATAAAGAATAACACAGAACTGAAGTAAAGAGTATGTGAGAATACTTTATTTGGGATGTAATTTGTTTGTAATGGATTACTTGGATGGAAAGAACTAGAAAACTTTCCCAGGCATGGTTCAGGACAGAATGAGCTTAGTCCTGCTGTTGACGTGGCTTATTACCATTTCACAGTCAATCCTTAAAAACAAAGACTGTAGCCTTTACTGTCATTATTTAAGATTTCGCTTATATTTCATTTTCATTTTCAGATTTATCAACAATTTTTACATCCATTTTTATTGACAGATTTAACAAAATGTAGGTGAAAGTATTATACTGTTTTTAAATTTAAACCAAGTGATGCGTGTGGAATCCCAGGACTGCACCAGTGTGAAAGAACAAAATCTTCCCCAACCTGACATGATCTGACTTTATTTGTATTTGTGCTCCATTGTACTTGTCCAGACTCCAAGCAAGCGCAGTTTTGTTCTGTTTTGGAGAAGAATTACAGTGTACAACTGAATGCAATCAGAGACATGCATACATGTATACCTGCTATGCATGTTATTCAGAGCACTAAAATGACTGTATCTTTGAGCAATAGCCAGTAAGACTTTTGACTAGCATGTTCTATGCTTCCTTTAGCCCTATTACCCTTTTTTTCCTTCACCCTTGTTCTTCTGACCAAACTGGTTAAATGACCTGAACTCAAACGACATTAGTTTTCAATGTGTTCTTAATGAGTCGTCTACTGTATAGTATAAATTCTAATTATATCCAATTAACCCCCAATCAGTAGCACCTCGTCTCATATCTTTTTTCCCTTCTCTTTTTATTTTATGGTTCAGTGCTGCCTAAACCATTGATTAGGCTGAGTGAGCACCATTACTAAATGACCACCTTACTGAGGAGACGGAGCCTCTTAGTCCTAATAGAGAGGGCATAGCTATTATACTACCTCTCTCTCTCTCACACTCTCTCTCTCTTTCTCTCTCTCTCTATGTTTCTCTCCTTGCCAGTATCAACTTTTTATATTAAAGCTTTCCAAGCTCCATTTTGACTCATTGGCCCATTGGCAGAGGGAAAGAATGTTAAGTAGAAGTCTCCCAAGCGTGGACGAAATCCTATTATTTTATAATTACTGGGCATTTAGTTTAGCTTTGGACACTTCATTGGACATGCATGAATGTACACAACACTGCTTAGATGGCCAGTTAATGAAGATCTTCCAGCCCAGCGTTAATATGGCATGGAGGGCTACACTGAACATCACGCATGTTCCTAAGAACATATGTTGTACATTTGTAAAGGAATAGATAAGTTTACTGCTTAGCAAGGATAAATACACACTTAAGACCCATTTCCCCTTATACATTTTATTGAAGCATGTATTTATGCATTTATGTAAGTTATTACAGAGATATTAGAAAGAGTCGTTGATGAGTTGAAGAACATTCAACTGAGGAATATAATAGTAACAACAACAACAACAACAACAACAATGACGACAACAACAACAATAATAATAATCAATTTATTGTAATATATGTATGGGTATGTATTGGGAATGTGTATCTACAATAAAGCATCTATATTCTGCCTATGTTACATTTTGAAGAAGCAGCAATACAGTTGCTTTTTATTTGTTGGAAGACTCCTTTAGAATACCCTGTAAATAAAAAAGGTATATAAATAAATAGCCATAAATTAAAGACCACCATTGCTTTTTTATTAACCATTTTAAAATCTCCACATAGTGTGTCATAAACATGTTTGTTAGAACACTGAAGTTCCTGCTAAAGCCTAAGTAGGCTGATACATCGTTGTTCTCAGCAGTCTCCAAATCAGTACTGGTCGTGTTTATCAAACTTAGCATTAGTGTTGTACTGGACTCTTTGTTCCATGATGTTACATACATGTCATAGTTACCTGCTTTATAATCAAATTAGTGAGTGTTTGTTATTGGGATATGATGAAATTTGTAGGATTTCTTCAAGCTTAAAGCACTATTCCACTTTAACAAGCAAACTGCTGTGCTGTTAGCAACCTGGTGTAAATAATAGTATAACTTTTATACCCCATGTATATATAGCAGGGTGTATATTCTGTTAGGATCTCATAGGTTCTTCTTGACTGAAGCATTATTGAATCTCTATTCCTCCTTAATGAGGATCACCAAAACTCTTGAGTTAACAGTCAACAGTAGTAAATATAAAACTGTTCCTAAACAGTAACTTCAAAGGAGAAAGCAAATTTTTTTTTGAATGTTTAATGTCTATGTAAAGAAATGATATTCAAAGTAATTTTGCAGATGCATTATTTTTTGTTTGTTTGTTTCCTGGACAGCAATGTTGTAATCTGTGACCAAGACTGTGGTGGACATTTGATTCTTTTTAGCAGAGAACAGCTGTGAAATGAAATGACAAGTTTGGAAAAAATACGATGTGCTGTGCACATCAGCATTTTTACGTTTCCTGTGCATTTCATCCAAAATGGTTCAGGCAAAGCAGTGGCAGTGTGAATTAAGACTAAATCCGTTTCCTCCTCAGGCTTCCTCCAAAGCTCCAGCTGGCATGATTAGAACCTCACACGGAGCTTGTCTTGAGGATTTTGGCCTCCTTGTCCTTTTCTGTTGTTCTTTCTGTACCCTGGAGAAAAGTTAAGGCGCATTCACTTCTTCCCTTCATTTTCTGTAAGATGATAGTTGACAGAATGGAAAGTTGTTCACTCTTTATATTATTATGGTTTATGATTTCTTGCAAACTTCAGCTACAGCTGTCTTTTTTTTCCAAAAGCCTTTTTACAGCAGCAAGCCATGACTTTGATTTGTCCCACTGCACAGCGGAGAAGATGAGGATCTGGTCATTACCACTTAAATGCAGTGAGACAAGGCTATTTAGGCCTTTGCCTTTCATACAAACCATCTGAGATGGACGAACTGGTCGAGACTAAAGATGATGCATTAGCAAGAGACGGCAATAATATCTTTTAGAAATATTTTCAAAACATGAAATTGAAACGGTCTTTTCCTATCACTGTCACGCCAGATGCAAGCGCAGCATGTGTGTGAGCTTTTCTTTAACTCCATGGGAAACTAATTGTATTATTTATAGAGAGAGCGAAATTAAGCACGCTTAAAAGCCAGCGCGAGAGAATCCGCTTTAATCAGCCTACTTGATTCATGCTTTCAATTCACACCGGATCCTAGCGGCGGCCACATTAAATAGATTCCCTTATTACTCCATAAACGAGTGCGGCTCCCCGCACAAACCACAAGCGATAAATTAATAGTAATAAAAACACCAAGTGCAGAGACAGATAGAGAAATTAAAAGCCGGCTTCTAACGCATTACTTAATCCACATTCAGTACAATAAAATCAAGCAAGACAATAATGTTCCCTCTCAGCCAATCAGAGGCACATACCCCGCGAGCTATTAGAATATTCAAAAATGCTTACAGCTGATTTGTATCTCATTTGACTGTAAGTAAATGAATCTAATAAATATTAGTGCTTTTAGCAGTCTGTTTCAAAAAGACATAAAATGCAGGCATAAAAGTGGACATGAGAAAAAAATTAAATTATTCTCCAATTAGGCCTTGTACTGGCTGAGGCAGCTGCAATTTTGTGCCACAGCTGAGCTATGTGGCCAGCCGGAGACAGCACTGAAATCACCACGATATTCAAATGGCTCCACACTTACAGCAACAGTTATCAGTCAAATGTGTCCCTTTGTCTGTCTCTACAGAAGACTTATAATGGAATTTGGTATTGCTATTTGGAGACTGTATACACTGGGACTATACAACATGCATGAGAAGTGAATAAAATAATAAAAAAGGAATACAAATATATTTATGACCAACATATGTCAGTATTCACAAGATATATATAAACACACATAAAGGGTGGTGTAGCGTAGTGGCTAACACTGCTGTCAGCAGACTAGGGCCTCCTGTTCAGGACTCTGTTCGTGTGACCCCACAATGGATTGTCAAAATATAGTTTCCACTTCTAGTGTCTTTACTAAGGAGTTCATCATGGCAGCTACCCTTCGGAGCAAACCTCCTGCCCACATGTGACTTCAAAACTTAAACTGCCTAGAGTTATCTCTTTGTGTCCTTGGTGTTGAGGAAACTACTATGCTTCATCCACATAGCAGAACTAGCAAAGGTCACACTGAACTCAGAACATCTCATTCAGTATTCTTCTTCTTCTTCTTCTTCTTCTCCTTCTTCTTCTACTTTCGGCTGCTCCTGTTTTATTCGGGGTCTCTGCATCTTCCTCTCTCACACCAAATGCCTGCATGTCCTCCCTCACCACATCCATAAACCTCCTACTAGGCCTTC
>JBBPCZ010000002.1:20008424-20020290 GCA_037974445.1 Brycinus macrolepidotus
ATTAATCAAGATTAATTAATTACAAAGCCTCTAATTAATTAGATTAATTTTTTTAATCGAGTCCCACCCCTAGTAATAATTCAATCTCAGTTACTGAATTTTGCAGTAATTTTCCTTTTTTATGTTTCCTAATTTTTTTCTCATTTTATTCATGTCCAGTTGTAAAATGCACTCCTTATTCATTGGTTGATATTGAAGTCGTAGCATCAGCTAAGACCAAACTGATATAGTTTTGTAAATAGTATAACTAGTGACTATGGTAACTTCCACACAGAGCCTTAATAGATGTGCACTTGATTGCCAACTTATAATGTAGCTTGTGTAAGTTCCCTCTGAAGACTTTCAAAGCCTTTGATTGACAAGTAGAAAACTTGTAGACACACAAGCCCCCTAGGAACGCTACTCCCCATCATGGACTTCATCAACAGAATATTAATAGATGTGAGGGCAACTTTCTTGGAGTCTGGACTAGCCACAGTCATGTGGGAAAAGAACCAGAGAACTGAAGAACACTGTCCCCTGCAGCTCTCATACTTTGATTTGACATTATAATAATTGGCAAAAAAGGTACATAATTGCCCTTTTACCCCAAATGTAGTCAATTAGTTACACCTCTTTGGTGTCTTACGTCTACATATATAGTTTTGCACTTAAGCTACAAAGCTAATTAACAGAAGATCATACACTGCAATTAGCAATTATATAAACCAAATACCTGAATCATCACACACTTCATACTCCTCAAACTGTGTTAAGTTGGTAAGAAACCACAAAAGCAAGTATGTTTGAGGTTACTTAACAACTTAACAAAGTTTGAGGAGTTTTATGTGTGTGATGATTTATACATGCGGTTTATATGATTCTAATTGCAGAATATGAGCTTATGTTAATTAGCTTCTTAGCTTCAAGTTGGTAAGCAATCTCAATCAGACTTGCTTATGTGGTTTCTGACACTGTACAACACACTGTTGTCCATGAAAATGAACAAAAAACAAAAAGACTGTTTAGTTTTGTATATCTTACGATATCCAGACAGCTCCTTTATTTAGTGAATTCAGCTGCTTTAAGGTGCACCCATTGCCAGTATGTGTTTACCTACACACACACACACACACACACAGCTTGTATAATCTCCATTAAAAAGCATTGCTAATAGAGTGGGACACTCTGGAGCAGCTGCACATGAGCCTCACCATGCGCAGTCTCAAGCACCGGCTAGAGGGGTTTAAATTCCCCCAGCACTGGACTGGAGAGAAGTGGAACTGCATTCCCTGGAGTGATGGAGCTCCATCCAGTACCTTCGGGATGAGTGGCATTTGTGATTCAGAACTAATCTTCCAACATTGATACCTAACTAGATGTTTGAGCATTGCTGTAGGGATTTGATTGCATTCAGGCACAAGCATATTAGGTCACTAATTTTCTTGTGACTGAATGTAATCAAATCCATGCAACAATGTTATAACATCTAGTGTTAAACCTTCCCAGAAGAGTGGATGTAAATAAAATGGCTATATGTGTGTTGAAGGCTTCAAAAACCCTGGTTCTTATTACCACCTCTATAAAGGAAGCAGAGTAGAACAAGACAATGCAAGGACAGACTCTGTTATGATTTCAGAAGAAACTCTGATGCGCAGTTGTCTACAAACATTACTGCCTTTATATTGAAACAAGAATCCTACTGCTGTAAGCTTCTGTTTTTTGTTAGCTATATTACAATTGTAGCTCCGGTGCAAAGATGAAGAAGCAAACTTCAGACATCAAATGCATCATAGCAGATCAATTATATTTTTAACATTTGCTGAACAAATCTTTTAAAAGTAATTACGAAAATGCTTCCTAATCAATGCCTCCTCTTTCCTGCTGCATGGGCAATTTTACTCACTTCTGAAGTTTGTCCACCGTGCACTGGACCACCTGTGGACACATGGGTCAGAACTTTGTGTGAATCCCAGACAGAGCAAAAAGCCCACCACCACAGACACACTCCCAGAATGCTAACAGCAGCTTCAGCTGCACGATCGATGGCATGGTTTAACAGTCGAGTCACTGTGCACGAGCTCGCTGGGCGTAGACGGCAGGGTGTGACCGTTATGCATGATGTAGCGCAGCCAAAACAAAGAACAAGTTATTTCAATTCAACGCGGTTTTGTTACTTTTTTCACCAAAGGTCAAGCACTGTCAAAATTATCAGCATATTGACCTTTTTAAACATTCCAGAAACATCCAGATCATAGATTGCACTCCAGCTCCAGGATGCAGCCCAAAACCAAGGGGTTAAAAGTGTTTCACAACGAGTCACAGAGGAAAGGAGGCCGTCCGGGCCTGTCAGTGCAGGCTGACTTCATTTAAAACCTGCTATTGTATGGACACACTGGAGGTGTGCCTGTATTATCAGGAGGATAAGAATAGCTGATCAGGTAATCACTGCTGGCATTTTTAATCCACTGAAAGTTCTGAAGTGATGCAGCTTTCAGATGGCGGGAATGTGTAGGAGCAATAAATTGTGCATAGTAAATGCTCAGCTGTCACAAAAAAAGCACCAGAGCAAAATGGATAAGTTTGTTGCACTTTTCAGACATGGTTATTGCACTAATCAGAATCAGAAAACTTTATGAATGCCGGAGGTAATTGCTTATGTTACAACTGCGCAGACACTCAGAGTCATAAGGACAAGAACAATGTAAAATATAAAGTCTGAATAAATCCAATAAGAACTGCACAAAATCCTCAGTATGAAATACATTATGCTATATACAGAAATCCTGGGGTATTAATAATATAGATAAGTAACTTAATTACTAGTATTACTAGTAACACAAATGGTGGTTACGAGTATGTTATTACACGTAACAGAGATAAGTAGTATTGACATAAGTAGTGATATTTCACATGGTAAAATTATTTCACATGATAAGATATTGCACATAATAAAAGATTTAGCACATAGAAAGAAAACTGCACATGATATTGCACATGGTAAGACTAATGCACATAATAATAAGATAATTGCACTTAAAATGTTAATGCTAGATTGTATATAATTTTATTATATATATAAAATTATGTACTTTTTTCATACCTTCACCTCTAGACCACAGTTTTACACTGGCTGCATATGCGTGATGGAGCTCTAGCTATTATCACCTCCCAGATCAGTCCCTGGGGGCAGTTGGACACAGTGGTCTGTTGCTGGATTTTGAGCTTCCACTGCTGAGACTGATGCTTTCTCCAACAATGAAAGGCACTTGGTCCACTTTTAACCTCATAAAGCCTTTACAAATAAATGTTTAACTACCGAATATACATAAGATGTCTAAAAGTATTGAGATATCTCTTCTAATCAATGAATTCATCACTCATTGCTGCACATGCATAGCTTACCATTTGAATGGGAAACTATGGAATGTCCACAAATGAGCCTAAGGTTGCCCTGCCCTGGTTGCCCTGCCAAATGCCAAGGGCTAGAAGGGTACAAAGCCCTCCATCACTGGGCTGTGGAACTGCATTCCCTGGAGCAATGGATCTCCATCCAGTACCATCCAGTAAGCTGGAGTGGTGTTCGTCTAAAAATAATCATCCAGCATAAGCACCTGACCTCCCTAATGTTACTGCAGCTAAATGTATTCAGAAGAGTAGAGGCTGTGACAAATAGGCAAAGTGATGACAAACTCCTCATTAATACTGCTGATTTCAGAAGAAACATTTATAAGCATATGTCTATAAACATTACAGGTCAAATGACATTTTGCTGATTTTCTAAGTAATAATAAATTTGCACTAAACATAATTTTGCACTAAACTTGCACTAAGTGTAAGTTTGTTTCTTATAGCACATTTTATTTATTTTTTTCACTTATAAAATGAACATAACATTTCCATACGACTGTATGTTCACTATGTTCATGTATTAATAAATGGTAGATTAGGGTACTAAAAGAACTTTCGTTCTTTAGATATAAAAGAAATATAGATACAGATGTTGGTGTCTTAATGCTAAGGGGTGACTGATAGTTGAATCCACCACAAAGGGATACACTAGATTTCCTTTTTTATCCATACAGCATGATTTAATTTTAGAGTATTAGTATTTGTAATTTTCAGTAATTTAGTTATCACTGTAGTTTAATTGGTTAATCTGACTTTTGGATGAAATAAGAGAGATATAGGGATAGACAGAGAGAAATAGAACACACACAAACACACACACATACATACAAAGGCCTGATAGAGCTTGGCATGCGTGCTGGTGCTAACCCAGTCAGGCCAGCCTTTATGAGGATGATGGACAGGTCCAGACATCAGCCCACACTGATGCTGCATGATATGGCCTCATGCCCTGCTATCTCCTTTCCACATCACACACACTTTAAGCAATGCTTAAATAGCACACACACACACACACACACACACACACACACACTCCACCCGGCAACAGAAAATAAATGAGCCTCCACAACATCAACTCTTTTTATATTGCCGTGACATATAAAGAATTAAATATTAATATGGTGTTGTATATCGATCGGGAGGAGAAAAAAAAGAAAATACCTGCCACTATAATGGGGTGGTTGATATTTCTGAATAAAACAGTGACAAACTCGTTATCAAAGGGCAATTTTTAAACATTCATGACAGCAGGGGAGTGCTGCTCTGGGAAGGCTCTCTGGCCTGGTAAATCAGGAGCCTCAGAGGAAACCCACACACACACTGCTTACCATGTGCACTGTGTGTAGCGTTCAGCTCAATAGACTGGGATGGACTATATACCGACCTGTTAAAAGTGCTGTTAAAAGACAATTCCCAATGTCGTAATATTTTCCTTATTTTCTTTTCAAAAACTGAAGCATTTCCAATTAAATTGCATAAATTATTCAAAACTTTGAAGCTTTTGCTATTATATTGCATTCAACATTCTAAAATTTAAAGCGTTTCCAGTAATACTGGAAATTATAGAACATTCCATAATTTGAAACAGTCCCAACCAAATTCAATACAACATTCCAAAATTTGAAACAGTCCCAACCATATTCAATACAACATTCCAAAATTTGAAACAGTCCCAACCATATTCAATACAACATCCCAAAATTTGAAACAGTCCCAACCATATTCAATACAACATTCCAAAATTTGTAGTGTTTCTTATCAGACTGTACACAACACTCCAAACATATGTGTTTCCTATTAAAAAGCTATTGTTTCTAGTCATAAAGCATTAAATTATTTTTAAAAAATGCAATTTGTCTTCTTATAAATCAGGATGTATGTATTTCTTTACCTAAAGTATCAAATATTGTAATCATGGAAGTGTTCTCCATTGTAAACCATGAAAAACAGCATATATTGAAGTATCTTATCACAAAGCAAAAAATAACACAAACTAACAAAAGGAGTGAAATAATATTAATAATTTGTGCAAACTTTTTATGAAATGTGCTCGGTCAACCCAAGGTTTTTCAGTAAACAGAAGGAATGACCCTTCCTGAACAGTGCAAGGGCAGGAGGGCATTTCTGGAACAGAGGTCTCAGCACATGCGGGCCGTTTTAATTCACAACACAATTCGGCTATTGAGAGGCTGAATGCAGATGACTCATGAGTGGGACATGGACTGTGGAGTGGACACAGGCCAGAACCGAGAGTGAGAAGAAAAAAGTGCGTCAGAAAAGAAAGGATGTCCCAATGAGGCATGAGGAAGAAAACACAAGAGAGAAGAGAGAAGTCCAGACCTGAAGCAGTGGGACGAGGAGTGTGTATGTGTGTGGGTTTGTATGTGTGTGTGTGTGTGTGTGTGTGTGTGTGTGTTTGTATGTGTGTGTCTATGTACTTGAGCATGCGACTCCTCTTTGTCCACTTCAGGCCACTCTCAAGTCCAGGGTGTCATTGCTTGTACAATGTGTCAAAGTGCCCAGCAGCCTTGTCTGAGAAAGGAATACACTCCCTCTGTCCAGAGGCAAGGACAGAGGAGTGAAAGTGTCTTACCTCTGGCCTCTTTACTCCTCTTTTGTTCATCTCTCTCTCTCTCTGGCTGTGGGCGACTCTCTCTGTGTAAGCTTGTGACCACAGGCTGTTCGCTGGATCTCACACACAGACATACGCTTCCTATCACTGAACTGTCCACAGCCTTTTACTGCCCAAGGCTGGATGCAGAGTCTATCTCTACTGAGGACTGTGAGATGTGTGTGTGTGTGTGTGTGTGTGTGTGCACCTGCCAAGGGGTGGGATATATTGGGGAGTGAGTTCACAGTCTGTTCTTGAAGTTGCAGCAGGAAATATGGCAAAGTATAAGAATCTGAGCGACTTTGACAGGGGCCAAAATGTGATGGCTGGATGCCCTTTTCCCATAGTGCTTACCAGAGACACCTCCTCCCCAGGTAAGTGCCTGGGTGTCCACATGATGTAAAAGAAAACCTAATTTATCAGATCAAACCACCTTCTTTCATTTCTCGACAATACAGATCTGAATTTGATGTGTCCATTGTAGACGCTTTTGTCGGTTGACAGGGGTCGGTGTGGGCACTCTGACTGGTCTGCAGCTACGCAGCCCCATTCACAGCAAGCTGTGATGCACTGTGTTCTGACCTTTCTGTCATAGCCAATATGAACTTTTATAGCGATTTGTGCTCAGATAATTGAAACAAAACCTCTCCAAAATAGTAACTTTATAGGCGAAAGGAAAAAAAAAACATTCACAACTATGTAACAATTTAATATAGTTCTAATAGTCTTTTGTATGGGCCCACTTTGGAAATTTTCACACAAAGTAGAAATCAGTGGCATTTTCAGATGCAAAAAACATAAATTGACAAAACAGGAGATGCAAGGTTTTGTTTGTTCTCTCGGCAGTGATATGTAAGTATCTATATGTGGTAAGACTTTTATAAATCTAAGCCTAAAGTTAAGCCTAACGTGACGATTTTGGAAAACATTCAGTTTGATCAGTACCTGATGTTAGTCTTATTATGTGCACACATACACACACAAACCAACTTCTCAAAGTGCTCCATGAATGATATTTGCAAGACACTGAGCACCTCATCACTCAAGTTGCTAAATACCAGCCACTCAACAACAGGTGGAAATCCACAAGCTTTCCTTTCTACTCAAGACCACTAATTTAAATTTTGACCTTTGAAGTTTTCTTTAAAGACAAAAAAATACTGCACAGTCTTCAAACTTAATGAACCTTTTCAAGACTGGAAAAACGCTACACACAGGTTTACAGAACTTTTGGAACTTTTGTACTTTTTCACTTTTTGTAATTGGTGTTTCACTTTCACGACTGAACCCAAAGTTCAGTAAATCATTTGGAAAACTCAGTGAAGATGAGACTTTAAAGCTTCATTGAAAGACAAACAAACAGAAAATCAAAAACTGTCAAAGTCTGAGTTATGACTGAATAACTCTCAGGCCATGCTGAGTGATATTTACATATCTGATCTAGCAAATAAACGGAAACTATAAGCGTGTGATGTTGGGAGATCTTTGGCATTATGGGTTTTGCCTTCTGTAATAACCAGAGGAACGCACCACCTAATCAATCAAATCACCCAGCAAACATCTTGCACTCTAAAAACAATTAGAGCCCTCGTCCTAGATCGATAAAGCTGCACTCGGAGGAGATATCTACCAGCCATTCATTTCACCTGCTCCCAGCACACTCAGCCATGGCCATCTGTCTGCCACAGCCACTCAGGCCCCAGCTGGGACGATATATACAGAGTAAATTTATATATATATATCTGTGCAGCACCTAATAAAACAACACGGCCTCATGCCCCCTCTTCTTGAATATCCCAGAAAATAATTCCAACACACATCAGAAACTATCTCTTTCTTTTCTACACTTTCCTCTGGCTGATCTGAATAAATGTCTTACACACATCAGAAAATATGAAAAAAACATGTGAGACTGGGCCATGTTATAATGTCTCTAATAACTATGTAATTACACTTTAACAATACAGACAACAATAAAGCAGAACTACTGATGATATATATATTTATTGTTTGCATTGTTAATGTGTTACTACACAGTTATAAGAAAGACACTTGACAAAAAGTGGGACCATGAGACTTTGGCTTTAAAAGGAAAACTACAACATAATCTTAGGAAACTTATGGAAGAAGAGAACCTGTTCACACTTATAATAAAAGCAGGTGCTGCTGTAATACAGTACACATTTTATATTACTGTAACTTTGTATCTCTATTGTTGTATTTTTATTTATTTGCATGTAATGACAAACCAATCAATATAAATAGACTAAAATGTTATTCCATTCGTTTGTATTGAAAGTCAAAGAAATACCTTTAAATTGTCTTTTTTGAGATTATCATATGTGTTTTATTTTAATGCATTTTAAACTTTTATTGACCTAACTGAGCAACTGCCCACTGACATGTTTTGAGTCAAAGAGTTTTTTAGTTCTTCTGTAAGTACAGGGGAACACAGTATTATATCAGTATTATAGTTAATAGTAACTGATGGTATGATTTAAATCCTACAAAACAGGGACATACTAAAGTATTCCTGTAAAATCAAGAGATTAGGGGTGAATACAGGGTTAGTTTTAGCACTCGACCACTGATCTTAGCTGAAACTGTTCTAACCTAGGACGTTAAGGTGAGAATTACAGGTTAAAGGGTTTCTATTTGCTGTCGTTGTCTGTGCTGGACATTAACAGTCAAATTAAGTGGTTGGTTTTACCAGTACAGACTGACCTGCTCTGTGTACAGAGAGTAAACGAGAGCCTAATGTTTTTAATAAGTTATGTTTTAATATGATAAAAGAATGAGCGAATGAGTAAACATATACATGACATACTATTAATGATCTGCAGTCATCTTAACACTTATATTGATATTTATAAATATATTTTTTTTTATTTACATATTATAAGAGTCTGACAACCCCTATTATCACTTTGGACACGCATCCTTTTATCAGTTTCAAGCTTGTAAAAGGAAATCAGTGCACTTCTTATTGTAGAACAAAAACTTTTTGTGCTGGATGTCTCTATGCCTCCAGGTCAGGATTAGTGTAGGTGTAGGTGTGGGCTGTTATGCTGCAACATGGGATTTATCATGCTAATATAGTAAAGGGAAAAGGGTTTTCTCTTGGGATTATGCCTATGGGATAATCTCATCCCCAGAGGAAATAGAGCTGCCCACAAAACTCCCAGCACAAGCCTAATCCTGTTTTCACATGTAGATTCAGGGGCTTTCACTTGTCAGTAGTCATAATCTGAGAGATGACTTCATTTTTAGACTCTTTAAAGGCAGCTGGGCCTGCTGCAGTCTGAAGGAGACTGTACACAGTGAAGGCTGCTTTTAGGGGTCCAAGCATTGTTTAATTAATTGATTTAATTAGACACAAGACACATAAAAGTGCTATTATTTAGCCCAAAACAGTCCAAAATCATGCATAAAGATAAAATGACACCAAAAAATGTACACAATAAATAAATAAATAAATAAATAAATAAATAAATAAATAAATAAATAAAAGGAATCAGCCTTATAGAGATTAGTTAGAACATCTCTGGCGGGGTTTCAGTGGGTATGTCTATCAAACTCTCCTCATTGTAGGACAATGGGGTGCAGTTGGTGGGCCTAGTGGTTAGGGAGTTCACCCTGAGATCAGAAGGTTGTGGGTTTGAATTCCAGGACTGCCAGTGGCACCACTGAGGTACCCTTGAGCAGGGTACTGTCCCCACACACTGCTCCCCAGACACTGTGTTCCTGGCTGTCCACTGCTTCACTTGGTGAATGGGTTAAATGCAGAGGAAGAATTTCACAGTGTTCGCACTGTGTGCTGTGGAGTGTTCACGCGTGACTATAAGGGGCCACTTTACTTTAAAATAAAAAAAATGCGCAGTCAACAAATTTTGAGTACTGTACCAAGAGAGAGCATTGCGGGGAGATGCTATTTTTTCACCCCATCTTCACATTAAATTGGCATTCTTCTAGAAATTTAAAACTACTTTTCTTCTCATGATTCAAAGTGAGATTTAGTATATCTCAAAATGACCTATATGTTCAATCTTGTTGCTTCAGTGCTTCACTGTAACTAAATATGGTCATGCCAATAAGGCTGAATGAATAAAGGTGAACTGAAGGAAATATACTGAGGCAGAGAGAAGAACAGAAGGGTATGAAGAGAATGACTGCATTAACCTTTGCACTGGCCTGGCTTTTGGTGGGTGGACAGCAGAGGGGTCTCCCCATCATCAGGACATTGTACCGCCCAGTTGCACGAGATTAATCCACCTCATCACTATTCCACTACTGGAGCTGCTGGAGATACCACAGGCTCACTGTTTCAAACATGACACAGATATTCACCTGATATCGAGTGGAATAAAAAAATCACAGGGACAAAGACGAGCTCTTTCTTGTCTCTTTCAGCCAGTAAGTAGCTTATGCACATGTCCAGGAGAACTACAAAGGACAAAGGCATCTAGGCTATTAAAGGAAACCACAAAGTCTCCTTCAAGGCCTTTTCCCTTTCATGACCTTGAGTGAGTCGTTCTCTTCAGCCAATGGAGAGCATTCATACCAATGTCTATCTGAATTAAAAAGTAACATTTCAATGGAGATGATATGGAATGGAGAATATTAAGATCAGAGGTTTAGTCACTGTCCTATTTGACTTACTGAATGATTCATATCCCATTTTTACTGTATTTTAAGCCCCTGAAGTCCACTTCTTACATGTGCATGGGCTTCATGTACAAAAACAGCCATACTCATTAAACTCATCCTTTCCAACCTCTCTTTATTCTAAGAGATAAAGACAATTAAACAGATTGTTGTTGTAAGACTGACACATGTAAAAGACATCTATTCATATTGGTTGCCTGATAATATGGCTCATTCAAAAAGAAATCTAGGCTGAAACGCTCCTTATAGTAACACAAAAGGGATAAAACAGGAATAGGAGTATGAATGCAAATGTGTTTTTTGTGATGTCACAAAAACAATGAAATCAAAATACACAGCTTCCTTATATAGACTTGGTACTGGGACTGAAAAAGCAAACTTTTTTAAATTAAATAATTGTAATAATGTTTACATACTACAGTAAATTTTTGTTTTTCAAAATTTTTTTCCATATTTATTTAGGAAATTAGTTTTTTCTATGACAACTTTTATAGCGATTGGTCTATTAAAGGACCAATTTTTTTTTTTTAAATAAACAGCTTAACCCATTGATTATCATTAATTGTACCATAATTACCATTAATTGTCCTCTGAGCCTATTATGGAAGAACTGAAAACACATTGCTAGTGGCGCATATTACAGGTTCTTTGACCTGAATGATAGATCAGTAAGCAAATTCTGACTTTGTATTCAAAATGTTTTTTTTGCTGTCAGAAACAGTGAGAAAAGAAGCCATATACACTCTTTTACCTGCACTGTCTGTGTATAAAGACGTTTACCCTCACATGTGGTTCTCCTGGTCATCCATTCTCCTCTGAGCGTCCATGAAGGGGACCATGGCATTAGTAACACATTTGGCCCTCGCATCAAACTGGTGCCCTATGAAAGAAAACAGCATCAATCACCACTGCCCATTCATCTGCAGGCCCTGACAAGGCCGATTATTAATTTATCAGTTGGCAGCTTCACTGTAATGGAGTAGCTCGTCCGCCTGTGTGCGAAACTAAAGGAAGGAGTGTAATTAATAGGGAGGAGACATACCTAATTTTCCCTCTCCTCTCTAAGTGTCAAAGAGCAGTCTGGGAGACAGTGTGTATGTGTGTGTGCATGCATGTATGTTGAGTGTGTGTGTGTGTGTGTGTGTGTGTGTGTGTGTGTGTGTGTGAGAGAGAGAGAGAGAGAGAGAGAAAGAGAGAGAG
>JBBPCZ010000002.1:20047107-20059421 GCA_037974445.1 Brycinus macrolepidotus
TTTTGCCTCCCCCCCCCCCCCCCCCCCAAAAAAAAAAAAAAAAAATATTAAAAAAACATCATTGCGTTAATTCGCTAGCACAAAAAGATTTATTCTACACTTCTTCACATAGAAGGCTTAATAGAGGCACACAATAAAATGAAGGACTGGGTGTTTCTTTCTTTTTCTTTTTCGTGCACAGTCAAAATAAGTCGTCACTTCTATCCCGCATTAGAAGGGGCTTCATGAATTTGGGGGGCTCAGCTCAAAAAAAAAAAATCACAATGCCCTAAAGTCTCAGGTGCATTTCTCTACACCCTCCTCTCCCCTTCCCCCCTTTCCTTAAATGGGATTGGTGCTCGTCCCTGACGGGGCCCGTGACGTCCTCACGCGCGGGCCACGTGGGCTTGAGCTTAACGGGGCTCCCATAAACAAAGACACATTGGCGCCTCGCGCTAGTCTGCGCACAGACTCCTCTCGCGTTTTTCCGCTCCCCGGCTGGACCTTTGCGCCTCTCTCGCTCTGCTCGCTCTTTCTCCGCGCGCGCGTGTGTGGATACAATGCAACTTTCTCTGATGCTGATTTGAAGGTACGTGTCCATTGCTTTATTACATCTGCGTGTGTTTATGTGTGTTACGAGTGTTTTGCATGAAAGGACCTCACTGGGGCAGCTCCCATGACCATCCAAAATGCTTCGTAGAAGTGTGTAGGTGCTTGTTTTAAGGTGTTTTCTGGAGACAGAGCGCGTGCTCATGGTGTTTACATACGGGGACAGTTCCGCGGGGCCAAAGCCCACCGATTTGATGCTGAGCTCAGTGTTGACACCTGAAAAATAAACTTTTAAACTGCATTAAAGGGAATAAAATCCATAGCCAAGCGCATTCTCCAGCGTGTGTGTGTCAGTTTTATCTTATGTTTCATATAAACCGCCTTCACCAGGACCTAGAAAGTGTTGTAGAAGTGCTTTTAGAAACGGAGGATTTTTGTTCTATTTTGTTCTATTTGAAGTCTTTTGCGCGTCTCCGTTACGCACAAGATGCGAACATGTGCGCCAGCTCAGTGTTTTGATTTCCAACACAAACACACAATACGCGTCTTTCAGAAAGACCTTAAACTCTCATCCGTATCCAAACTGAACCCCTCTCCCCAGAGCGCGCTGCTCCAGAGCGCGGAGGGGCTTCACCCAGCGCGCGGGACGGCAGGCACTGCTGAATCGGACCTGTGTGTTTTTAACCCTCAGGGGGAGATCCAGAACCGAGTCGAACCGAACAGAGTCCCGTCCACAACCCGCTTTCACCTGCAGCTCCCACCAGCGTCCAACCTGAGTGGCGACAAGGACGAGGAACACGGCTGAAGGTACGGCACGGACACTGCAGGGCGAAGAGGAAAAGTTTCTTTCTCACCAACTGGATTTTTGCTCCGAAATGAAAATTAAAGTTGCACATTACACGTTGTCTGATGTGCGAGGTAGTTTTACACTTCATGCACTTGAGCTAAAAAGTTCAGTACATTACATTACAGAGGTAGTACATTTTACAAGTGCGTCTTATTTTCGGGCGACAGTTTTATGATGCACTGCTGGAGTTTTCTTTGATCTCTTTGAACTGCTTTCAAAATTAGAAAATTTACTTTTACAACTACGAATGGTTTTGCATTCATTACTGTTAGAATAGATGGTTATACAGGAGAGATTCATTTGCAAATTTTACAGTATTCAAACATTATGATGTTATCTTTGTAAAAGCTTAATATCTTAAATAAAAAGTAAAAATAAAAAGATAGATACACGCACCTACACTACATACACTCTGTAGTCAGTAATGATTAGCACATTTTATCTAATTTACTCATTTTGTTCTGCTTATTTAAAAATTATTTGGCTTTACTGGGCAAGACATGCATTATATTGTCTGTCAGTGGAAGTCAAAACTGAGAATAAAATGTAATAAAACAAACAGTGTAAAACACAGCCATAAGATCACTTACTGGAATGACTGAAGTATTACAATAATAAGACTTTTTCATATCCATGTAAGATTAAGCTTAATTCTCAAAGAGGCTTATGGCATGCCTGTACAGTTCAATATATTCTTTGTTGTAACATAGTTGACTGAAAACCTATCGTGTGTTTGTTTAAATTTGCACAATGTAGTGGTTTATGCTGGGTAATTTGCTTTATACTTTAATAAACAGTGTAGGTGTAAATTTAACTGCAAATATGAAATGATCAGGTGTAAATTCAGTGGAATTTGGTGCTGTAAATGTTATGTCTGGTGACAGCATTAGAACAGTGTGATAATTCATAAAATTATAGGTTGGTTCAGTGTGAGATTTACTGCTTTGACTTAATTCATGTACCTGACAACTACCACACCATGTCATTTAGAAAGAAAAGATGGTGAGAATGTCTCTGTTAAAACAGGGTGTTTGGCTGTTGAGAAATGGTGAACTGTTTCATCAACAGTTTGTTGAAAGACTGATCTAAGATATTCACACAGCAAAACTAGTGTTGATGTAAATCTTGCAACATTAAATGTATATTTAACTGAACCTAAACGAAATGTGTATAATGTTGGATTTCTTATAAAATCATTGGAGGTAGGAGACAGTGATGTTGGTAACTTTGTAAAAACTTCATGCTTTTTCTTGGCATGTTTTAAGCTGCACGGTGCGATCACAGTCTTTGGTATTGTCAAGTGGTCTGAACACTGTAGGTGTAAAAAGAATACTGTAAACTGTTAGATTTCACAGATTAAAGTGTGATTTTCAGTAATACAATTTGAACAGACATGGTGATGTTCAAATCCTGGTGATTCACTTTCTGTGCTTTGTTCTTCTGTGTGTGTTCTGTTTGTCACTGTCCCCATCACAGCCATGCCCTGCGTCCAGGCTCAGTACGGCTCCTCACCGCAGGGCGCCAGTCCAGCGTCCCAGAGCTACAGCTGCCCAGGGGGCAGCGAGTACAGCTGCGATTTCCTCACGCCCGAGTTTGTGAAGTTCAGCATGGACCTGACCAACACCGAGATCACGGCTGCAACCACGTCGTTGCCCAGCTTCAGCACGTTTGTGGACAGCTACAATGGTGCCAGCGGCACCACAGGCAGCACCAGTCCCAGCAGCGCCAACCTGGGCTACGACATGAAGCCGCCTTGCCTGTACCAGCTGCCCCACTCGGGCGACCCCTCCTCCATCAAGGTGGAGGACGTGGCCCTGCACGGCTACCCACACCACCACCACCACCACCACCACCCTCACCCCCACCATCCCCACCAGGGCCACCTGGGCCCCCAGCCAGAGGAGATCATGGTGACCCATTCGGGTTCGGTCTACTTCAAGCCACCTTCGTCCTCTTCCTCTTCTTCCTCCTCTTCTTCTTCATCCTCCTCGCCCCACGCGCACGCGCCCAGCACCCCGGGCTTCCAGCTGCAGGCCGCTCCCGCGTGGGAGGACCCGGCGGGGCCCCTGCACGCCTTCCACCACAGCTACGTGCTGGAGCAGCGCAAGCACACACCGGTCTCCAGGCTCTCCCTGTTCTCCTTCAAGCAGTCTCCGCCCGGCACGCCCACCGTCTCTAGCTGCCAGATGCGCTTCGACGGCCCGCTGCACGTGGCCATGAGCCACGAGCCCTCCGGGCCGCCCCCTCACGGAGCCCCCGGGTTCGCCATGCCCGGCGCGCTCCGGAAGCAGGGTGCCGCCGTGGCTTTCCCGCACGCGCTCCCGCTGGGCGGCCACCACGGGCACCCGCACGCCCACCAGCTCCTGGACGCGCAGATACCCTCGCCGCCGTCACGCGGCTCGCCGTCCAACGAGGGCATGTGCGCCGTGTGCGGGGACAATGCCGCGTGCCAGCACTACGGGGTCCGCACGTGCGAGGGCTGCAAGGGCTTCTTCAAGGTGTGTACACTTAGTATCATTATCCTTATTAATAAGGAATTGGAAATAAGCTCCGGTGTGTGTGTGTGTGTGTGTGTGTGTGTGTGTGTGTATGTGTGTGTATGTCGCCGCTGCAAGAGGTTGAGTGCTAATAATAATAATAATTACTGTTAATTGCCTGTCAATAATTACAGAAATATTAAGGGTGAAATAAGGCGGGTGCGGGTGTTAGTGGCGCGCGGCGCTTCACTGGTTTCAGAGAGAGAGATTTTAAACAGCGCTGATAAAGGACAAACGCTCCTTATTTTGAGATCAAATGTTACATTTTTTCAGTTCTAGATTATGACGTTGGATTTGCATTAATAATAGGATTAGTAATGAAGGCTCTTATAAGATGTCAATTACACAGTTACACGCACTTCAATTCTGAGCTGTTTTTTTTCTCTGTCACTTTTAGAGAATTTCTCTTCTTCTTCTTCTTGTTATTATTATTACTACAAGAAGCATTGTCATTAGTAGTAGTAATAGTAGCATTGTGGTGTTATTGTCAGTGTTACTAAACACTCAATACAGTCTGTATTCAGTGTGCTTCATCTGAACAATCTTTCTGTGAGCATCAATTTAATTTTACTGTTAGTAATAAGAAGTATTTGTGCTGGTACTGATGAAGTATTAATGCCAGTATCTGTTTTAGTATACCTTTAAACAGGATTGTTGAGAGGCATCAACATCAGTTGTACAGTCTGAGTTTCTGCTTGAATAGGTTTCCCAGGTGTAAACACCTCACAATAAATGTTCATTGCTACTTTGTGGAGAATGAAAATGTTTTATTTTTTTTTGTTTCTTCCTTTTTGAAAATCCAGCGCACTGTGCAGAAGAATGCAAAATACGTGTGTTTGGCAAACAAAAACTGTCCTGTGGACAAGCGCCGGAGAAACAGGTGCCAATACTGCCGCTTTCAGAAGTGCCTTGTTGTCGGGATGGTCAAAGAAGGTAAACAATAATTGTTTAGTAGAAGATTTTGCTGTTCACAAGAAAGAAAAAGTAATACACAGCTGAGATTATTACAACTTAGTACAAGAATTACAGTATATTACAGTCTGCACTAAGCCTCATGGTGTGTGTTATATTGTGCAGTTGTTCGGACGGCCAGTCTGAAGGGCCGAAGAGGCCGTTTGCCCTCCAAACCCAAAAGCCCCCAGGAGCCCACTGCAGCCCCTCCACCGGTCAGCCTCCTCAGCGCTCTGGTCAGGGCCCATGTGGACTCCAACCCCTCCATGTCTGCCCTGGACTACTCCAGAGTGAGTGCGACTCTTACCTCCTTTTAGAAGGCTGTTTTTCCACAGCACAGAGTCTCAGATTTAATGGTTGAATTCATATCCGTTGCTTGTCAGGCGGTATGGCTGAATGTGCTTTGCATATTTCTGACGTGCCCGAGTGTTAGGAGTAAGACCTGGCAATATGCTTCATGATAAACTTTAAATATGTTAAGAGGCAGCATATTTTTACTCCCTAAATTGCTTTCGAAACAGAGGGACTCAATAAAATCCAGACAGGAGTTAAATGGAAAGAGGGAGAAAAAAAAGGCATTCCCCCCTCCTAGAAATGGGCTTTGCAATTTCACGGGTGATATATTTTAGAGGAGCTCATTAAGGCCGTCTTTAAATTAAATATCCCAGTTCCACGCCAGCCCTGACTACCAGCTGAGCGGAGACGACACACAGCACATCCAGCAGTTCTACGACCTCCTGACGGGCTCCATGGACATCATCCGGGCCTGGGCCCAGAAGATCCCTGGCTTCACGGACCTCCCCAAACAGGACCAGGACCTTCTGTTCGAGTCCGCATTCCTGGAGCTTTTCGTCTTGCGTCTGGCCTACAGGTAGGACCAACCGTGAGGTCTATTCTAGCTTTACTGCTTTCATTCACTGGCAAACATTAAGATAATCAACTTCAGGATACCATTGTCACCTTTATTTGCAGTGTTTGTGATTCATTTCAGAACAATTTACAGGCATTTCTACATTTTCATAGCATCTACAAATTTACAAAATCCAGAAATTACAACACATAAGAGTCTTGGATGGTACAATACTGTCTACACTTCTTTGCATGGATTGTCTTGTCTTGCACTTTATTTTTCACCTTACTGTTATTTTGTTTGCTCACATACCAAAATGTGCTGAAGAGCAAAGGAAATAAAGCATGTTATGCTGAAAGCGCATGGTCTGAGCTGGTCTTCTGCTGCTGTGAGCTGCACAGGCTGTGTGTCTTTACTGTGAACAGAGAACAGTAATGCTGAACTGAATTGCAGGTCCAACCCAATGGAAGGCAAGCTCATCTTCTGCAACGGTGTAGTGCTGCACAGGCTACAGTGTGTGCGCGGCTTTGGCGAATGGATCGACGCCATCGTGGAGTTTTCCTCCAACCTGCAGAGCATGAACATAGACATCTCGGCCTTTTCCTGCATTGCAGCCCTTGCCATGGTGACAGGTATGGACATGAGGAGGTTACAGAGACAGCTGTCTCAGCTCCAGCTCTTAGTTTATGTTATTGAGAAAATTACTTGCCATTATTTACTATTATACTTTGTGATATTATATTATAATATGACTTATAAACTAATGTAGAGTTTAGATTCCCCAGTGAGGCATTATAATTTGTGTTTGTGTTCATTTGCAGTTAACCTGAACTTCATGTAGATCTTTAATACATATATGTGTTTTACATATCTATTACAAATCTTTCTCTTTATTTCTTTCATGCTTAAAAATGAGTTACTCTTTTTCATTAACTTTCATTAATCATCTTCCATCAATAATTACTTCTGCAGGAGTGACTTACAACTGGTTTAAAAAAATGAATAAACTAAAACAGCAAATTGGCATTTGTGACGCTATAAGTCTAAATCAGGCTCAGAATCAGAGTAAGACTCAGACTCAGAATCAGAAAACTTCACTGATCCCAGAGAAAATCCCTTTTTTTAATAAGCCAAAACAGCAAATCTTTTGTGATGCTGTCCAAGTCAGAATCAGACTCAGAATCAGACTCAGAATCAGAATCAGATTCAGATTCAGATTCAGAAATCTTCATTAATAAGGACATTGCTTATGTTATCTAAGGCTTCATCGCTCTGGAGAACTTTATCCCTGCTCTCTAAACAGCATTCTGTTGTTTATGTGCCCTTTACAGAGAGACACGGGCTGAAGGAGCCGAAGAAAGTGGAGGAGCTCCAGACCAAGATCGTGAACTGTCTTAAGGACCAGCTGACCTTCCCCGGGGGAGGAGCAGGAGGAGGTGGGGGTGGTCCTGCCCGCCCTGCCCCCCTGTCCCGTTTGCTGGGGAAACTGCCCGAGCTGCGCTCGCTCTGCACTCAGGGCCTGCAGCGCATCTTCTACCTGAAGCTGGAGGACCTGGTCCCGCCGCCCGCAATAATAGACAAACTGTTCCTGGACACGCTGCCCTTCTAAAGACTCTCTAACGACCACCTCAGAACTGATTGCTTCCACAGACTCCTCAACCTGCTCCTCTCCTTCGCTTCTTTCAGTTTTCACTTTCCTTTTCTCTTTCTTTCTTTCTTTCTTTCTTTTTTTCTTTCTTTCTTTCCTCTTATTATTTCCACGACTGAAATCAAGCTGGTCGGATTCATCCAAACCAAACCAAACGAAGAGACAGATAGTCTTCAACAAGTGATGCATTTATTTTTTACTTTTTATTTTATTTTAATTTAATTTAATTTAATTATATTTCTATTTATTTTCATTTTTCCTCATTTAACCCTCTAAATATTCGAAGGTATAAATAAACGACCCGCGGGGGGAAGCGGTACTAGTTTTGCTTTAATTTTGCTTCGACAAAATGGGGAACAACTCTATCAGTCCTTACTGGAAAAAAAAGACTAAAAATCACCCGGTAAATGTAATATAAACCATTTATAAATATATATGCGATAGATTTATTCGCGTAATTTTTAAATGTATAAAGAGGAAAAAAGTTGTTTTTTTTTTCTTTCTTTCTTTTCTAACTTGTGCCTGTGTGTTTCCGTCAGGAGATGAAGAGAGAGAAAAAAAAATAAAGACTAAAAAAACCTACTAAAGAAAAAAGCAGGCATGTTTGTAGAGGACTATAGGCCCTTTGCTATGGAGGTGATGTCTATATAATCCAGCATTATTCTTCTTATTCCGGACACTATGTAGTCTGATAGATTTTATAACGATTCGTAGTACTGGGAGCAACTTTTCTGTAATGGCACATGTGGAGAAAAAACAAACAAAAGATTAAAAAAGAGAGTATTTAATCTGTATAGGTGGAAGAAAAATGGACCCATAGTGTTTGTAAAGCTGTCAGACATTCCTTGTTTGTATGTGTCGTATGTATTGTTGCTGTTTTAATATAAAAACGTTTCTATATTTATTATTATTACCATGATTACATGTTTTCTTTTCTGAAGCTGAGAGCCTGAAAGCACAGCAGCCTCGTCCTCCTTGCTTCTTCTCTTTTCTCTTTTTCTGTCTGAAACTCATCAGAAACAGCTTTTCGTTCCTCATCTTTATTGAACAAAGGACGTCTTTTTCTATGGTGTAATTGAATATTTGATTGAGTTCCGAAAGCAATCCGGAAAAAAAGTCCACCAGAAAGAAATATTTAATGTTTTACAAATAAAAGTTTGAAATGGATTATTATTATTATTATTATTATTATTATTATTATCATTATTATTATTATGACTGTTACTATGCGTTATTGGAAAAGGTACAGACATAAAAAAAATATGAATAGATAAAAAAATAAGTATTTTATTAAACTGGATATAACATATTACATTACACTTGACTTTAAACCACATCGGATCACAAAACATTTGTATAAAAAAATCAGATTAATCTTTATTACATTTAACATTTTGTGATATTAAAATGTTACTCGTTTGGAGACTTTATCTGAATACAGCAACAACAACAACAACAACAACAACAACAATAATAATAATAATAATAATAATAATAATAATAATAATCGCTTTATTGAGATGCATGCATTGCATGCATATAAAGATCAATGTCGTTAACTAAAATATACACGCTTTTGTGATTTTATCTTAATTTGTTAAAGCTTAGTCAACATTAAACTCGACAGTCTTACAAAAAAGGCAAAAATTTATTTAACAAATGATGAATAATTAACGCGATTACTAATTGAAACAATTAGGAGAACGCACCGCTCCTTACAGCACTGTTGATTTTCTTGTTCGTGTTTTATTTAGCTTTATCAGATTAGGTACAAAATCTTTTACTGACATTTAAGCATTTTTAAACGTCATGTGTTAAATGTTCCCAGATTTATAACAGCTGATTCGGCCCAGAAGAATCCTCTACACCTGTTTATTCAGAGATATTTACCTCAGCAACATTTTTAATGAAATGTAAGAAGACGAAACGTTTACACGAAATATCCAATAGTTAAAACGAATTAAAGGACTTGTACGCATATAGTCACACAGTGAAACATACAAGGCGAATAATATTTTGCAACGTAGTTTGGTTTGTGAATTATTTCTCCCTCTTTTCTCTTTCTGTTGGTAAACAGGACAGGTCAGATTTTACAAATAAAAAAAAAAAAAAAAACCAAGAAACTCCAGCCACGAGCTCCTTCAGGTTTCTTCCGAGTCCTAAAACTGCTTTAAGCGGCATCACAGCTGCTTAAAGTGAAGCTCGTGGCTCTGACCTGCTTTCACACTCGCTAAATTATTAGAAGTGTTTTATTTAGTCCAGATGTCTGAAATGTCATGTTTTTGTCATATTTTTTTCACCCCCAGGGCCTCTGATCTGTATGAAGCTTTGCCGCTCTCAGCTTTTTTTTTTTTGTTACCCACCTATTTACAGATACACATTCAGGACAAAAAGGCGCGTGTGTGAAACCCACTGGCTAATTTTACTGTGATAATAAATAAAGGGATTTCAAATCGAGGCGTCTTAAACGCATTTCTGCACTAAATCAGAAATCAGTGGCGCGATCTCCGGAGGTTCCGTGGAGCGGCGCGGCTCGAGAAGCTGAGACAGGAGGCGCGCGCCCCTACACTCACACGCGCTTTCCAGACATCAAAGCAGCCTCGTTCTGAAACAAACACGCGTTCCGAGTCTTGCGCTCTAGAGGAGGCGAGTGTGTGTTCTAGGTACCCACCTGTTCTAGAGTATATGAGTGTTCTAAAGCAATTGACTGTTCTAAAGCAGCTGTATTCTACAACAGGTAAGAGTTCTAAAGCAGCTGTTTGTAATAATAAAAAGGTGAGGGTTTTAAAAGCAGGTGAGTGTTTTAAAACAAGTGTTTGTACCAAAACAGCAGTGTGTTCTGAAGCACGAGTGTGTTCAAACAGGAACTGTGTTCTAGAGCAGGCGTGTGTGCTACGGAAGAGGTGTGTGTTCTAAAGCAGGTGTGCGTTTTAACGCAGACGATTGTTCTAAAGGAAGAGACTGCTCTAAAGCAGCTGCAGGAGTTGGTGAGTGCGAGTGTTCTAAAGTAGTCGTGTGTACTAAAGAAGGGGTGTGTGTGCTAGAGCAGTTGAGGGTTCTAAAGCAGCTGAGAATTCTAGAGTACACGAGTGTACTAAAGCAAATGACTGTTCTAAAGCAGCTGACTTTCTAATGCAATGTGTTCGAAAGCAGATGAGTGTTTTTGTACCAGATGAATGTTCTACAGCAAGTGTGTGTTCTAAAGCACCTGTGTGTTCTAGAGTAGATGAGTGTTCTAAAGCAACTGACTGTTCTAAAGCAGCTGACTTTTCTAGAGCAGGCAAGTGTTCTAATGCAGTGTGTTCTAGAGCAGATGAGTGTTCAAAGCAGATGAATGTTCTACAGCAAGTGTGTGTTCTAAAACACCTGTGTGTTCTAGAGTAGATGAATGTTCTAAAGCGACTGACTGTTCTGAAGCAACAGGTTCTAAAAGCTGCTGTTTGTAATAAAAAGATGAGGGTTTTTTTTAAAGAGTTTTTTTAAAGCAGGTGAGTGTTTTTAAACAAGTGTTTGTTCTAAAACAGCAATGTGTTCTAAAGCAGTTAAGATTTCTAGAGCAGCTGTGTGTTTTAGAACCAATGAGTGTTCTAAAACTGCTGTGTTTTAGGACTGGTTCTAAAGCAGCTGAATGTTCTGAAGCAAATGAGGGTTCTAAAGAAGCTGCTTGTTCTGAAGCAGGTTATTGTTCTAAAGTAGATCAGTAGTCTAGACCAGGTGCACGTTCTAATGCAGTCTGTTCTAAAGCAGGTGAGTGTTCAAAGCAGATGAATGTTCTACAGCACTGGCATGTTCTAAAGCAGCTGTGTGTTCCAAGGCAGCTGAGTCTAAAGCAGGTCAATGTTCTAAACCAAGTGCATGATCTAGAGCAGTTACATGTTTTAAAGCAGGAGAGTGTTCTAAAGCAGTGTCATGTGTGTTCCGTAGCAGGTGAATGTTCTAAACCAAGTGTGTGTTCTAAAGCAAATGCATGTTCCAAATCAGTGATTTTCCAAACAGATCCTCAGGAACCCCAAGAGGGTTCACAGTTTTGCTGCATCTCTGTATGCACTGTGATTTGGTTTGGTGAACTCTGGGGGTTCCCGAGAGACCTCTAAAACAAACGTGTTCTAAAGCAGATGCTGGTTCTAAAGTAGCCGGTTGTTCTAAAGCAACAGTGTTCTAAAGCAGATCAGTGTTCTAAAGCAAAAGAGTGTTCTAAAGCAGGTAAGTGTTTAAGGTAGATCAGCGTTCTAAAGCAAGAGAGTGTTCTAAAGCAGGTAAGTGTTCTAAAGCAGATCAGCGTTCTAAAGCAAAAGAGTGTTCTAAAGCAGGTAAGTGTTCTAAAGCAGATCAGCGTTCTAAAGCAAGAGGGTGTTCTAAAGCAGATCAGTGTTCTAAAGCAAAAGAGTGCTCTAAAGCAGGTAAGTGTTTAAGGTAGATCATCGTTCTAAAGCAAGAGAGTGTTCTAAAGCAGGTAAGTGTTTAAGGTACATCAGTGTTCTAAAGCAAAAGAGTGTTCTAAAGCAGGTAAGTGTTTAAGGTAGATCAGCGTTCTAAAGCAAGAGAGTGTTCTAAAGCAGGTAAGTGTTTAAGGTAGATCAGTGTTCTAAAGCAAAAGAGTGTTCTAAAGCAGGTAAGTGTTTAAGGTAGATCAGTGTTCTAAGGCAGGTAAGTGTTTAAGGCCGATCAGTGTTCTAAAGCAGGCAAGTGTTTAAGGCAGATGCGAGTGCTTAAGCAGACGCGCGGGTTCTAAAGCCTAAAGCAGGCGCACGTGTTCTAAAGCAAATACGCGTGTTCTAATGTCTAAATTAAACAAACCTCCACCCCCCCTAAACCGGGGGTGCACTGTAAAGTATGAAACAGGGGCGTTGTAAAGCAGGCGCTCGCGGTCAAACATCTAAAGCACGTGAGTATGTTCTAAAGTCAAAGCACAACAACGTTCTGTTCTCGCGAGCAATATAGCCTCCAATATAT
>JBBPCZ010000002.1:20073381-20092398 GCA_037974445.1 Brycinus macrolepidotus
AGAGAGAGAGAGAGAGAGAGAGAGAGAGGGAAAGGCCTCTTCGAAAATACATCATGAATCAAGCACTCCTGATTTCTCTCTTTCATCTCCATTTATCCCTTCAATCCTTTGAGGGGAGGAGGAGGGGAGGGAGGGGAGGCCTCCCTGAAAGATGGGCCTGCAGAAGAGACTGGAAGTAACAAGAGAAAAAATGAGGCCAAAGGAAAGACTACCCTCTTGCGAAGAGATTTTGAATCTCAGTGAGGGTTTCTAGGTTAACCCCATCACAATCCATGGCTTTGTTGCATGACTTCATTACTTTTAAAAACTACATGGAAAACAATTATCAGGTTTTTATATAGAAGAGAGTCGGGACCCAGCTTTCAGGGTCTTGGGACATATGAACATGAATCAGAGGAATTTGGGTGGCAGGTTTTAGAGGGGTGTGCTTGTTTGAGACATATTTCACTGCAGTCAAGCACCAAGACTTTAACAAAACCCCAGATTTGTATTGTGGGCCTGCGAAGTTACAGTATCTGTAGAGTAGATAATGTTGTACCTGTACTTCATCACAGAACTGTCACGTCTGGTCCGCCTCGGTCACGCCCCTTTCAGAGCCCGTCCCCCGAGTTTTGACCACGTGCAGCCCTAGACACACAGTGATGACGTCACGTGTTGTTGCGTGCTTGGTCATCAGGAGCCTAGGCAACCCAGGTGTTAGCACTGAGCACATTAGCTGGGTTGCTAGGTGCCTGATGACGTGTCCATGTGTGTTTCTTTTAGTTTAAGTGAAGCTCGTTTGTTGGATTATTGTTTGTGTGGTGTGATTGGTTGTCTCTGTGTCTGTTTGGGTTTAAAAGCACAGTCGATCTGGAAGACCGGCGCGTGGTCACCAACATACTCCAACATTCACCAGTGTTTGGCTCGGGTTTGTATGTGACGTTCTGAAGTATTTCGCCTGCGTCTGTATGTGCCAACAGCCTCTGGACTCGTGTGGGAGATCCCCTGGAGCTCTATCTTGTGAACAGTTCTCCAAGTGGCAGTTAGAGAAGCTTCAGTCTACACTAGCCACGTTTATTGTGGTTGGAGGCTCCACAGCATCCAGATCTGCACCAGTGACTGTTACCTTGTGTTTGTCTCCGTCTGTCTCTGCAGGCGTGAGGTGTGCATCCGTGTCCACTGCGGATAATTCAGTGGAACTACTTGTCAGGCTAGGATAGCCTTAGAAACTGTAGCTCGGGTCAAAGACCGAGATCTCTCCCTTGGCTCTGGTTCTCTCGCAGGAGTGATGGACCTCCTGGAACCTCTTCGTACTAGAGTGGGCTTTAGTGTTTGCATTTGGAGCTCTGTGAGCTCATCCTTCTGTTTTCGTTCATTAAAACACTCCTGAGAAACTAAAGCTGATTCCTGCAGTGCGTCCTTCTAGTGCACCCAACATGACAAGAACAGAAAGACCAGTGAATTAAAACAATGCGAAAATGCTTGTATTAAAATTGGGTTTCAAGTCAATGACTTTGTAAATATATATATACATACATACATATACATATATATAAATGCTAAAAAATGTATTCAAAATTTACAATCAGTGGTATGTATAATTGCTTTGAAAATATGTGTAAGTATGTGTGGGTATAAACAATGGGTACAGCTACATTGCACAGGGAATGGTATGAAGTGTTCCATTGTAAATATCAATGTTATGTGGAATTATAAACATGTTTGGTGTCAAGGATTCCTTTAAGACATTATAGAAAAAAATAAAAAATATGTTGGGCAGTGTCATGTCAGAGGATAAAACAAAACAAAAAACTGTAGATTTTGTTCTTGTTCACAAAAGGGGGAAAGTGTGTGCAAAGAGTTAACAGGATAATCAGGCAGATACAGTGGTGGCATTTTCTAACAACAAGGGAATTTAGTCACTTGAGCACTAACATGTGAACAGGAGCATGATGAAATAGTGGAACTGACTATCCGGGGTCCCTAGGTGGGCCCAGAATTAAAAATAAAAATTTAAAATAAGGGTTTAAAAAGGTTTTTGTTATAGTTCAGTATAAGTCGTTCAGAGTGTCTTGATGTGAATGGTCCATTGTGGAGAAAACCCACAAACTCTGGTTTCTGTCCAGCAACAGTGATAGGAACCAGAGGTTTTGATATTTAAGATGCACATAAAACAATTAATTTATCATCCAAGATGAGAAGTCAACCTAAATATGTCTTCAGAGTTTCTACATCAGAAAGTGTATTCTTATCCATTCCATGGAACAACTTTATGTGAGGGAGCTTTTAGAGGCATTAAATTATTCCTATCACCTCTCTGAACATTTCTGACTGAACCAGTTTTGTTGACATTCTAGTGATTAAATTATGTATGAATGTTGAAAAATCGGTGGAATTTTCCAGTCACAAGTAAATGAACACTGGTAAAAACAAAAAAAATAAATATTGCAATCCTTCCTTTGCAACTTCCCTAGATTTGCTGAAACAAAGTGTTCAAATATGGAAAGTAAAGTAAAATCAAGGCACTGAGAAAGGAACAACAAAAATATTCATTTTTATTGTAAAGTACAATTCACGTTGGTTCATGTATACAGATCTGTGGTTGATTTGGGCATTTTCAGTAGATAGGAGGGAATCCAGAGCCTGCATTTGCAGGTGCACACACATGCAGGTGCACACACTTGTGTGGAAGTGCTACGCAGACAGACATACAGACGGACACACACTGTGCTTGTATGAAGTAAAGTGGAATGTGAACATAAGGTTAAGTGGACAGAGAGAAGAGGGGATAACACTAATGCTGACCACAGACCAGAGAGAGAGAGAGAGAGAGAGGTGTGGTGGGGGTAAGCATCATGTCCTGTGCCTCCCTCCATCAGCAGCCATCTCCGTGTTGGGTATATGTAGCTGACACACATACACACACACACACACACACACACGCACACTGGTACTCACTACCCTGATTCCTTCCAATTAAGACCCGTCCAACTGTGCTAGCCGTCGCACGGAGAGCAAGAGCCGGTGACACCCAACCATACGTGATCTGTCTGTGCCGTGACATAACGAAGGAATTTTAAAACCTCTCTCACACACATGCGAACAGGGCAGGGTGCTGGGACGAGGCAGAGACTGATAAAGAGTGTACGCTAAATGAGTGGCATTGGGGAAGGCATGTAGCTTTCCCTAATTACTCCCCCCAATTCATCTCCGTCAGGACCCTCGAGCTGTGATTTATCCCAACGCCGAAGCCTCCTGGAATAATGCCCTTATTAAAGTCCCTCTGACGGGACCCATGGCCCAGGACGTGCGATGGGGGAAGGGGGTCAGGAATTAAAACATCTATTATAGTCAAAGGGGAAATTAATAGTTGCTAGTCCACCTAAACATGGATGCCTAACCGTAATTTCAAAGGCTTATTAAGGAGATTCACGACACACTTACACACAGGATTGTATTCCTGTCTCTGTGGGGTATTCCCACATCCTTCTAATTGAGTTTATGTAAATGCAGCTGTGCTACACCTAACTCAGTCATAACCATGACTTCAGCAACCAAACAATAATGTGTGCAGCTTCTTATAGTATATAACCATTGTCATAAGGTACAGCCAAACAATGCCACCATTTTCAGCAAGGTGTTTGTAGTTACAACAGAAACATGACAGATGTATGATCATGTATGTATAAGATGTTACGTTGACACACACACACACACACACACACACACATATATATGTACAGTGCAGGAGTGGGATATGTAAGGCAGCAAGTGAGCAGTCATTTCTTGATGCTGATGTGTTGGAAGCAGGAAAAATGGACAAGCATAAGGATCTGACCGACTTTGACAAGGGCAAAATTGTGATGGATAGGCGATTGGATCAGAGCATCTCTAAAACAGCGAGTCTTGTTGGGTGTTCCCGGTGGTGGTTACTACTCACTAAAAGTGGTCCAAGGAAGGACAACCGGCGAACTGGTGAGAGGAGGAGCAAAGGCTAGCACGTCTGGTCCCACAGAACAGCTCCTGTACCACAAATTGCTGAAAAAGTTAATGCTGGATATGATCGAAAGGTGTCAGAGCACACAGTGTGTCACAGCTTACTGGGTATGGGGTGAGCAGCTGCAGACCAGTGAGAGTGCCATGGTCAAAACTAGACTATGAAGCATGAAACGGCCTGGTCTGTTGAATCACATTTTCTTTAACATCACGTGGATGGCTGCGTGCGTGTTGCTAACCTGCAGAAGAGATGGCACCAGGATACTCCAGGATGTTAGGAAGGGAAGGTGGTGGAGGCAGTGTGATGGTCTGGACAATGTTCTGCTAGGAACCCTTGGGTTCTGGAATTTCTGTGGATATTGTTTTGAAATGTACCACCTACTTTGAACACTTTCTGAACAAATGGTCTGAGAAAAATCATGAAGAGTTAATTTCCCAGATCTCAGTCCATGGGATTTGCTAGACAAATTAGGCTGAGCCGTGATGGCCCTACTTAAAGGATCTGCTCCTGATGTCTTGATGCCAGATACTACAGTATACTTTCAGCGGTCTTGTGGAGTCCATGCCTTGACGGGTCAGAGTTGTTTAGGTGGTACGAAGAGGACCTATGCAATACTAGGCCAATGGGTTTAATGTTACGGTTGATCAGTGTATGTATGCACATACACTTCAACTTTGTTAGTTACAAGTATATGTTGGATATATACCTTACATCTACACTTGTTGTCTATTTTATCAGCTTCACTTACCAGTTTGACTGTTTCTCTGCATCACAAACATGTGTGTGTGGTTGTGTGTGAATGTGAATATTTGTTTGTTTGTTTTTGTACAGTTACAGAACATTTCAGAGCAAAAAACTTCTGAAAAGACACATACACACAGACAGAGAGAGAGAGAGAGAGAGAGAGACAGACAGAGAAAGAGAGAGAGAGTGATAGACAGACAGACAGACAGACAGAGAAAGAGAGACAGAGAGAGAGGGAGAGAGAGAGAGAGAGAGACCGAGATCCTATTTGTGTGTCTCACTATATATATACCTTGCACTTAGTGACATGTGCAGCATAACCTGAGATTGTACAAAGAAGGGCCTGAGATAGATTGGACAGACAAACATAAAGCACAAGCATTTGTTACCCCTGACCAGTCAGGCTTTTTTCTAAAGCCTTTAACTTGGTAACTAAATTCCTGCCTGCCAAATTCAATTTGTGTCTTCTTTCCCTAGGTCTCGAAGTAATACGTGCATTTTGATTCAATTTCATCCTTAAAATACACAAATGTACATGTTGTTTATTCAGTTACACTGAAAGATAAAAATGAAATCTTTTAACTGTGGCTTGCCAAGTGCGTCAGGAAATAGCAAAATAGCTATTTAATCTAATCTAAAGAAACCATGGCGGTTGTTAATTCCATACTATTAAATATCTCCACCATCAACAATGGCGTTCTCCTGCCCTCCCAGCCGCCATTTGTCCTCTTGGAGGGAAAACGAACATTTTATATTTCCTGAAATTGAATTAGCAAAGGTCAGAGTCCCTTAACAAATGGAGATAAATCAAAAATACTTTACCGTGTCTCTTCAAACTAAACATCTTCTGCGTTTCTGCAGAAGGGTGCATAAGTACATCCTAGCAATATTCCTGATAGAAAAAGAAATAATAGTAGAATATAATGAATTTTTTAACTAAGCTTGTCCCAATTATTACACAATCACCTGACCACAATTTCACAGTCATTTGTTCATGATTCAAAAAATAATTGTGAAGATCTCCATGTAATAAAAGTCAGCTAAACAAATCAGTGAAACGAATTATTCGTTTTACAAAAACTGACTGAGCTGCTCAGATTGAAGCTTAAAAAACATAACTGAACTGATTCTTCAGTCCTCCATTCTTCATTAATAATAAAGTCGCAAAGCGTTCTTAAATTACCACTTAAAGTGTAGAATGTAAATCTTAAAGTCTAGAATGTAAACTAGAACAGAAGTGTGATGATGTTTTGACTGCTAAAGACTTCGCTAAGGTAATGCTAGTCAGCTTTAACTGTAGCATTGTCAGTGGTTTTGCTAGAAGAATGAGAGTAACACTTTCACATTTTGAAGAAGAGCTTCCAAGCTTTGTCTAACTCTACACATGATTTTATGTAATTGTACATAAGTGTGTACACATGCAAAGCAATGAAGCATATAAGTTCATGTGTGTACAGTATTGGTCACTGAGTAGAAATAACTTGGACACAAAGTAGCTAATCAGACCAGTTGACAGCTGTAGGTTTGTTTGTTAATAGTTGGACAAAATAAATTTTAAAAAAAATTTGCTGCTAATCATAATTATTTGTATGAGCATTCAGCTTAAATTTAATGATTGTAACAGCCCTATCCTCATTATGGTTATCATCATCATCATCATCATCATGTTTTACTTAAAACATTGTTATATCAGAAAACATTTCGAACTTCTCAAAGGCCTGGGGACACATTACTTTGTGTGTGTGTGTGTGTGTTTTAAATTCAAATTTCTTTCTCAATTTTTTAAAATTAATTTGTTTTTAATGGTTACTACACTCTCTAGTCTGGGGTAAAATGTAACATGGACATATTTGTTTATGTAGATAAACCAATTCAAGCCGGAACATCATCTTGTTGTTCCTAAAGCAACTTCATCTACACATTTTGACAGAAACTGGACTGAAGATTGACCCTGAAAAGTGTTTTTATGCAATAAAAATGTCTTTTTTTCCATTGCGTCTTTTGATTAATGAATCATGTATGTAAGTCACAGAATTCACACCTATGTTATTTTAATTCTTTCTCTTTTACACTTGTAAAACACTTGTAAAAAAAACTGAAACATTAAGTGACATAAGATATAGATAGTTTTGTGTCCAAACTTCATTTTCAACTTTATTTGTTAGTAAAAGCAACTACTTGACAAAACGATCATCACTGTTTGACACTATGACGAAAGAGAGACACAAAGACCATCTGTCAGAGCGACAAACGGGCAAACAGAAAAAGAGATTTCATTGGGTCCATATCCCTCTTCATTCACTCACGCTCTCTCTTTCTTTCTTTCTCTCTCTCTCTCTCTCTCTCTTACACACACACACACGCTTGTGTGTATGGCGCTGTGGTGTTAAAAGGTGGCGATCTGAAGGGTCATCCCCTTTTCCGATATGAGTGGAGAGAAGTGAAGTGCTTCAGACAGCCGCTCCATCACCATTACACAGAAACGAGGGAACACACTCACAGAACATTAGAGGAGTGACAAGAGCGATGGATCTCTGACGAAGGAGAGGAATCACACACACACACACACACACACACACACACTCACACACACACACACACACACACACACACACACACACACACACACAGTGCCCATAAAAAGGAGAAAGAAGGAAGAGAGAGAGAGAGAGAGGGAGAGATAGTGAGAGAGAGAGACATATATGCACATAGGTAAGTACACTTGTAGGCATATGTAGGTCTACATAATTTGTGTCAAAATGTAATGACATATCAAAATAAATCTTAACAATTTACTAAGAGTAAAATTGTGTTACATTAAATTTCAGTGAAAATGAAGAATACACATATGTATGTATATACCACTGAATATATTAGCAGAGCTGACAGGCTTATGAACCCACAAGGCTACTAGATCAGACAAAATCAAGGAATCAAATATGAAAGCAAGTCTAATTCAACTATTCGGAAGCAATCTGTTTATTGTCAGTGGTTTTCTCCAACAGACAGACATTTAACGTTCCCTTCCTGAGGTCCAACAAAAAAGATTTCTATACAAGCTGGCTCAAAACTCATAAAAGAAACTTTATTATTAAAAAAGAAATCATATCTTTATTTACATATTTATTCTACAAGAATGGAGCAACCTTGTGCATGTTCAGTTCAAATGAAATGTAGACATTTGGAGTACTACACATATGCATATGCACACACACACACACACACACACACACACACATATGCAATACATTTAGGATGCTACTATTAGCCACACTTATATGTAATATAATTACATATGATGCATTTGGAAAATTCTATATTAATAATTACCATTGGTAATAAAATTACTATTAATATTATTATCATTGTTACATTCATCGACTTATGTACACATCAGTGTGTGTATTTGCATGTATGTGCATGTGTGGGTGGCCTTGTTGCTCTACTGTATCCTCTGTGTGGCTTTTGATGACGCTGTGTGATTATGCTGAGAAACACTGACGCAGTTGACAAGCTACCATCACACTGGACATCACACTACTCTTGTACTTCTTTCACACACACACACACACACACACACACACACACACACACGCGCAAACAGAGGAGCAAAGTGAGAGAGAGAGAAAGCCACGGAGAGAGAGAGAAAGAGGAAAATTGATAGACAGAGACAGAAGAAAAGAGAAGGATGGCCTTTAAAGAAATAAACGAGAATAGCACTTCCTTCTGTCCTGAAGGAAGCCTTATAATTTGCAATAATGGCACGCCAATAGCAGAGCTGCTTCAGAGGAGAAATTACGGAGAGCAGCGGCGCGCACGTCTCTTCTTTGCTGGCAGAAACAGATCCATTGTGGACAGAAGTCTTGTTTACTTGGTAAAATGGCATCAATTAGGAGCGGCTGGCGGAATTAGCATATGCTCTTAATGCACTGGCCTCCCTTTCACAGCGGCGTGGAGTGCTCTCATCGGCAGGCAAGGGACATGTTCAGCAAAAAATGGGAAAAGGTCAGGTGTCTGCCGGATGCCGCTGATCAGATTCTTTTTTTTTCTCCTTCTTCTTCTTTTTTTCCTTACCAAACAGCAGTGCATCCTCTCACAGGTAACTGTCACGTCCCTCCCTTGGACACATAACAACACCACATGTCTAAGTGTTTACGATCAGGGTCAAACAGTATTGACAGAGCATGTCTCCTGTTCAATCCCATTTTATTCAAAGAGAAACAACTGGACCAACAGCATGTTCTAATTTTACTCATCTTTCACAACAAACATTCACAAAGGAAAGCCAATGAAGAAGAAGGCACGTTTACAAAGAGTGTCTCTTGCTCTCAAGGTTTAAAAGACAGATCAATCATACAGAAAACAGATCCAGTGTTTAGAAGTGATCTTTGTTCAACAGTCTTGATCTTTATTGAACAGTCATCATCACATTAGTTTCATAGTAGTAACTGAATAAGTATTAAAAGGATCATCTGATGTGTTGCTTCTTGTATTTATGACAATGTCTTGGTTTATGCAAAAGCAGTCATAATGTATTATAACATGGCCACTTTTCAGCCACAACTGTGCATCCATACTTTTACAATGAGAGGAGAGCAGACAGGCAAAGTGATACAGGCAAAGTGGCTGCCTCTGAGTAAAAAAGATTTAAACTTTTGTGGTCACAACATGAAGACTGTACTGGCACCAGCCAGTTTGTTTTAGAGAAAAATGGACGAGAGTCTCATCCTTACGTTGATAGCCCTCTACCCTTGATATTTATTTTATGTTTGATTTTTGCAAGTCCTTTTTTCACGTTTAAAATATTGTTAGTTCTTGAAATCTACACTGGACAAAGCACTAGGTGTGCTAGCGTTGCAGTCACCATGGTTACCACACAAGAGACCTGAGCATTTTTCGTATGAAAGCAGTGCTGAGCGGCGGAGTTGTGACCTTTTATACTGGAAGCAGAGAAAGACGGGCAGAACGGAGAGCATTTTGTCCCGGGCAGTGTGAAAAGCCCTTTAAGCATACTATTTTTATTACTGTGCCTTTAAAACTAATGGATGTAAATGACCGCACTTCTTATTGGCTGCAGTGTGCCTCATTCAGAAAGCAGTCTGAGGTGAAACACTCCTTATAACTTCAACATGAATGAGCAAAGCTACACTGGTGTGGACTATTATGCACATATACTACATGTAAATAAGTCACAACAATTACGAGTTCAAAACGAGCTGTTTCAGCTGCTCAGTTTCCATCAATGAACCAAATGGATTATTTACATTTTACATTAAACTCTTTTATTAAATCAGCATGGAAAGAATAGTTTCCCTTCATGGGTCCTTTAAGACATAACTGAAGAATAACCGTGAGGTTTAAGGGGTTAAAAAAGCAGCAACAGTTTGGACAGAAAGAGGACTTCTGGTGGGCTTATACATCTGAGAGGATTTCCTCAGATGTATAAGATGTACCGTGGATTTCCTCAGAACAAAGAAGTACACAGGTAAGAAATTAACAGGCAAATTAGTGCTGTGGTCAATATCTCCAGTGCTGGAGAAAGCTAATCAATTGCGGCGGTTAGCCAATTCATTTTAATTATTCATCACTTACCACCCACCAGCACGCCCGCTTATTTCCTCCTTAAAATGCTATTTCATCGTTAGACTACTGGTGTGTGTGTGTGTGTGTGTGTGTGTGTGTGTGTGTGTGTGTGTGTGGACTCTCAATATCTCTGCTCCTTCTGCAGGCCCTCAAATTGACTGGTCTTGCACAGTTGCAGCCAAAACAGAAAAAAAGAAGAAGAAAAAGGGAAAAAAAAAAGAATCGTTGGTGTCAAGCCGCAGTTTACAAATATGACATCTCCTCTGTCGCAGCAGCAGATATGAAATATTGATTTATGTGCAGTAAAAGGTCTTATAAAAATGATCACATACACAAGAGGGATTAATGCGCGGAAGATCAATAGAAATTTCATTCTTGACGCTAGACTGTCACCTATGGTGAAATGCTAAAATAAAGAAATCAATATTATCTATGAAATGTCAAATTTATTATAATTATGAGGATGAGAGCTGGCCAAGTGGGTCCCAGGAGGTGTGGTGGTGGGATAGGTTACCCCTCAGAACCCCCCCCCCCCCCCCAACAAGCATCCTTCATGTCCCAACCTCGCTGCCTGCCAATTTGAGCTCAGTGTCAGTGTACTGGGCCTGCTGCGGGACTGCTAAGGCAAATTCCTGGAGGAATATTTAAGTGTCGGAGAGGGGAGCCTGTAGGTTGGGTAGTTAACAGCTGCTGGCACAGGAATACAGCTCCTTGGCCTCTGGATGGAGACCTGTCTGTCCTCCAGCTGTCTGTCACAGGAGGACGATGTCACGGAGGGCATAAAAGACCACAAACGGGCCGCGGAGCTAAATACACTCTTGCCTTCAATGGCTATTGATTTCACCTTCCATTTCCAAAGAGAATGAGCCCCACCACAGCTCTAACAATGGAGGATTTATTGTAATCCAGTTAACCCTTTAAACTCTCGGCTCATTATTCAGTTATTAATCCTAAAGCTTTTATCCAGTAGCTACTAGATAACTGTAATGAAACTGTAACGTATGTTTTTATGAGTGAGGAATTGAAATGTGAGTGCTTAGAGTTTAAGGGGTTAATAGACATTACGAATGCTTCTGACCAAATTACATCCAGTGGTGTCAGTTTGTGTTGAAAATTGGAGGAATATGGGGGTCTTCAAATTCACAGGCGGGGACCATTTAACAATCAGTAAACATGTTGGCTCTCTTTATTAATGGCATAAGATATAATTTATTCACTATTACATTCTAGTGTGAAGTCTGTTTTTGAGAAAAATTGCCACAATTGTTCTTTGAGTGATGTCTTAAAAACATTAACCACATTTTGGAAAAAAAAAAGCTTTTGGCTGTGAAAAGCTTTTCATGTGAAAGTTTTATGCCAGGATTCTTCATAGAACTACTGCATTATGTGGAGTTTCTGTAAAAGGTTTGAAAATGTCCTTAACACTCTCACATCTTCTCTAAATAACCATCTCATTGAACCAAAAGAGGCAAATAAGTCTTTTAGACACCTTTAGTTTAAGAGAACCCGAGTCCAGACAATCTTGTCTAAAGAAAGAAAAACTTTGGTAAAAAAAATTAAAGAGGAAATGTTAAAAATATTAATAAATGAATAAAATACAAAATGAAAAACCCTAAAGAAGTCAGGTCCCCACATGTGTTAAAAGTGTTGTAGGAGCTCGCCTCGTGTTTGTCTAAATCGTTCGAGATGCTTATCTTGCAGATGTCATTTGACTCTGCTGCTCCGTGGGATGAATACACTCATTTAAGAAATTCCCGACTCTCCATCTGTCTGCAAAAGAGAAGATACAGAAAGTCAATAAATGGAACATTCTTGAAATCCATCTTTACAGCTCACATTTCATACAACCAATTTCTCTCAAGAAATATGTTTTCATGTATTTTGGGAAACATCAATGTAGGGTCTACGGCTGGGCGTTATTACCAGACAGCAGCTATTAAAAAACGACTGAGACTCAGCTGCATAATTCCTTTAACAACAGTGGAGCCATTACCAAATCAGGCTCTACACCTGAACATGGCCAATAAAACCAGCACAATAACCTCCCATTACACACACATGCACACACAAACACATATGACTGCAGGCTTTAGGGCCGTGGTAAAAGAACACTGTGAAAACCATGAAAATTGAGTGGAAACATGAGGCTTTTTTCCACTTGTGTCACAACAGATATAATGTGAGCGTGCCCGTGCGCAGCTTATGAGACATGCGAGGCCTCTCACGCTCTTCTAAAGCTCAATCAGCTACAGACTGACTCACAACTCTTATCTCAAACGTAGAGGCACAAGCTATATAAATACCTCGCTCAATTCGACCAGTTTAATGCCACACGGACGGCTAACAGGGAGAGGGAGCGAGAGAGAGAGAGAGAGTGAGAGAGAGGTGGGATTGGTGGGGAGGGTGGCGGTAATGGGACATCTTGTAGTTGCAATTCAAAGAGTGCTAAATCGAATTCAGGAGATCAGAACATGGCAGATAGACGACAGTTTATTCGGCTCCTCCAGCAGGCTTATAGAGCAGGGCAGATGAAAGAGGAGCTTGAGGGAGAGTGAAGGAGGAATGGAGAGAGTGAGAGAGAGAAAGAGAGAGAAAAAGAGATATGAGTGGATACTAGTGATGGTCAAGGAAGAAGCCGTCCCAGCTCATCAATAAGCCTGCAGATGGACAGGAGTAGCTGCGCCACACCTACTGAAGACGCTGAAACTTATCAGTGCTTGATTATTCCCAGCCGGGTCGATTAGCTGACACTCTTTTAGCTCAAAAAGCACTCAGTGATGAAAGACAGAGCTGAGAGCCCTTATTTCTGCATCTACAGTTGTGAGCATGGGCAGTGCAGCCATTGGTCCCTATGATGGAAAACTCAAAGGTCTCAGGTTAAACTGAAAGTCAAATCACAAAAACACAAAAGGTAGAGATGGTACATTTTTGTAATCAAATCTATACTGAAGATGTTGTCTTCAAAGAAAAAAAAAGCATTTTCTGTAGTGATTGGCACCTTGTGTTGTCCAGGCCACACGTTCTGAAGGAAGGTGGCCAGTGGATCATAAGACACATGGATATCATATATCTTGAGACACAAAAACACAAAAACCTACTACAGTAGAATACAAAACCTACTACACATTATAATAGCCAGTAGGATAATACAGGTAAATAAGCAGAATGATACTACAAATATATTAACAATCCCAAAGATATTACATAAAGAAATCAAGACAATAATGTTTTCATGAGAATGTTGTTTGTTCTGTCACTCTGTAATCACAGATCACATTGAGCTGGTTTTCTAGAAAACATTCTGAATGGAGATTCTCCACTGAAAGAAAAAATGTAGTCCAGGACCAGGCTTAAACTGATCATTTAGAAAAGGATTTCTTATAGAAACTGGTTTGTATTGCAGGTCTTGTTCTATAATCCCAGAATGGGAATATATTATTCCTCTTCTCCATGTGGACCTCTATTCTCCTCTCACTGCTGTCTCTCCATGTATTCCAGTGAGAGCGTGAGCAGATCTGCTGTTAGGGGCCATGGAGAATTGTCAGCATGTTTGTATTGATTTGAATAGACTCTCTCTTTTCAAACTGTGCAACAAGAAGACAAACACGAGCAATGACCAATTTCAAAAGAAGTTAATAAATGAAATAAAATGACATTCACTATTGTTATTTTATTCAGTGTAGGCTGAATTTTATTTTATTTAACATTTCAAGTTTTTCAGCACCAAAAAGTTACTGACTGATATAAAATTCTTGCTACGTTTTCTGTCAGAGATTTGATTACCATGTATCAAATCCGAGGCATTCTGAATGTTTATTCTCAGTCTTTTGCAGCTTTATCAAAATTATCTGCCACTCTATATTTAAACCATTCACTCATTTTCTGTTTCGCATTAAACCCCTAACGCTCTGAAAGTGCAAAAGAAAAGAGTGATACCAACAGAGTGTCTCCCAAAGGACTAAATGTCGGCCCCCTTGTGTGAAGCACACATTTCTCCCTTACTCTCCTGTGCTCAAGGGACTTGTGTGTTTGAATGCCAGCTGCTATTTTTTTATGCATTGCCACTTGGTCTCACCGTCGTCACCTGGTTCAGTCCAGCTGACCAGAGTCACCCCCACACATCCTGGTCCAGCCTCCTCCAGAATAGGGTCAGTGCCCCAGCCGCTCCGGCGGCTTCGCTCGCCTTTAAAGCTGGGTGCGGCCCCTGGAGCAGTCGGCTTGGTTATGTGGGGTTCCTCTGATGAGCGGAGTGTGGAAATACACTCCCTGTGCGCTTGCGTGAGCAGGTCAGCACAGGGGTCAGTGCAAGGGTCATCCCAATCCTGCAGTATCCTTCCCTCTGTCCCAAACTTCAATGGCTACCATTCCACAGAGTAATCTACCTAAGAGCAGGGCCCATCCTCGTGGGAGAGCCGTCGAAGGCCATGGGCTGCATTAGGGCCAGCTTAGATTGTGTTTCTACAAGGAGTAAGGCTTACTGGTCCCACCATATATACATGCAGTGAAGTTTAAAAGAGATCCCATTAACAGTTTTAGATTTCTGTTTTATTTAAACTTGATAATAACCAACAGACTGCATTAGAATTCTGAAAAAAATAGAGGAAGAATTATTCAAAGTCCACAAATGCAACTTTGGGTGATTGCTCTTGGTCTATTTGACATGTTATGCTCACATAAGTGGCATTTTCAAATGATTAAAAAAATAATTCAGATATCTATACCTATACAGGACACACACACACACACACACACACACACACACACACGCACACACTACTGAAGGAGAGACACTGGGCCACATGTTATTTGCAATGATCCAAAGCATCTTGTCTTGTCCTTTTCACACACTTGCAATGAATTATGTATCCAGCATGATTTATAGGCCTCAGCGTTCTCTCTCGTACTGTCTCTCAAACACACACACACACACACACATTTTCTACAGGGAGTCAAGAGGGAATACCAAAATTGCTCAATTTAAGAAAGTAATTAAAACCATCCGTGATCAATATTGTACTGCAGCCGATGCTGTTGGGGGGTTTGTGGGCTGTGAGGTGGGCCAGGTTACACACTCGCAGCTACACACTGTGGTGAATGAACAAAACTAAGAGTAAAATAATGAAAAGTAATCAGACTTATTTATCAGCAGAAGGTACTGCTAATAATTATACCTCAAAATAGTCAGGCCACTCATACCCTCAACTCTGCAAAAATTTCTGCATGAACAGTAACAGCACTGGCCTCGTCAATGTACAAGATAATAGGAGGTACAGATATCGTTTATTGTTCCCAGATGGCATACAGTTTTGGATAACTCCTCAAACCCTACACTTTTAAATTCAGTTTTTAATCTTAAGAATTAATAAGGCACTTCTATAAATCAACATACAAGCCCTTAAGTCGTGTCCTTCACAGTTTCAACATATGGAAAGTGTGACTTCCATTATCAACTATTCACTACATGTTTATTACCATATTGTGTAGAGATATTTGGACATTCTTCAATGTTTATGTATTCCCACGCCTGTCATAAATATAGTCTAACCTGCCTCCTACCAGGTCCCACTGCCAGGAAACCGTACAGCAAAGGTCAATAAGCTATGCACTTCTCTCCTGCTGTAATTGACCAGTTCAGCATTCAGTGATCATCACCACCCCCCTCTCCTCAGCATAGTAGGGGACCGGCCATACATCAGCTCTCACAGGGGGAGAAACCAACTAGTGACCGTGCTCTGTGGGGGGGTTGCTTTTCTGTATGATTTCTTAATTGACAAGTTTAATTGGCTGAAAAAGAAAAGAACAAGCAGAGTCCATTGCACACAGAATAGGTTTCATAGTGAGCGGCAGTTATAAAAAGTGTTTCAGAGTTAAAAAGTGCTGAAAGGTGGCACTATGTTTGGACAAACCCTAGATGTTTTAGCTCTACAATCTGAAAATGACGTGTTAATAATAGCACTTTTTATAAGTGTTAAATATGTGTTAAAAGGAAATGTGCTGTCCCACAGCTGCACATGAGCTTAAGCTCACTTTACTCAATGCCAGGTTCTATCTAAAGGGGTATTAAAAGTCCCCTAAGATTCAACTGTGGAGCAGAGGAACTGCGTTCTTTGGAGTGATCCACCCGAAGTCAAACATCATTCAGCATCAGAAGCAGGCCTGAGTAATGCTTTTGTTACTGAATACAATCAAATCAATGTTCCAATATCTAGCGCAAAGCATTCCCAGAAGAGCAGAGGGTGTTACTGCACTTGGATGAAACTGAAGATTTTGCCATATGGTATATCTGGTACCGTTTGATGGCTGGTTAGTTTTTCTTTTTCCTTTTGTTTCTCTCTCTCTTTCTCATTTATTTTCCTCAAAAATGATGTTAACGCTCGCCATTCTCGCCATTCCCTGTAGGCACTTTACAACTTTAAACAGCTCCAAACACACTGACGTTTCACGACAATTAGGCCAAAACAATTCAAAACCCAGAAGATTTTCTTCTCACCTGAAAAAAAGTTTGGTTGGAGGTTTTTTTCCTAGTGATGGCAGAGTCTCCTGGGCCAGTTTGAGGTATTACCTCTCTAAGGTGGGATTTACTAATGACTTTTCATTTTAAAGAAATTCCCCAATTAATTGCCCAAATTCCCCATTACAGTGTGCAATGGAAACTAATTGCACAGTGTAATAAATATAAACAAGATACCATATCACTGCCACCACCTCCTTATTTTTCTTGTGTAATTTCTCTCATAGCCATAGGAACAAAAGGTTTATTTATTTATTTATTGATAATTAGGCCAAAACAGCATGAAAAGTGGATGTTTTTCCTGGTCTCCTCATGAGCTTTCCTGCTGGAGATAAGAGGTTTTCTCAACACCGGTGATGTGTATGAGTACCATTTTAGCCCTTTTCCCTGAGGTGCAGGTCCAACATAAGCCCAGTAAATTCTCCCCCCGTGTACTGATGGTAAGATGTGTAAGATGTGGTGATGACTTTTTGACTCGGACGGCGTACAGGTCTCCAGCAGAGACAGCGCCGGACTCCGGAGCTCATCCCGGCCGAGCAGAAGGAGGATTTATTTTCTTGTTCCTGGTGCTTGTTTATAGCAGTCAACAATGCCAGTCGGCCAGGGAGAGAGATATTGAGGGAGAGCCGCGGCCAGGCAAGCTCAGCCGTTTATTTAGTTGTCTTATTTGTTCTCTCTCTTTATCTCTCCCTTTTACACACACACACATACTCACACACACACACACACATACACAGGCACACACACAGCCAGCACAAATAACATGGGCCTGACCCCTGCCAGGGGTGCTGTTCTGCTCCTGGCAGACTCCACTCATCAAAATCTGCCCAGCATCTCTACCAATGACTGGGGATGTCTCTGTTATCAGAAAAAAAATGGAAATACAATACATAAAATACAACAAATATCCTTTACTGCCATGGCAGCCACTAGACTCTTACAAAGTCAAATAAAACAAAAACTAATGTAAACATAATATAGACTGTAAACATATAGACACTAACTAAAACTTTTTGAATACAGACAAGATTTTAGCTGTTGACTAACTGCTAATGCGTGGATAATGTGTAACCACAGCATGTTATATTGCACTTATTTGTTCTAAAATGTAGTTTTATTGGGGAACCTTCAGGACCTTCAGAACCTGAATACCTTATGTTTAAAGTTAACCACTAACATAATTAAGAACTGACAGTGGAACCAACTAATCATTTTGATTTCCAATGAGAAAAAAAATCACTCTATGTCTTCTGGAAATCCAGATACGTCAATGACTGTGAATACCAGCAGTGACCAAAGCAGGTTGATGTCAATTAGAAATACCACGGCTCTTCAAATCAACATTAGAAGGTATTCACTGTCATTTCAACCATATACACAGTACACTGTGAAATGAAACAATGTTCCTCCAGGACCAACAAATTCACCAAGGCTGACCGAACTGAAGACCTAACTTTAATAGTCTTAGTTCATCCTGAAAATTTTACATGCTGTACACTGGAAAAGCTATGTTAAATGTTATTGCACCCAAATAGTACATGACTGCTAATTATGTACAGTAGTGAATAGGGACTCTACTCACTAATCTTCCCTATAATTGCAATTAAGTTTATTTACTCAGTGATACTCCAAGGTGTTTTGTTTTTTCATTAGACTTTAATGATCTCTCTCTCTCTCACACACACTCTTTAGCTCTCTAGCCACATAATCAGTCAACAACTGCTCTAAATATTTTAAATATTTTGGTAAAGACTTCTGTTATGCTGTTAAAAAGACATCTGGACATTTTTTCTTTAAGCCCAAAAGCAGCATGAGCCGCAGTCCTTTCCCTGAAGCCCATAAAGCGGCCCAGATTAATTGAAGAGAAATCACCAGACTTCGGGAAGCGTGTGAAGAGGCCATATTAAGCATAGTTAATCAGTAGCGCACCTTATTGGAAAAGATGTGATGCCTTCAGGGTGAGTGGGAGACGCCAGCCGCCCATAAAGAGGAATAAGGGCAGAGAAATTTGCTAGACTTTTATGTTTTTCTCCATCAGCTGAGAGAAAGGGAAAGAGACGGTGGGGGGAAGTAATTTGCAGTCATAAAGAAAAAAAGATGACAGAAGAGAAGAGAAGAGAAGAGATGAGAAGAGAAGAGAAGAGAAGAGAAGAGAAGAGAAGAGATGAGAAGAGAAGAGAAGAGAAGAGAAGAGAAGAGAAGA
>JBBPCZ010000002.1:20102567-20115067 GCA_037974445.1 Brycinus macrolepidotus
CTCTCTCTCTCTCTCTCTCTCTCTCTCTCTCTCTCTCTCACTTTCTCTCTCTCTCTCTCTCTCTCTCTCTCTCTCTCTCTGTCTGTCTCTCTCTCTCTCTCTCTCTCATTAGCTGCTCTCCTGAGCTGAGTGACACCATAAATCCATTCCACATGCACACACACACACACACACACACATACATGCACACACTTTCCCTTTCGTTAATGAGGCATTCCCATGCGGGATGAATTGACTAGTGTCCATCTGAACTAACTGGCCAGCATTCATTACACCGCATGCAGATTTGGGTCAGGAGGTGACACCTTAATTCGTCATTAAGGAAATATGATGGTGCTGAACCCCATGGACGGAGAAATAACACTGGATATAGGCTGGGCATGTAGTGTGGAAATTCATGTTCATTTAACAAATGATGTAAATGCAACAGACAACTCCTCCTTTGTGGTTTTATTTGCAAATTTTACACACTAAAATAAAGATCTTAATTCTGTACGAACTTGCTATTTAACTCTTAAACACAAAGTAGCCAAAAAGGTTCCATGGAAGAATCACGGCTCCTTTAAGAAAACTTCAGTTAAGTGTTTTAAAAACCATATTTCAGTTGAAAAGTTTGTTTCATGTGCAATATCATTACTCATGTCACTACTTATGTCACTTATGCCACTACTTATGCAACAGTATTATTATGTGCAATATCACTACTTATGTCACTATTGTGTGCAATAATACAGAATAACGTCAAACCATTATTTGTGTTTCTAGTAAACTACTTTAGCAGTAATTTTATTTATTTATCTACAGCATTTATATCCACCTCTCTTACTGACCACAGCATTTTACTGTACATAGCGAATTAAGAACAGAGTATTTTCAGAATACTTTCTAGAGAGTTTTATTTTGACTTCATATTGTAATTTATATTGTCTCTGTGTCTCTGTGTGTCTGTGCAGCCGTTGCATAAGCAGGTTCCTGTGGGATCAATAAAGTTTTCTGATTCTGATTTTGACATTCAGGGCATTGAAAGTGGTTCTTCTCAGACAGTGCTCCAAAAGACTGGTTTGGCGCTTTTACTTATAGTGAGGAGAAACATAAATACAGATACTTTCTTTTTTCCGTAATTAACATTCTACCAGTGTATATATCCACTTCACAATTACATACATCATGCCTTTTGACTCTGTTCTAACAAATTTGAACAATATAAAGTTTTCCCCCCGCCACGTTCTTGTGTATTGTCTGAGTCTGTTATTGTTTACTTCTGCCATGTGTCCCTGGTCCATGTGAGTTTGTTGTTCTTTTGGTTTATGTCCCGCCTTATCCCCGCCCTATACTTATCATGTTCGCCTGTGCCCTGTTCTTGTCTCCTCCCTTGCCCAGGTGTGTCCACTGTCAGGTTATTATATCCACCCCTGTGTTTGTGGCTCCCTTTGTTGGTTCTCTGTTGGCCCTTTTGTTGTTTATTCAGAATCAGAAACTGCACAGTCAAACAGAGACACAAAGACAAGAACAATATAAAATATGGCATAAAGTTTCCAGAAAAATACTCAGAAAATGCTTTGTACTAAATAGCCCTGTTTATAGAGTATTCGTGTTATTTGGATTCATGTGTTTTGTTTCATTAAAACTTGTTTTTATTCACTAAATTGAGCTCTGCAAATACATCCTGCCTCCAACACCCAGCATTACAAACAAAACAAGATGTATTCATAAGCACTAACAACAAAAAAGGTATTCGGACACATCAGATTAAAAACATTAGAACTTTGTTGCAGAGCTGTTGTTTGACAAATACAGCTACAAGCGTCTTCACGTTCTTTTTTGAAGCCAGTCTTCAGTTATATTACCTATACACTATGCCTGCTGAATTGTCCATCTTCTCCACTTTCTTGGCCAATGAGATTAAATTCTTCTCTAATATCTCTAACAGTACATCACTTCATTCAAGGTTCCTCCGGGGATGTGTAATGCCCCAGGACCGCTTACAGCTCCACATCATGATGCTCCCACCTCCATACTTCACTGTGGATATGGTGTTCTTGGGATCAAACACACAACCCTTCTTTCTCCAATCATGATAACTGTTGCCATGGAGTTGTATACTTGTCAGAGATGATAAATTGAGGTTGCATTAATTTTGCACTTACACGTTACCAAACCACCTACACCACTCACAAAGCCATCAGCACTGTGAGTAACCCAGCTTTTCTCCCACTTGTTCCGTATGTTCCGTAGAATACAAGCCTTCACTGCTGGGATGGGAAGCCATCAGGCCATCAGACTCCTAAACCAGAACTGTACTTACCCCACACAAACACACACCTGAACTGAACTGACTCTCGCTATCACACACACACACACACACACACACACACACACACACACGGGCGCACACACACACTTAAACCATAAAACAAACTCACACCGTACCTTTCACTTTATTCATAAATACTGCTGCATTTTTATATCCTGTGACTGCTATTTCTATGGTTATCTCAGCGCAGTATTTATTATTGGTATTGCGTAACTCATACATTTTTGCATTTTTTGCCAATTTAATTACTCAGCTGCCAAAATACAGTATCTGACATACTGTATTCAGTCTCAGAACTGTTTATGAACTGTTTGTTTTTTTGTGAGCAACACTGTATGCTGTCCTGTCTTATATTTTTGTATTCTATTAAATTGTTTGTTTTAAAATCATGCACTTTCTGTTTGCACTCTGTGTAGTCCTGTCCTGGAGGAAATTTGTTTCATTTCACTGTGTACTCTGTAAATGACAATTAACTTGCTTGACTTGATTTTTCCAAACTAATGATTGTCTTTTATTATGACACTAGGTACAATTTGCCTGAAAATATTTTATATTTATTTTCTTCAGTGTTAATGTATATAGTTTTGTTTCTCAAATATGTATTTGTTTATGCTTATGGACACATATTTTTGATTGTATTTATGAGTAAAATGTCAAAAGACATTATGTGTGTTTATTTGAAACAGAGATGTGCACTTGTATAAAAAATAACAAGAATAAAAGTATTTTAATCCTTGTTTCACCTGGCTGTGTAAGAGTTTACTGAAATAAGACTGGTCTTATTCAGAAATCCCCACTGACAGTGTGTAAACAGAGTGTGTGTGGATGGGGGTCTGTTTGGTCCAGTCTCAGATCAGCCGCTGGCACATATTAGAAGTTGAAGCAGAGGAACTCTGACGCTCTTAATTTGTCCCTGTCCCGCGTGTGATGCCCGCCGTATTAATGGCCGTACATGCAAAGTCCTTCCCCATTAATCATAATAATTAATCAGATCCAATTATATCGCATCTAAATGTGAACAAATTGCTGGAAAAATAATGATCTATCAGGGAGGTGTGACAGTGAGAGGGAGAGTAAAACAGTAATTAGGGGAGGGAGGTTTTTAGCAAGAGCGTGGGGTTTCGCCGGCTTCCGATGAGCGTCGGGCACGAACGTGATGATGTAATTAGTGTGTGAGTGTGTTCCATGTCTTCAGTGGGGCCTCCTAATGAACGGCTGGTGAAAGCAAGAGAGGGCGAGGTGGAGGAGGACTGGAGGGATATGGCTTTTCATTAAAGCCATAAACAGAGAGAGAGAGAGAGAGAGAGAGAGAGAGAGAGAGGAAGTATGTGTAATTAATTTCTGGCCAAATAAGAGAGGTGACAGGCTGGGCTGTTTTTTGTTCATTATTGTTCATTTGTTTGCCTTGCTTTCTGGAGACCGGGCCTAAAATGCAATTAGTTTATCTGCTGAGGTTGTTAAAGGACTAGTGAGCAAAGAGAAGAGAAAACAAACCAAACCAACAAGAAAAAAGGCATCTTAATTATGAAAAAATGACTGTCTCAGAGAAAGATGGGGACAATTTATCTGACAAAAACGACACTTTTCTTCTCAATTCAAAGATGTGTTGATTGCATTGCACGCATAAGCTGTGAGACATCTTCATTGCACAGAATTAGTATGATTCCATTATCAAATAAAGCAATTTATTGTTTGGTGGGACGCGCAGGCAGACAGGAGCTGCAGAAGGCCCCCACCGCAAAGGCACTTTCAGCTTACTTTGATCTGGATGTTGCGGCTGCTGCAGAAGCGTAAAACCCTTATCATAGTCGTCGCACAGTCAACAGCTCTAGACCCCGATGCCACCACACAACATCCTGAAATTGCATTTAGTGCCACTGTTAGAGATAAGAGGAGAGCAGAGGAACAGGTAAATCCCCACACATTAAACAAAACCACTACACAGACCTGGCCAAGGCAGTCAGCCACACACACACACACACATACACGCACGCACATATACTAACAGATCCCTTAATTCCACTCTTCAGCATCAAATGGCCCTCTCTCATATTAACACTTCAGTACTGACACAGAATGTAGAGGGAAAAATAATCTAAATCATTCCTTATCCAAATCACATACATGTATGAAAAGAGTGCACACACACACACACATATACACCCCCCCCCACACACACACACACACTCATAAACACATACATAAAGCTATATTCCTATCTTTGTGGGACATTTCCATTACACTCTGTATCTTCTGTATGTAAACCCAGCTGTGTTTCTGCTTACCCAGCTTTAACCCACCCATCCCAATTTTATCTGCTCCACTCGCTTTATAGGTGAACTTTGTGGTTTACAATCACAGACTCTATTCCAACTGTTTGTCTGCATCATTTGTTAGTCCTCTTTACCCCTACAGGACCACCAGTAAGCAGGTATTATTTGGACGGGGGATCATTCTGAGCACAGCAATGGCACTGACATGACACAGTGGCATGGCATGGTGGTGCGTGTTTTTGTATGTATGCATGTATGTGTGTGTATGTGTGTGTGTGTGTGTGTGTGTGCGTGTATGTGTGTTTGTGTGTTTTCAGACGTTTTTTGTTCTGAAATGTTCTGTAAATGTACGAAAACAAACACACAAACACATATTCACATTCACACACACACACACACACACACACACACCTCTGAATGCATTCATCTCTCTCTCTTATTAGTAGAGGCAATGGTGTCTACCTGAGGGAGCTCGTATTAATCAGGGCACTAGTGTCCCGCTCTGTCTCTCCCCAGCTCAGGAGCACCAGCGCTCTGGCTAATAAGACAGACTCCTCCTTGCTGGCACGGCAACGGCAGGACAAACATCCCCCCAGCCCCCCACCCATGCATATGCAAATCCCGCCTGCCGCATATTTACTTATTTATTTATTGCTTCCAGTGGCGGAGGCTGGAGAGCACTAATATCAAATGGGTGCCTTTTAGAGGGTGCTAAATGAGTGCTGGTGGGAGGCAGGAGCAGGTTCACACACACAGGAGTGGGCACAGCCGCTTCAGCAGTAATTAAGGGCTGTTTTACAGAGCATACATAATACTGTTTGTATTAAAGGGGGGTGGGGGGTGAATAACTGTGGATCTGTTAGTGGTTTAGATCCACCTTCCTCTCCCCTCCTTACCCACCCATTAACACTGGCATTATACCCTCATTCATTTATTCTGTATTAGAACATGATTATGTGAGGTTGCTGAAAAAAAAAAAAAAACACAGGTGCTGGGAATGAAGGCATTTTTCGCCTCACAGTGTAGTTGGGTTAAACCACTGGGTGCTTCTGCGACTGTTCATGCCAATTTCCAACAGAGTCTCAATGTCTTTTTTGTATCATTGATGCAGGAAGACCCTGTTTCACCTAAGTAGTAACTTTATGGGAAAAGAAAAAATGTTTACCATGTTTAATGTTGGTCAGTATTACAAGAATATAAAAAAAATTGCCCAACTTTAAATAATTCATAGAATATTACTTATAAATTATCTGTTGATTCTTAACAGTGTTGTGGTATAGTTTGACACCAGGGTTACATTTAGGACAAGGTTAAAAGGTTAAGATTTTGGGTTGAGGTTAAGGATGAAGTTAAGAAAAGAACCGTTATCAGGGTTTGGAAAAATTAAGGTGGATTGCATCGATAGTTAGTTAAATGTAATTTAACTACAAGTGTCTGAAAAGCAGCTGGCACCCCACCCAGAGTGAGTCCCTGCCTCACGCCTATTGACCCCAGGACAGGCTCTGGGTTCCCATGACCCTTGTATGGATTAAGCGGTAACAGAAAAAGAGTAAGTGTCTGCAAAGCATCTACATTGCGTCGTACTAATAACGTGTTGAATAGAACTTTATTCCAACTATTCTGCACAATTGTATTAGTCTATTCATCATGAAATGTTGACACAAATTAACTTCTGGAAAAATACCACCCCCCTCCCTAAAGATTTCTGTGAACAATTAAGATAATGCGTAATATTATTGGTTGGTTATTTCATTGATTTAAATTTGACTTTAAAATTTCTGTCCTGAAGTTTGTCTTTCCGATTTAGTCATGATCAGTTCCACCCATTAGTCTGGTCTCCCCCTATCACACAGTGCAAGCATTGGTCGGGTGAAGGCAAGCCTGTGCTTCTTCTGAATCTTTCCAAACTGTTGCTGAACACACTTGGGGTGTAAAACAAACTGACTGTTCTGTCTGCTAACAGATGCCTGTTTTGGATATAATTGTGCTGAGTGATGGGGGAAAGCAGGGGCCGTCCTACCCATCCAGATAGGTTGAGGGCCATTATGCTGTCTAAATATCCAGGCCACAGATGGCTGTGGCATCACTGGGAATTGAGCCTACAATGTGGTCAGACACTGGGACGTTTCAAATGATTCATTATAAAATTATATTAAAAAAATACAGACCAGTTGGTGGCATTTGTTTATGGAATAAAACTCTTAAAGTCATTTATGATTGAGTCTGGGATTCAAGTAGGATACATCTTATGATTTTATGCCTCGTAAATAGAAGATTCCTGCACAGTTAATGTGTATCAGACACTGGGCCTGGCCTAATACTATATATTACTACGGTTGTATCATTAAGGGGTAGCTTAATAGGAAAATAAAATTTGTATGTAAAAATGTTTCAAGTAATTTAAAAGTAATTTGGATCAATTCCTGTCATCTATTCATCATACAATATAAAAAGGTAGCTGGCATTTTGTGATACTGTATAAAATACATAAACAATTAAAATGAAGACACAAGATTAAAGCGACACCTTCACTACAAAACCAAAGACCCAACTGTAGAAATCTTGATGTCTTTGCACAAGCTGATGATTTCTGCTCCTGAAACTTGGTACCTGCACACCTTCCTGAGCTCCAAGACAATATACAGCTACCCCTCCACTCTTAGCTGCCCAGATTTGAGACACATTTAGTCTGGAGTGAAATTGTTCTCCATTAGATAAAATGGAAGCCCTCTCACCTGGGAGCTCAATGGGCCAGTTGTTCGGAGACCTCGCCAGTAAAAGCACTGTACTGAGGTGCTTAAGGCCTGAGTGGGAGGCATTAAAAGCTGTGATTCCCCCTTAACGCATTGATGGGTACACACTCCAAATTACCTCCGTCTGCTCTTAAGACAGCCATGACCTCTGCCCTCGGACACTGCTGCCTTTCAGTCTTACTGCTGTAATGCAGGAATCCAAAACTTCATACATATCATTACAGTGCCCCCCAGAATTATTGGCACCCTTTCTAAAGATGATTTAAAGGGCTTATAAAACAATTTGCATTATCACATTAAAATAAAATAAAAAATGCCTTTATTTGAGTTTGGTTTCAGCACCCATTAGTGAAAAATACCTTTAAAAAATGTAATAGAACTCTGAAATGTAAATGAAGTCTGATCCCACACATATTTAACTAATTTTAAGTTAGTCGATATGTTTAAGAATGTTTTCTCAGTCCTCTACGATTTCCTGTTTAACTGAGTATAAAAATAAAGTGACACAAGGGCCAAATCCCTTAGTCACCCATCACCATGAGAAAGATTTAAGAGCATTAAATTGCAATAAGGCAAAAGTGTGTTGACATGCACAAATCAAAGAATGGATAACAGAAAATAGCTGCTTGATTTAAAATCCCATATCAATAATTCGGGCAATAATTAAGAAGTTTAATTAATTCAAAACTGTGTTGAACCAGCCTGGAAGAGGACGCAATACTTTGTCAGCAGCTAAAGTAAAGAGGATGGTCAGAGAAGTAAAAATGTCCAAAAACCACAGTTTCAGAATTACAGAGTTTGGTAGCATCTTGGGGCCACCAGACCTCCAAATCCAACATAAGATGTCAGCTTCATACCAACAGACAGTTTGGAATGTATGCCAGAATGAACCTTTTTCACAACAAGCAAAACCACGTGCAATGGTCCAAAGCACACATAAAAATCCACGCAAAAATGGTAAAAATCAACCTTCTGCTGTGGCCTTCCCAGTCCCCTGACCTAAATCCAGTTAAAACCTTTCGGTTGAGCTCAAGAAGAGAGTGCACAGAATCTGGAGAGATTCTGCATTGAGTTTGCTAGATTTTAGCAGTTAACCTGATAGCAGACCTGATACCAGATTATTTTAATATCAGGTTTTGATGGTAGTTAGTGACAAACAGTAACACTAAAACAAGCAAAGTTCAGTCTGAGACAAATACCAATGGTTAGCTGATAGATATGAACATTTTGGTTTGTAGAATACTGGAATAATGATAACTAATTATCTTGCTAGAACATGGAAAACCTTTGCTTTTTTTATTCATAGCTTTAACGTTTAATATTTTTTTGTTTGGGAGCCACCTGATTCCATATAGAAATGGTAATTTATTTATAAACTCCTTGAACTGGTTTATTTATGAACTCCTTGAGCAGCTGATTCTTTGAGCGGTATCCTAACTACTGAACCACGGATGTCTTTGAGACACACCCCAAGGTTTCACAGTAAGGAAAGAGAAGGATTTTTTTCAATTTCTACATTAGTTTCACAATCCCATTCCTTTTCGACTGAATCACTACTGTATTTTTGCAGGCAACCGTCCAAATAAACACACCTCCATGCTTGTGTACTCACACATGTTCTGATCAACGATTCACATCTGCCAGTCATATTGTTTTGTTTATTCGAACAACAAAAACATTGAGCCGACAACGCAAATATTTCTTGACTGCATCCCTCAAGAGTTGCGTCCAGACTACAAAACACTGATGTAGGAGGTACGCCCTAGACATTCCCATTGATCTAAATGCTACAGAGAGCAAAAATGGCAAGTCTGACTACATAACCTATCTGGTTGAGAATAAAAGCAATTGTGTAATCCTTCATATTTATCTATGGCAGAAGTCTCTGAGTTAAGAAAGCACAAGAACACACAGACTTCTATTCCCTCCAGAGGGTTCAGACTGCAGACAGCCAATATCTTACACTATTCATGGCACATTAATTAAAGCGGGAGAAAAGAAATATCTCTCAAAGGATGTATTCTACATCTTAACTCCATATAATAAAAGAAGGATCTCTCACTGATCCGTCTAAACATTTATGTAATCCATACCACTTATAGCACTCCCATTATAGCTTTTCCTTTCCAACGAGATTCAAATATACCTCCAATATACCCTCCCACCACCACCACCACCACCACCACCACTATCCTCATCACCTGTTCTCAGTAGTGATAGCACACCACTGAAGCAGTCACCGGAGCTAACAATACAGGCTACAAGTTCCTCTGGGTGCAATTACAGTGTCTCTGTGTCTGCTGAAGAACAGGACTTAGCCGAAGGGACGCCCCCATGAGCGAGACGATTTAGTTGTCGCGACTCCGTGATGGGATGCCCCGCTCATAGGCTAACTCAGCTGCTCCCCAGAGGGAGGGCATTATAGTGTCCGGCTCGAGGGGCCGATAAATCAATCGTAGTTAACAGTCCAGGCTCAGGAGATTGCAGATAGCCTCTCAAAAAGAACACCAGAGCGTTTAAGGCTCTTGGCGCTTGAACCATTTTTTTCTGATGGTGAGGGTGAAGGGGCAGCAATGTGTCCCAGATTAGCTTAGTTTGAGATGTTAGCACACTTGTTATTCACTTCATTCCTACTCCCCATGAAGCTTTGGGTGGCTCATGGACAAAAGTTCAGAAGAAGCTTTGACAGACAATATGCAAACCATTTATACCACCCTAATATGACAAATATTGGAAAAAATAAACCTACAAATGATCTACATTGATGGATTGCTTGAATGCTCTTGTGTTCAGAACTTGCATGAGAGAAGCGTTAACTTTAGTAAATTTAGTAAATTTTGTGTGGCATACACAAAATGATCATTTCATGAACTTGGTTAAATTTAGTTTACATTGGCAGTCGGGTACAGTCATGCTGTTATATACCAATGTTTAATATATTCACTAACTTTTTTAACAGTATTATGATGCTTATTTGTGTTGTAATGCTATATTTGAATACGATGTTCACTCTAGTTGAAATACAGTTTGTAACAGGCATGCATCTAATATCCCTCTATAAAGGCTTGAACTATTATTATTGGAGTGTTATCCTTTTAATCTTCTACTAACCCGCTTATATTATCCCAGTGAAGGCAGAATATATTAATCTACAGAGATTATAAAATGTACATCAGTTAAAACAAGTCTATTAGCAAGTGACCAGTGATGTTCAACTGGCAATTCTTCATCTGGTCACATTTTATGCGCAAAGATTTCCATAACTAGACAAGGAGTGATTACGAAACCACGCATATACCATAAGCTGCACTTTCTTCAGAGGTCTATGCTTATAAAGTTCCTCTAATACTTTTACCTTAACTCTGCTGTAGTGGCTGCTGCACACTGCATGTTGATATTCCAGAATATCTCAGAGAAAGTTTAGTGAAATATAAAATTATAACTTAAAGAGAAAACATAGCTTTGTTCAAAACACCAGTGAACGGCATGTCTGTTTTCAACCAGATATTTCAGTCATAATCTAAAAAATACAGTGGTCAAATAAAAAAATAAAGTGGGTGGATACTGATATCGCTTTTGCAAGTTAAATGCCACTATTTTAAGAGTGTGTTTACAAGATGAAAGCCCTGAAAGAGGGGGTCATCAGTCTTTTTGCATGATAGGAGATGCAGTTTCGAAACAAAAAGTCAAAATCCCCACGCCAAAAATATATCCTCGGCAGAGTGCTGCTGCTGAGGTTTAAAATAATGATGCAATCTGACATTAACACCTCTAAATAACTAGCCAACAACTGCTAACTCAGAGGATAGTTAACAAAATCCTTGCTTTTGGAACCCAGAGCCCAGTTTAACATTAGGTACACTATTGTAATTTTAGTCGAATTTTATTCAGTAGAATTATAATCATATGTCAAATTGTCAAGAACTGCAGCACTTTCTGTTTTGGTTGGAAACAATATGGTTAAAATTGTATAATGTGTAACAGAAATTTTATCAAACAGTATTTCTTGTGTAATCTAGGTAGATACTGCTATAAACAAGCTCTTACCTTGTCAGATTATCCACTAATACTCCTGCATGACAGTATAATGGTATTGCTGTAGAGACTCTAAAATCTATAACAAGAGAAATGAAAGTTAGGACTTGCTTAGTATTTGTGCAGAGCTTCCCAATACAGTTTTTCAGGATGTTCACCATTTTTATTATATTCCAAAAGCCAACACATCTGAAGCTGGTAAACAAGTACTGTAAATTACTTCCTACCTGGTTCCACCAACCCTACTATCTTCCTGCAGGGTGTAGCTCCAAACCTACATCTAACTAACGTGATCCTTGATTATGTGGATAAGGATAGTGGATTATGGTACAAACAGTATTCTGCAGTAAGTTTCATGGACACAAAATGTTTTCCTATTGTTGCTGTGCAGAAATGGAGAATTTCCTTATCTTTGCTGAGGAGATGCAATGACTGCAGAGGGAGTCATTCACCCATCCTCATGATTTAAACTAGGAACCATTCCACAGGGCATGCTCATAAAGAGAGAGAGAAAAGGGAAAGAGAAAGAGAAGGAGAGGGAGAGAGAGAGAGAGGGAGAGAGAGAGAGAGAGAGAGAGAGAGAGAGAGATTAATGAGAGATTATGATGGTGATCCCATTATGATGGTGTTTTGTACAAGACAGGGGGTGCCAAAACATGTAGTCTTGGGGGTCTGGATTTTCAGTTGCAAAAACAGTACACAAAAGAAGATAAGTAGGTTTCCAGTCAAGCCTTAAATACTTGTTTAGTAGCATTGTACTATATTTAATTACTATTATGAATAAAGTACTAAAGATTGGTTGAGGGAGTGTGATTATGGTAACTTTCTATGGGGTTAAATCAAATATGGGCTACTTTGCCAGCACTGGTCTAGACTGGTTTTTGTGGATTGCACTTCATTTTTTTCACTAAGAGTTCACTGTATTTGTTATTGGGATAAGACCGTTTTTACCAGTTGTAGTACTTGATTAGGCAGCAAAGAAACACACAGAAACAAAAGAAAAGCATCCCGGAAAAGAAAGACGATGAGAGGTTAGAAAAAAAAGCTAAAAGTTGGGGTTAGGCACAAGTTGTGGAACAAACAGACTAAACATTTTCTTGGTACAGATTCCTAGACAATATATTA
>JBBPCZ010000002.1:20122056-20132607 GCA_037974445.1 Brycinus macrolepidotus
TTTTACTGTAAAGTAGCCACAATGGTCAGTTTATCTGAAGAACACCATTTGCACAACACTGCGAAGATCTCAAAGCTTAGCTACAGCTGCTAAGCTACAATATGGCAATTATCACCGATCAGCAACACTACTGAAAAGTGTAATTTTACAATTTTGCTTTTTTAAAATGAACATGTTATTTTAAGGAGCACTTTTGTTTGTCAATAAGACTGGTTGTTGGAAACAGAGGAAACCTGTATTGAGAAGAGCTTGAAGAAAACCTGCAACTAGCAGTCAATTAGGTTAAATGGTTCTCATGTACACTTCTGTGCTGAATAAAAAAGTCTTGTTTGCAGCAAAAAAAAAACAAAAAAAGATGAATAGTTCCACACAACATAAGGCACTATGAAAACAGAAAAACAGTATGTTACTGTAATTACAACTGTGCTGCTGCAGCCACATCTTTTATCATTAGTGTCATAAACTTTTGCATGCAGGCTTTGCTAGGAAATTCACACAGCTACATACAATGAGACAAAATGTAAATGCATAGGAAAGCACACAATTTGTACATTTTCTTTCCCAAATATTGCGATGCGTCCTTCAGCGACAAGCCTAACAAGTGGCACAGATTGTGCTGGCTCAACAAAAAGCAGGTGACGGCTTTTCCCATGATGCATTAGTGCGTGGGGGCTTTAATGAACACCACACACTCAGGGTCACCTTTCTTTCGTTTCTGTGAGCTGATGGGCTAACAAACATAATAAAATAAAATAAATAATTGAATAAACAAATGAGCAGACAGATTCTTCTTGCTGCCACTTGCCTCTCCTTTAATAATCCTATTTCTCACCTTTACCAGGAAGCACAGCCCAACCAGGAATCTCATTAGCTTATCTGGCTAAAGGGGATAGTGGGGAGCTCTGTCCTGCTTGCTCTTTTTCTCTCCCACCACAAAAAAAGACGGATATAAAGCAGTTGAAAGGGAGAGTTTTGCTTATGCGCCCATACGTCCGCGCTCCTCCAGCAGATCTGTGAGGAGTTGCGCTGGAAAATAAACGCTGAAGTCCACGCCATTAGTTTTCCACTTCATAACCTCAGTGGGGGGGCGTTAGAGAGATAATGTACCGTACCACACATGCTTTACTTTTAATTAATAAGAAAAACTGTATTTTCAAACTGAATATTAAATCTAGATTAATGTGAAAAAATCTCTGTAGTCTTTTCTTTCCAATTTAAGGCTCGGTTACGTTGCTGTGGAGAGCGGCGCTCAACTCAGAGAAGATTTATAAATATTTATGATCAAAAAAGCCATGAAATTGTTTCGAGGAACAGAGAGGGAATCTGTGGTTTTAAAAGCGAAAAAGACAAATCGTAAAGAACAGTGTGATAATCTCAACAAAGCAGGGACGCAATGTGAAGATGTGAAATAATAGAAAGAATGGTGGATAGAGAGCATAAATCAATTAGGACTTTTCTGTAGGGACTCTGGATCAGTACATTATTGGGCCGTTCAGGTTCTTCTTTGACTTTCAATGAAGTGGAACACTCAGACTTAATGGTCTGTCCAACTATCCATATCACTAAAATAACTTCTATAATCCAAAGTCTGATTAAAATAAGAAGTTTACAGACTCTACCTTGCCCTGATCCAAACTTTGAAGGTTGTCTGGAGTAGCTCTGTTGAGATTTGGCCCTGAAGAAACCTCTTCTGTCACCCAAGCTAAATTGACAGTAACCCAGAGGTGCTGTTGACTTTGATGTTCTTGTCAGAACTGCTCTAAAGTCTTAAACAATCTTCGTTTTGATCTGCTCAGCCTCGCAGCAGGGAGAGGTTTGCTCCTGCACCGGCCCTAAAAAAGGCCTAACCCACTTCACTCTCCGCCCCCAACAAACCTTTCCACCTCCAACAAATGTCACTCATTATTAGACGGAAGTGGCCAGGCTGGGCCCATCTGCACTTCTAACATTTCCCATCCTCTCTTCTTCACTCTTTCATGTTCAGCCATTTAAGAAAAGCTTTGAGACAAGCTACTCCATGTTACCATCTAAACTGTACATAATGGCGATAATAGGTCAAAATGTCAATGATGATACTGTAATACATGAACATGTAACACTGAGCTTAACACTGTGTTGAGTATGTATATAGACTCCTTGCATTATCGTGGGGTGTACATAGTGACATGGTTGGTAAATCATTACATAAAAGTACTTTCATATACACTGATTGTTTGATATTACTTAAAAAGCTCTGATCAGGATACTGTCCTTCAGTTGCTAGATTAAAAAACAGCAGCTTGCAATTATAAAGCACTCATTTGAATTTTAACAATCTTGTTTTCCCATTTTGCCACTTGACTCTCATTCAAGCAGTGAACCAAATTACATAAGAACAGTAAAAAATCTGAAGGTGTGTTCACAGCAGTTGAAAGCTACTTGGCGGATGCTTCTTAGTTATCTGGTAAATTTACAGTTTTCCACTGCATACAGCATTAATTTGAGTGGGATTTGCATCAGTTTTGAAGTTGAAAGTAAAACACAATGTGTTCTAAGCCTTATCCACAAGTCTGTGCCACCTAAATAAAGAGCTAGGTGTGGTTTGAACATGATAAGAGAAGTTTTTATGGAAATTATTTGGGCGACTATTGACTTCTAGTGTTTGTTAGCAGTGTTAGCCTTGTATCTCCATTCCTAAACTAAAGATGCAAAATTTGGATTCCAAACATGTCTTGACTGATTAACTACATCTGGGGTAAATTAGATTTGTCACCAGCCTATTTCTATGACATGTAGTGTGTTAAACCACAAATAGATTTACCAGTATGTACCTTGTCTATATTCAGTAAGAATTAGGTTACAAACATGTAACAATTCCTCTATGCGTATACACCAGAGTTTGTGTGTGTGTATGTGTGTGTGTGTGTGTGTGTGTGTGTGTGTGCATGCGAGTGCGTCTGTCTGTTTCCCTCCTGTTGACAGAAGGTGACGAAGCATTTGGCAGCAGTGCTAACTGACACATTAGCGGTTTGCATGAGTTTCCACAATTAATGCGTGTTAATTTTTAATTATGCTAATTGCATCTGAAACGAGCTGAGAGGATGTGGGAGGACAGCTGTGCGAGACACAAGCAGAGGAAGCATGTTCTCTAAGCAAACAAGAGATACATGGCAAGCCTTACATTCAGTTTGAGACATTCAATTTGAGACTTGGCTGTGAAATAAACATGACTGCAAAACATTAATGAATTAGAAGCCCTTTACTTTTCAACAGGCCGAACCCAATTAATATAGGAGATAACTCTAATTGAAAAGAGGATGAAACATATATTTGGTATAAAAATAACAATGTTTCACACAGCAGCAGCGGTACGAGTTGTTACATGCGGCAGTAGTAGCGGGGTAGCAGTAGTAGTAGTAGCAGTAATAGAAGAATTAGAAAGGGGTAGCAGTAGTAAAAATTACAGTATTATTAGTTGCAGTAGTTTGTTTTTGAAAACAGATTCATACATTGTATGAAAATTATTTAGTGTTTTGTTTTTTGTAGTTTTAGAATTCTGTAAAATACTTCCTGTGAGAAATGTAAGTAACATCATCATAAAAATGTAAAATCATGCATGCAGTCTCTAAATGGTCATTTACCCAGACTTTTTGAGATCAGCATGAAAACTTAACCAACACGAGGTTGGAAATGTGCAGGTTGCCAGCTTTGCATCTGATTTTCAGCATAAATTGCTAAAATGATAGCAGTTCCTCTAGCCTTGGCTAAATCTTTTACAAATTTACAGAATGTTCTTGCTAACTATTTGACCTGAGTTAACATTGGCTTGCTTCTTTCCTATTAAGTTTTCATCAGCTGTACTTTGAAAAATAAAAACACATTTCATATGGGTTGTACAACATTAATTTTTAATATCACAAGACGGTGTAACTTGTTAAATGCACATGTTTTGTGCATCTCTGTCATTAACTACATTGCGCTACAGACTGCCACAGACTGCCAGGCTAAACACCATTGGCACCACTTTCGCACAGTACTGAAGTAGTAGCAGTAGTACAAGTAGCAGTAGAAGAAACAGCTGCAGCAGTAGTATTAGTAGTAGTAGCAACAATAGTAGTAGTAGTGGTAGTAGTAGGAGTAGTAGCAGTAGCAGTAGTAGTAGAAATAGTAGTAGTAGTAGTAGTAGAAATAGTAGTAGTAGTAGTAGTAGTAGCAGTAGTAGTAGCAGTAGTAGTAGTGGTGTGGTGGTAGTTGTAGTAGCAGTAGCAGTAGTAGTAGCAGTAGTAGTAGTAGCAGTGGCAGTAGTAGTAGTAGTAGTAGCAGTAGTAGTAGTAGCAGTGGCAGTAGTAGTAGTAGTAGTAGCAGTAGTAGTAGCAGTAGTAGTAGTGGTGTGGTGGTAGTTGTAGTAGCAGTAGCAGTAGTAGTAAAAATAGTAGCAGTAGTGGTAGTAGTACTAGCAGTAGTAGTAGTAGTAGTAGTAGTAGTAGTAGCAGCTGTAGTAGTAGTAGTGGTGGTGGTGGTGGTAGTGGTAGTAGTAGTAGTTGTAGTAGTAGAAGTAGTAGTAGTGGTGGTGTGGTAGTGGTAGTAGTAGTAGAAATAGTAGTAGTAGTGGTAGTAGTAGTAGTAGAAATAGTAGCAATAGTGGTAGTAGTAGTAGTAGAAATAGTAGCAATAGTGGTAGTAGTAGTAGTAGAAATAGTAGTAGTAGTGGTAGTAGTAGTAGTGGAAGTAGTACTAGTAGTTGCACCAGCAGTAGTAACAGTAACAGAATGAGTACTTTAAGCTGAATTTGAAGTAGTACAACTAGTAGTAGAAATAATAGTTTTAGTTGTAGTATTACTAGTAATACTACTACTAAAACTATTACTTCTACTAGTAATACTTCTGTAACAGCTGTAAATGTCTTTCTGTAGACAGATTTTTTCTTCTGGTTGTTGTTAGGCACATATTCTATAATCAGACAGAGAGCTGATATTACTACCTTAATAATTATTTTGACTGAAGTGTTAAAAATCCCCAATTAGAATGTAAGTGTACCATTAAAACCACACATCACTGCTCTCTTTAAATCCCAGTTTTAACATGAATCAGTGACATTCTGAATGTATATTTATCTAACACCACTTTCTTTTCTTTGATTTCATGGAAATAATATCACACTGTGCAAGAGGTTGCCTTATAAGACAGCAGGCCTGCTATAGGAAGCCCCAACTAAAGCGACCTAGACAGTTTCTGTTCTTATCAGAGACCCTTGACAAAACTACTAACACCAGTGCTCCTGACTTAAAGAAAAATTGCCCAGAATGGTTGCTAAACATGTAACAGAGAGTTTCTGTGAGATCTGAAGAGATTTTCCTTCCAGGGCTGTAAGGAAGCACTTGATAATGTCACCAGGGTCCACATTAGTCACCACGATTTTCATCACCCACAATTCATTTACACAAAACACAAGGCTGAGAATTCTCACGAGCTGCTTCACAACGGCGTGTGTGAAAACTCTGTTCTTCCTTGTTCCATTTCTGAGATCTGTGTGTGTGTGTGTGTGTGTGTGTGTGTGTATTTGGGGGGGTTCTCACCTGGCACACAACGTGCACACGGCCAGACACAAGCAGCCTCGTCTTGTTTCAGCCATTAAATATATGTAAATGAAGAGACACACCAGAGAGCTGGGGCATAATAGCGCGCACGAGGGAGAAATGGATCCTGGGTAGTGATTAATTCATTTGATGATGCCTCTAGTGAGGAATTTTAGGTCACAAATGAACTGACAGGATGACAAATTACCATTTTAAGGAATTTACTGGGAATCATTAAGGAACAATTGTCAGGTAGTTTGTGGCAGGCTGAGGGGATGGAATAAATGTAGATATTTTTTTCCCCCCTTTTCCTTATCTGCGATGTAGCATTAATTATCTTTTTGTGCAAATCTTCTCCACAGTGCTTGTCTGATTGGGTGTAATGCATGGAGTAGTTCTGTCTAAATTGTAAATTCATTTAGAGAAAGATTCTGCACAATTAAATTGCTAGACAGCGGGGAGGCATGGAGGTGAAGCCAAAAGATGGGAGGAGGGAGAGAGAGAGAGGAAGAGAGAGAGAGAGAGAGAGAGAGGGGAAGAGAGAGCGAGAGAGAGAGAGAGAGAGAGAGAGGCAGCAGTCTCAGTTTCTGTCCAATGAGCCACTGGTCCGTGTCGGACCTGCTGTGATTTTATTTGAATGTTTACAGTTTAGTCTAATGCACAAATGAAGCAGAAGACAATGTCTTTGGAGGCTACTGTGATCAGAATGCACACGCTGCTCCTATCGCACAGCCTCTCCAACGCAGCAGTCTTTGAAAACACAAATTCATCTTGCCAATGCTTTGCTTCTGTTCCATACTGTGTTACTAATCTTGAACAAAGATATTTGTCACTTTTCTTTCACAGGCCTTCACCCCTTAAAGGAACAGACCAATGACAAAGCTAATTTCCTCACACTTTTCCATTCCACATAAAGTCTAAAGTTAAGTTTGGTACTAAAATGTTGCTTCCTTTGTTTAGAAATGCAGCTGTGAGGCTAACAGTGCTAACATACAATAGAACACAATAGTCACCTAAACACCCCAAATCCTTTTTGCAAAAATACTCACCACTCTCAACCTGCTCCAACCACTTTCATCTCTCCATTAAGGTGGAGCAGACTTGTGGATATGGTTAAGGACACAGTGTGACTTAATGTGAGCTATAAAAATGAACAGAACACCCCTACCAGCAGCCAGATCTGGTATTGAAAAGGAATTTGAAAACTAAGTTCTAAACTACATTTCAACCTTAATGTATAGTGGATTTTGAACAGGTTGAGAGCAGTTTTGGTGATGTTTTTTAATGGAAATGATTAGGGCTATTTAGGGTAAATTGTTCCTTTAAGCCTTATCTAAAGTTTTTATGGGCTTGGTATTACCAGTAATAAAATTTTATATGAATTATTTATCACTCGTAGCTTTGTGGCAAAGCAGGTCAGGAAATTTTGTCAAATGTGTAGATTCTATGCTTTAAACTGATTTGTGTTTGTAGAAAAGGAAAAATTACAAAAAAGTACAGCAATGATAACTGGTGGTTGAGTTATGACTGAGGCAAAATAGCTGAGAGGCCTAACACAATGAAAGATAGAAACGATAGTCTTCATGAGTTATGACTATGAAATATATTGATCATTATTTGTATTTCATTTCATTTTTATTAAATATATTGATCATTATTTGTATTTCATTTCATTTTTATTAATCAGGCCTCTGGTCTTGGGGAGAACTAGAATCCAACTTTGATAATTTCCCTGCTCTAACACATCTGATTCACCTCAGTTCATGGCCAGATTTAGTGGGTGTGTTTGTGAAATCAATAGACTGTGTTGGACTCTGGCCCTCAAAGACCATTTTTGTTATTTTTAGACATCAAAATGAATGGAAAAACACCAGAAATGCAAAATTTAAGCTGAACGCAAACATAATTCGTTATGTAACTAACTATGCCATTAATATTACAACATAAACACAGTCATTAGTCCTGACTTCTAAGGGTTAAACACCCACAGCCTGGGCTTGTCTACCAATTCCTCACTCCCATGACTGTAAAACTCATCAAATATGTCCTTGAAGTTACAGAATAATACATCTTAAGATTAATAACTGAAAAATAACTCAGTAGATTGATGAGTACTATGTAAAGTCACTGCATCTGCTTTACAATTAGATCTGATAGTTACAACATATCCCAAACTAAAGGTAGCCTAAATATTGTGCACTTCGGAAGAACCTTTTGATGGGGGTGTCCTTCAAAAGTGTTTTTGAAGTTTTTTAAAGTTCTTCCTCTTACTATACATTAGAGTGTATGACCTGCCTCTATTACTTCATCATGAGGACCTTAAAAACCTTGACATGAAAAATCCTGCATCTGACCTTCCACTAAGACATCTGTCAAATCTACTGCGCTGCATTTCATCTTCATCTATAGCTTAAAGAACTGAGAGGGAAGTCTAGAATCAGTAACAGAGGGAACCGTAAGAATCCCATTCGCCGTCTTATGACAGACACGCCACTTTTCTTCAGCACAGAACAAGACAGACACTCCACGCTGCATCTCACTGACATAACTAATTAATTCATTAATTAGCCCTTGCCTAAACAGTTCCCAAAATCATGCTTTATATAACAGATTCTGTGACATGAGCAACTGTCAGAATGGACTGGCTTTTCCTGTTTGTTTTAGTCTATATGTGAGAGAGAGGAACTGACAGGATGAACGAATATTTTTCAGAGCCCCCACCCCCGACATCCCATCCTCTCCCCCCCAAAAGAGGGGAGGTGTGATAAATGTCCTTGATGTGGTGATGCTACATTAACATGTAGAGATACAAGATGTCAGGAGGAGCTATAATTAAGCAGACACTGAGACAACCCTGCCCCCTGCCTTAGGAGGACTACGCCACAAACAGAACTGTTCTGGACTTTACTCCAGTGAGCCTGAGTCTGCTAAACATGATGGGATTTGGTGAAACGATGGGCTGGATTTCCACACAAGAGCAGTCAGACTTTATTTTCATGCTGCCCCACAGCTTTCTTACATATTTTCAGATACTTTGGTATTGTGTGTGTGTGCTTCTTTTTCCATTGTCTTCCATTGTTAATATGGGACTAAAGATCATACTTCGTAATCGATCATAATTGAAGGTGGGTAACTAAGTGCAAAATAAATTCTCAAGCAAAAAATCCAAAAGTACTTTAAAAAGAGGAAAGAAACAACTCTGAAAAATCTTACCTTTATTATATAATTTTAGATTGTTAACAAGCTCTGTTGAGCTGATTATGAATAGCATTATGGTCAGACAGGTTTTGGGTAGAGTTTGGGGTTAGGAGAGGTTTGAGATTTAGTCTCAGAAAGGTTTTTAATAGATAATGTAATAGATTTTTTTGTTCAGTGTTAAAGAATTTTGCTTCCAATACCAATAAACCAAGTGTAGAATCCAAAATAAATCTATCATTGTCCAATCTCAATATGTTAAAACACAGTAAATCTACAGATTTTTCTGGCTTAACAGCATATTGACAGTTTTCTATAAAGAACCTTTATTATACTGTGTCTAAAACAAATGCATAATGCATTATATCTTAGGTTAATTGCTTGTAGGACCTCATGATACACTGAGCAAACCTCTTTACTTGTGTGTGTGTTCGATATTGTCACTGTTGTCAGAATTTGATTGTGTCTTTATTTTGTCTTTTATTTTTTTAAATAACTTTTTAAATGGTCCTTGATTTGGCATACAGTTTCAGGAACAACAGGAAAACTGAATTGGAATAGAAACTTGAGATTACATGGCAGTTCTTTTAAAAGATTGTTCTGACACATTTAGTTTATTTAAATATTATTTATGAAAACTGTTGTATGTGGCATAGCTTCTAAGAATCATTTCATCATCTTTATTTTTAGGAATGCAGGCAACATACAATGTTAAACCTGATGATAATCATTTGTTACATTGCAATACTGAAAAAGCTCTGAACATCTCATGCAACTTTATAATATTAGCTAAAGACAAAGTGAGGATCTGCAGACCATCGACAGTGGACCACCAAGCTAAAGTGTGACCCCAACAGAATGTTGAGTATATGGCTCATGGGATTTGGCTTCTTCTTGAAAGCACTGTCCCAGCTTCTTGTGTTTTCTTGCATCTTCAGGTAAATCATTTGTAACAGCACGCTTCTGATGGATGTTCTTTTCTTTACATTTGATTTATTTGTTCACCTTGGGTCAATTATCTACTACATTTGACGAAAACTGACTGGCCTGAAACTACTTATAAAAAGGAAGAAATAGAAGGAATACCTCCATGCTCCCGAAAAGCAGCACTCACGAAGCTCCAGATTTATCATGCGGAAAGCCTTCATCACCACCCCCCATCACCATCATCATCCCCCTCAGCCCTGAATACATTAAAGGAAATATCACTGGGCTAACATGGCGCTGGTGGGCGAGATCTGGGTTACAGTGCTCATGGGATTCTTCCAATTTAATCTCATGAGTGATGACTTCAGCACACCACCGACAGAATCACCAAGCCCAGGTCAGCCTGGATGAACAATAGACACTCGTGGGCTCCATCCAGACTGTCAAAGAAGGCCTAATTTCATGTTTGGGTATTGCAACTTTTAAACAGCGACAAAACTGAGTGGGAAACAATAATGAGGAGACTTTCCTGTGAAAAGTTCATTCTCAAGAGGCATGATCAGTTTTTCTCCTGGCCTGTTCTCAAACTGATATATTGATTATTTAATGGGATGGTTAATCACTTGTCAAGAACTCAAGCTTAGCGAGGAATAGTTTCTAGCTTAATATGAAAAGATCTAATCAGGAATCATGACATCTGACAGGACAACAGAGCTGAAATAAAATTATTATTATAATAATAATTATTATTATATTCTGTACCTCTCTCTCTCTCTCTCTCTCTCTATATATATATATATATATATATATATATGTGTGTGCGTGTGTGTGTGTGTGTGTGTGTGTGTGTGTGTGTATTTATTTTTCCACTTAA
>JBBPCZ010000002.1:20148268-20159594 GCA_037974445.1 Brycinus macrolepidotus
TTAGTTTGTGTTTCTCAATTTGTTGTTGTGTTTAGTAATTTGTTGGTGTGGTTTGCACTTCAGGGCCACCGTACTTTTATGATGGTTGCATCGATTAAAGAGAAAGGAAAAAGAAAACCAAAAGAAAATAAAATTACAGGAGATATGGTACTTTGTTACACAATCTCCAGAGATCACTTCATCTTCATCTCCAAAAATGCATTTTTACTCCAACATAGTTTTAAATGACATTTTTTTGCAACCACTTGCTCAAAATTTCAGCGTTTCAGACACAGCCAGTGAGACATTTTAGATAGTATGAAATGAGAGAGAGAGAGAGAGAGAGAGAGAGAGAGAGAGAGAGAGAGAGAGAGACTTATACTTCTTCTACTTTACATTAAGATTATTTTAACTCTTAACCCAGCTGGATGTAAAGGATTGTGAGGGATGACTTGGGAGAAAATAACTTTCTTGAAAGTTTCCTCCTTCCTCCAGTTTCCCTCCTTGACCATGAATGACGCGTTAGGTTTCTGAAGTTCGCTTCTTTACTTTTGCAGTGGAGCTGACAGGTAGTGGAACCTTACATACATTAAGTATACTGGAGGCCCAAAGTGGTGAACTATAATTGTTCCAGGAAAGCCTTCAGGTTAGGCCAGAAATAATCAGAATCAGAATCAGAATCAGAAAACTTTATTGATCCCGTAGGAAATTGCTTATGCTGTGACTGCACAGACACACAGAGACACAAAGACAAGAACAAAATAAAGTATAGTATAAGTCAAATTAAAAGTCAAAACTCTCCGGAAATACTCTGAAAATGCTTAGTACTAAATGCACTATGCTAAATATCATGACTGCATCATTCCGGCGCCCCTGAAAAACAAACGTGTTTTAAGCTGGTATTTCTATGGGATTCTAGTACTATATTAGCACCAGTCAACACTGGTGCACATGAAAATTTGTTAGTCAGTTCTAGATTAAATATGGACATTTTAAGCTTGCATAAGGCTTCAGTTTGTTTAATATGAGACTTTTAACAGATATTGAAATATGTATTTACTGTCTTATAAGTTCATCAATGAATGGGCAGGGTAAAACTCAGGCAGGGGATAGTCCAGTTTCAGTATATGACTTGTATGGACTGGAGAGTGAATGGTAATTTTTTAAACTTCAATAATGTTTATGTACTAAACTAATCTCTTTTTTTTCACAAATGTAAGGAAAAATTGGCTTTCTATGTAGTTGCATAGTGGTAATTGGTTGGCTTTATGCTTCCTTTAGCTAATAGCTACATTAGTCTCAGACCTAGAAAACCAAAGAAGCAAATCTCTGACACCAGTCATGTCTACATGTGGCTACATTTGTCTGTTTGCGAAAAACTGAGTAAATTTAATTTGCGAAACTCTTGCTGAAACATGATTGTGAGAAAAGAAATGAAGACTTTTACTGGACATCGTTAACCTCTGACTAGTTCCAGTCAGATACAGAGCTGTTTTTACAGCTGTGCTGAAGGTCCCTACGCTTTCTGTGTCCTTCCTGTAAAGATGCATTCATGTAATCTGGGGATGTTTACTGATGTTTTTCTATCATTTGATGCTTGTGAGCCCAAATAAAGAGGAATAAAGAGAGGCTTTTACCCAGAGGCCCATAGCTGCTGATACATAGATACATTCATAGATAAGGTACATATAAATAATGGGGAACGGGAGACTCTATAACCTGAAAGATGTTCCGTATGCTGGAAAACACACACACGCACACACACACACAATCTCACACGTGCACACCCCCCCTTTCTGTTTCTTCTCTAGATTCATATCCTTTATTTATCATTCATATCTATGTGTATGCATAACCACATCTCACAATATGCAATTCAGTTTAATGAGCTAGGTATCACAGTCTCTCTCTCTCTCTCTCTCTCTCTCTCTCTCTCTCTCTCTCTCTCAGGAAACGTTGGTGTCAGTTAGATTTGTCTAATATGAAGCAGTGCCTTGGGGAGAGGCTTGTCAATGTTTGCCAGTCAGTTTACTCAGGGATGAGCGCTAGCTAGAGTCTACCACCTCCATGTATATGTGGCAGAGTTGATTATAACTCACTATAAAAAAAGAGCAAAAAAAGGTACCAGCCCACACACAAAAGCCTCTCGTGTGGCTTTGAAACACTTAAACATTTTTCATAGGAAACCACAGAAACAAGGAGAAATAAAACGGCTGTTGTAGGTCTTTATCCAGCCTGATTGCTATCTCTTTAATCTCTTCTTGAAGGAAAAGTCAAACAGTAAGGTGGCTTATTTCTCCCTCCTCGTTTCAGGAGCAAACTGATCAAAAAAAAAAAAAAAAAAAAAGCCCACCGTGTTCGCTTTTGTTCATGCATATTTTGCATGCTAACATAAGGTCCGTGGAATTCCACGGAAAAAGGGGAGAAAAACAATCATTTGGATAAAGTGCACGGTTTATTTCCGCTTAATTCCGGATTCAAGCAGCATATAATGGAAATTTTAACCGTCACAGCGGATTAGCCTCCTGCGTGGTAGGGTGTCTCTCTCATTCATCAATCTCAGAGAGAGAGAGAGAGAGACAAGAAAGGAAGAAGGGGTGAGAGAGAGACAAGAGAAAAAGAAGAAAGAGAAAAAAGAGAGAGTGAGAGAAGAGAGTAAGGGAGAGAAAGAGAAAGAGAGAGAGAGAGAGAGAGAGAGAGCTAAGAATGGAAGAAGGGGGAGGGAGAAAGACAGAGAGAGAGAGGGAGAGAGGGATCAATTCTTCCCTCTTTCCTCCACGCTGACCTCCTCCTTCTCTGTATAATCACAACAGTTATGCAGGAATATTCAGGCATTAATAATGAATTGTGCAGGTTGGGACTTCACTCTCTCCAGAAATCCACGCTGGTGACCTTCACCTCCCTCAGAGTGAACAGCCCGACTCCTCCAGCAGTCACACCAAACAAGCAGCCGCCTCGCAGCTCTCCACGCCTGTCTCCCACAATTACACTCTTTCATCCAAACTTTGTTTTCTTTACTAAACTAAACTTCAGTATGTAGCGACTTGAATTCAAAATAACCATCATCATGATTGATGTTCTTTGCATTCACTGGCTGATCTCACAGTTTGGCAAATCTTGAGAATCTCCCACTGCCATCAGTGTGAGGCAAACCACAAGAAATATGAATAACAGTTGGGAACAGACCTCTAGACTCCTTCTAAGGAGGTTAGAAGTGAGCTGACTTGTTGAAAACTTTGTAGTTCAAGCAAACACTCATTTCAACCATTTTGCTTGCAGGATTTTTACAAAAACTCCCCTATTAAGACTTTTGAGGGGTTAAGTGTCAATCAGCCCTGTTTGCCATGCCTGTGGACTTAAGTCATGCATTAATATATTTTTATTAATTTTTACTTTTACAAAAACAAACACATATCCATGTCACATTTTAACCAAATAAGACACAGAGTGTCACTGATCTCTTACCTGCTGTGAAGCATCAAAAGCTATGCTCTAATCTGGTTGTTAAATCTGCATCAATCATTTGTGATGTAATAACCATTTCCAGGTCCAAATGCTTCTTCATATCCCAGAAGCAACATGCCAGATAGCTTCAGGTGCTCCATAATTTGACATGACACTCTTTTATCACACTTACACACAGCACACAGCTCTTGCTTTGCATAGCACCCTCTCCATTAATAATCTTTCTGTAAGGTCCTGTTTTTACTCACTTTAGGCAAGGCTGAAGTTAGTTTCACATTCAGATTTGTTCGTTCCACCTGAAACTGTGCAGCTGTGATGCCATGGTGTCCGACAGCACCATAATGGTTGATCGATTTAGGTGTAACAGAAGAATCAAACAAATAAAGTTGAGTTATCATTTTAATGCACTAAAGGAATTAATAGCTTTACCCAGCCAATGCCCACTCATAACATAACTTAAGCTTATCTAAGTGGGGTGGGTGAGTGAGTGAATGAGTGAGTTTGTTAGTTAGTTAAAGGCCAGTTCTGTGAGGCTCTTCACCTTTAAAAACTTTGCCATAACAAGACACCCCTTTGTGTTGAGTGTTCTTAAGAACCTTGTGGCTCTGTAGCTTTAGTGTAGCCTGAAAACAGTTGTTAAGTTAGTTAAAGTCACTGAAGGCCATTTTATTTACCTTGTTAGCTCGGGTTTCTGTTTACATTAAGTACAATTCACCAAATCATATCATTTAAAATAATCTTAATTAATAATATCATGTTTTATCTCCACTTCCCAACACCTATCACTGAGTGAAATGCTCATTTAGACCCTTTCTGATACTATGTTTTACTTGAATTTATGTCAAGGTACACTTTAACAATAACAACATCAGGCTAAACATAATGGAGGAGTTTTATTTTTTGTTATTTGTATTTATAAGCCTAGTTACATCACTACCAATGTAAGCCTGAAAACATTAGTACCAGTATATTACCATTAGTTTAACGTAAGCTAAAAAAGTGTTTGCATAGTTTGCAATATTTATAAAATCATCTGGCAAATACTCACAGCAGACCTAAAATGCAAAGTTAGATATTAAAAATGTATTAGAAGTTATTAAGCAATACCAAAATTGTTCTTTGACTTCTGTGAAGCTGAGATGTGTACAGTGCCAAAAATACATTAGAACAAATTTTCACAAAAAAAAAAAGTTAATAATCAGCACCATTTCATGATAAGATTCCATCGTCTCCCAGACAAGGAGGAGGCTGGGGTTGTAAAAATAGTGTGGACTTTTTCTACAGAGCCGTGCTGTAATTTCATCCTAGTGAGCTCTACCACGCCATCTGAAAGCCCATCAGCGCTGTAAGAGTGGTGACACTTCTGGTGAGGCACATACATTAAGAAGCCTAAGACCACTCAGGCCTTCCACAGCACACCAGAGCACTGTTTATCTCCCATCTCCCCCTCTGGCAGCACACGTCTAGTGGTGTTCAGGTTAACATCCCAAGGGGACGTGTTATGTGTCCAGAAATCAGAAGGCCAGATGAACATCCACAGTCATTCTCACCACAAACACACTTTTCGTTCGTCATGCACCAGCACAATCTGCGAAAAGGTGTAAAAGACTCTTATTAAAGTGTGATAATTGTTCATTGGATTTTATTTAATAGTGTTATGATTTATATTATTTGTCTGTACTCTCACACTTCAGGGGCAGATGTTGTACACGAAGATGATGATGATGATGATAATGATGATGATTATTATTCAGAATCAGAATCAGAATCAGAAAACTTTACTGATCCCAGAGGAAATTGCTTATGTTATGACTACAAAGACACAGAGACAAGGACAATATAAAATATAAAGTCTAAATAAATCTAAATAAAAATCTATAGAAAAAAGCCTCAGTATGAAAATACACGATGTTATATACAGAAATGCTCCATATAAATACTATATACTATATAAGTAACACAGTTAGGTGAAATCTAATGACACAGATGGTAGTTGAGAGTACGTTATTGCACTTGGTAGAGATCAGTAGTTTAAGTAATACTGACATAAGTAGTGACATGATATGAGTAGTGATATTATTATTATTATTATTATTATTATTATTATTATTTCTACATGCTTATCTAGCTCATGCATCAATTTTTTTTAGTTTTTACTCGAAAGTCACATTTTTAAATTAATGTTTATCCCTTCAGACTGATTTTCTACAAGCTTAATTCACTGGCCTGACACACCTTTTAACACAGCTCCTCTCTGCAGCCTGTTTGACCAAAGAGCCATGCAGGCTCTGTGTGGACAAAAGGAACAAATGTTATTAGGAAAGAACATCTGCTCCTCTTCCTGGATGCTAAAATGGGACTTTGAATATTTATCAACTCCAAGGCTAAATTAAAAATCCCATAGTCTCTGAGGTCTTGGTTTAATTGCTCTGCTCCTCTGCTCAATGGACTTTATATGTTGAGACTTCATTAAACAAAAAAAACAGAGAATTAAACAGCACCTCAGGTTGTAGTAAATTACTCCTTATAGGAATTCTTCACTCTAAAGTAAATCCTAATATGGTACGCTAACTTGGATAAAAATAAATGAAACTGAATTCTACAATGCTGACCTGTCCTTAAGATTCATTCATTATGGTTCTTTATAAGATTTGCAGTACATGACATATATTACATATGAATACACACAGTGGTGCTGCTGGAGTTTTTAAACACTGTGTCCATTTCCTGTCCACACTATTAGACACATCTAACTTGTTGGTCCATCCTGCAGATGTAAATGTATTGTTTATAGTTCATCTGTTGCGGGACAGTTTGTGTTAGTCGTCCTTTTATCCTTCATTAGTGGCCAATTTCTGGCCACAGGACACTGTTGGTTGTCTATTTTTGGTTGACACTGAGGTTATTAAAAACTCCAGCAGCACTGCTGCGTGTGATCCACTTAGAAGTCCTGTTGTGTATGATCCACTCTGCAGCACACACACACACACACACACACACACACACACACACACACATACACACATACTAACATTCCAGCACCATGTCAGTGCCACTGCTGTGCTGAGAATAATCCACCACCCAAATAATATCTGATTACTGGTGGTCCTGTGGGGGGTCTGACCACTGATGAACAGTTAAGGGAGGCTCGCAAATGATGTAGAGAAACAGATGAACTACAGTCTGTAATTGTAAACTACAAAGTGCACTTTTATGGTCGGTGAAGCTGATAAAATAGGCAATGAATGTAGAAGGTAGGTGTCCCTAATTAAGTGGGCCATTAGTGTGCATGCACAATATATACCAAAATAAACTGAAAGTATATATCCCTCATTACCTATTACTGTCATTAGTGATGTTTGCATTTTTATGATTGTTGTAAACTCAGTCATCAGTAACAACACATAATTTATGAGTCTTAGTTATATGAATGTAACACCTGGGCTTTTATGTGTTTAACATGTATAAAATAATGTGCATCCTTCTATAGCAAAGCAGGGTGTCCTCTGTGGCTGACCGTGACATTGTGAAGGGTACTGCCTGCACTTCCCTTTCCACCCTGTTCATACCATTTTACACACATTTGTAATGGTGGCTCTAGATGGGACCGACAGGATTCAGCAGGAAGGTTATTGAGTATCAGCATATGCAGTGTGCAAGCAGAGATATGTAGTGGACAGATCGAGTCCTTCACACACAAATAGGAAAATCCCTGTGCTTTAACTATTCAATGCATAATCACCCTGCATTCAGGCTGGGCAGGATTGGAATGAGCTCTTCATTTACAGATATAGAGTAGGAGGCAGGCCAGAATGGCCGGAGCTGAGAAGATAACTCCACGCGTGGGGTGTCTATGGAGGAGATAGCTTACGCTAAACAGGAGGAAGATAGGGGAGATGTAATTGACTAGTAAACAGTGTGTGGTCATTGCATGGGTTCACTGGTAATCTCGGTTTTGGGGTGGGTGCATACACAGCCTTGTGGATGGAGCAGTGGAGATTGATGCTGAAGTCTCTGCCACTTCAATTCTACCCCCTCTGCTTCATTTAGAGAAGGAGTCTGACAATTATCTCAGAGCGCGGCCCGGTGCAAACTCGCAGTGTCAGGGGGTCAGGCAGTCAGAAATGAAGGAGCCAGCTCTTGCTGGTGGGGGTCTGAGACCATGTCCTGTGCTTATGGAGACCCCATACAGAGAGCAGCCAGAGAGAGGTCTACTCTACCGCCCAGACCTGTCACTCACACACCAGTGTGGCTTGACGCAGTAGGGGAGCCGGCCCAGGCTGGGGACTATAGTTAGAACGCTGGCATTTGTCTAGGTTCTGACGCCGCAACCGATGATTCCAGGTTTGAAACACAACTCGGAAAGTCAAGAAAATGAGCGGCTGCATTTAAGCTTTTCTGCTGTTGTATTTAGTCCAGGCCTAGAAAATTCCTGTCATTTCCTAGTTGTGAAATGTCACATGAACAAACAAGGGAAGCCAGGTAGGTTTACTTTTAGGTGTGATATCTACGCAAAAAAGTCATATAGATCCAGCCAAATCAGTCATTGGTCCGTGCAAGTTAGTGAGTCATTCAGCATAAGAAAAAACAAAGAATAAAATAAATATTTAACAGAAAATTGCAGGGCTAAATACAATAGAATTGTTTTATTTACTCAGTCTGTCCACTCTTTGCCTTAATTACAGTTTTCATTCTTTTCAAGAGACTTGCTTTCAGTTTTTCTGCAGGAACAATTTTATATATATATTTATATGATTTATTTCAAATCAATTTAAAATATAGCACACCTTTTTTAAAGCTAAAACCACCATTGCAGTCTCTTGTGTCCCATTCTGCTCCCCTAATACATCCACAGCAGGAGACTGGTGGCTCAGAGGTGGGAATGGGGCAGGAAGGACTACGGGAGGCCATCAGAGTGAGTTAACCAGTACTGGCCACCTCACTGGACCCAGTGAGGACCAGTCACAGTCTCTACCACCACACCCCCAGACCTGCAGGTCCACACAGCAGGGGCTGACATGGGATGTTAGACAGAAGAAAAGTACAACACTGCAAACAATCCTACTGAAACAACAGTATAATACGTTATAAACAGATCATGCTTGATAAATTTGATGGGGAAATATGTGCTTAGCATGGATCTCAAATGCAGATTTCCTTTTAATATTTCTGTACAGAACGAGTCTATTTTAAAATCTGACCAAACGTAAAATGTGTGCGTGTGCGTGTGTGTGTGTATCATACATACATAATGACCATGATACATACCATATTATTCAAATGCATCATCACACATTCCCGATCGTAGTGATCAATATTCTGCTTGGAGTAGACAGGTACATGTACCTTTTTCACTAAGGTAGTTTAGTGAAATTCCTTCTTTTTTAAGCATTTTGTGAGATTCTCCTAAGGCTGAGTGGGGGGTTACTTGTACATTGTATTATTTATAAAAGGATTTTGTCAAACAAATGCAGTAGGCAGTGCATTAAATTTGCCCAATAGCTAAGCTAATCTGCCATAGCACAGCATTTCTCTATCAAGCAGCTACATTTAATCAGGCAAAATGTGCTGCCCAGCTTTACACTTTTATTCTAGCCTCTCTGAAGGGTGGCTATTACATGTATTTTCACTAACACATAATGAAAATGCCAGGGTGGTATGATTATGTTAAGTTGTTTTTTAAACCCTTGTCAAAAATTCCAGCCAAATCATGCTCAATCAACACCAACATGTGGCACTAAAATGATTTCTGTTCAGTTCATTTTCATCTCTCATGTTGTCGTTGATGAAAATCGGATGCTTTGAATTTGAATGCATGGATTGATCTGAGCTAAAGTGAATTTGAATGGTGAAGCTCCACCCCAAAGGTAGATGCTCAAAAGCTGAAGTCACACTAGACACTTCCAAAATGGGTTTGATCCTCTATGTTGGCACCCATAGAAAGCTAGGAACTCACTGACCTGATAGTAAAGTTGGTGGAAGTTGGTTAAAATATCCATTAGCATGCCGGCTTACTTGCCTACCATAAGTAGTAAAAACACAAAAGTCAACATAATTATATCAGATAAAATATACTTGCCACAGCATAGTGCCATAACCAGCCTGGATGGCAACAGTGGGGAATGCAGCTGGAAAATTAGTCTAAGTTGCAACTTCATGTGTCAGTGTTCACCAAGTTAAACTTGATGCAAAATTATCCACTCAAAATGTATTACCCCAGGAAGTCTGTGACACAAAAGCACCAATGTTGGTCAATCCCATTGCAATAAATGTAATTTCAATAAACACATATGTGATTGAGCCTTTAGTCTTTAGATTTTCCATCTAAAGAATTTTATACAGACACGTATTATGATTTCTTTAATAAATTTGGTATTAACCACAATACAGCATTGACATTGCTTTTATGTATAAAAACCCAATCCCAGCAAAGTGTATCATGAACAAAAAGGAAATTCATGAAAGTGGTCTATAATAATCTTCAGTTTCTCTTCATTAACTAGCCTCTTTATGGAGCCAAAAGGGGCACCACTGTAGAACAGGAAGCAGCGTGAGAGGAGGCCCTGCTCATCTCAGTGTGGGTGGCCAGGCCCACTCTTAACTGCACTTTGTCAGGCGTCTTCCTCCCCTCTGCCTCAGCCAGGCCTCCCCCCTCCCTCTTTCAAAAAGCAGGCAGCGTCCACAGACCTCAGAGAGCGTTTTCAAACAACAAAGTGCCGTTTGACTGCGCTCTCGTCCACGGGAGAGAGGCTCCTCTTCCTGCCTTTGATGCTCCAAGGAATCGTTTAATCAATTATTAATCAAAGTTTGTGTGTCAAACTCAAAGATGCTCCCGCCACTCTTGGTTCCTCTCACAACAGAGAAGCCTTTGCCTGATAAAATTTCAATACAAGCGTCGTTTAAGGTGTCCCTCTCTCTCTCTTTCTCTCTCTCTCTCTTTCTCTTTTGTGAGCGCTGTTTTAATAAGATGGGTTCAGATACACATGCTCTCCTTTTTTAAGGCTGAGATTTACAGCGAAAACACGACATGCCTGGCTTGCGTGGATTAACAGGGTGTAAATGAGCAGAGAGGTGTTAGGTGGCACAGAGTTAGACGTGACTATAGAGCCTCGGGGAGAGATGTACCACATCAGCGAGGAAGACACCTTTGTCAATTAACACAACACTTACACACAATGTGTTCCACAGCCATGGCAAATTCACTTACGTTATTGGTAATGCTTTATTTGAAGGCTTCCTTCGGAGAGCTTCATAACACATGCATAAGCTTTGATTAACATATTCATTAAGCAGTATTGAGTATTTATGCACAGCTTATGCCAGTAATTGCAAGATGACATAAGATGTATGAAGTAAATGACAATGTACTGACATGAAGCAAAGGTCGTTTTTTCCATTCATGAAGCTTCATTCTGAACATAAATGGCAGAATCCAGTTAAAAACACACATTTTTAAACCGTATATTTCGACTTGAGTACAAACTACAAAGCTTTCTGTAATGGAGAATTGTGTGGCTGAACAGTTATGTTTTGTTTTTCATATCTGCAGCCACACAGGTTGACTCAGTCGAAACTGTTTATCAGAATAATATTACATAACTATAATAACTCATAGTACTTTGACATTTTCTGCCTAAGTGTTTTTAAAAGCAAATTCTTTAGTGGAATTTCTTCATTCACTAAAGTACAATATATACGTGGACAGTACTGTGCAAAAGTCTTAGGCACCTGTTGTTTAAAGCCATTTTTCTCAGCGTGTGATAAAGTGTCTTTCTATTCGCAAAGTTAGAATAAGTGCAAACAATCAAGAAAGCAGTAAAAAGTATCAAGATTTGTTTTGTTTGTAAAAAGTAGTTGATATTGTGTGAGCTGGTGAGGAGAA
>JBBPCZ010000002.1:20159694-20170879 GCA_037974445.1 Brycinus macrolepidotus
TTTGTGAAACTCCATCAGCAGCTCCTGATTTAATTTAATGAAGGACTGACTGAGTCAAACCAGGTTTCTGATGGAAATTACAGTAATACTGGACTTCCACAAGGAACACATTAATAAACTGTGTACATAAAATCACTGTTTACTGTATAGTGTTACTTGTATTGATTCTTTTTAGTTTATTAAGTATATTTAGTAATATCAATGTGAAAAAAACACTCACTGCTCATCTAAACAGTTTAGAAATATTATTTTCACAGGTGCCCAAGACTTCTAGATGTTGTATATATTTCCCCATGTATGTATGTGTATATTCATTCTTATGGGGAAAATATATATGACAGTTATTACTTAAGTTACGTATAATCAAATACTTAAACAGAATTAATACGTGGTGTTTAGAACTTGGCCTCTCCCTTATACATTCTGTTACTTGGCACCTGTGCTTCATAACAGAATTATGAATGAAAACAAATATTCATAATTCATAAAAACCCTTTGTCAAAAATGTTATTGACTTTATAAAACATATTACAACATCCTTGTGGTTACAGATATTAGTTTTTCATGAGTGTTAGAAATGCATTACTCAGGTTTACAAAGTCCCTATGCAGGTAACCTTAAAATAAAATGTTACTGAATTGTCTTTCCCTTCGATGTGTGGAGCTGCTCTATAATCTAAACAGGCTTGCATTCACACAGCTCAAAACTATATAAAAGGGATGAAATAGCAACACTGCTGGAGTTGAGAACTGCTTAAGACAAGTGAACTGCACTGCAAATGTGTACATCAATACGTGTGTATTACTGCTTGGCCCCACAGGAGCACAATTCGTATGATAGAATTGATTCCAGGGGTCACTTTTATCGAGCCACAATCTCTCAACTCCATTTATGAATAAAAATGGAGCCTCTTGCAACTCAATTCAAGCATTCCATAAAAAATTCATCTCCTTCTTTCCTTTTTTTTTTCTTTTGGGAGAAAAAAAAATCTTCCACCATTCTTCTGCCACTTTTATTGTTAGACAAATTGAAGTGCGCGCTCCGAGGGGGTCCGGCGGTAAGCAGAGAATCCATTTGCCCATTCCATCCTGCGACGTAGAGGGGAAACTGGGCGTTCAAAGGAGGCAGCCACAATGCGAGTGACACTGGGTCACCCTCTCTTCCTCCGTCTCTCTCTCTCTCTGTTTCTCTCTCTCCCTCTCCCTCTCTGTTTCTCTATCTCTCTCTCTCACCTTCTGGATGGGACTGTTGTGGGGGCAGAGAGGACGCTCTGTGAAGCCTCAGCCTCTTTGTCGTGGCTATATCTCATGATTGATGGCTTCATGGCCACAGCCAATGTGCCCTTTTTAAATAATTTATGTTGCTATCGCCACGGACAACTGCCTTATAACGGGAGTTGTTATTTTTACATCCGCCCGCTCAATCAATACTTTAAAAGACTTCGGGCCGGCGCTAATGAACTTCTTAACAAGGTCTCAGGGGGTTTTAAAACAATTACAGCCTCAATACTGACCACTGAGAGAAATAAAAAAAAGTATTTGCATCAGCCTTGCATGCAAAAGTCATAAAGTAATTTTGATCTGCACTCAATGCCTTCACACTGAGCGCAATGGCGGCACAGGAGGGTTCTCTCACACTTTGGTGTGCTGTATCTGGAGCATTATGCAACATAATAATCCCTACACTGTGTCAAAAACATGAGAGACAATACACATGATGACTGAACAATTATATGGGGAAGCTTCTGCAACTGTTTTCAGCTGCATCTAATATAAAAAGGGACCTCACACATCATCCACAAGGTATCAAACACTAAAAGATGGATACGTGCTACACTCTCAATCCTTCCCCCATGTGACATGTTGGCTATTGGTAATCTATAGTGTTTCTAATACCATAAAGCGATACAGGAGTCCCAGGCTCAGGCAGACATTATTCTCCCTGCTGCAGTACAGTAAGAGAGCTGCCTCGTAAATCAAAGCACCCTATTCACCCTGCCTTTAACAAAGTGACAAATTGGCCAAACAATACCGTTTGAATTCTTATTAAACGTGATTAATTCATACCATTAGTTAATCACACAACAGCTCATAAAATATACTGAATTAATTTCTGTAATGTGATTAATTTGCGAAACACTTGAATTAACATCGATAAATCAATTTGTGAATCAATTATATCATCGTGTTTAAATGCAGAGATAATAGTGTACTTTAACTGGTGGCTAGGAAAAGATCATCTATCACTCTGGTTTACAACAGAGAGGGGCAAAAGCAGTAGCTTAAATGATCAATGATCAAGAGGCCTTCCTCTGGTTTCTTAATGGGTTAGAGTCGGGTCTTCTGCTTCTAACACAAGGTTCAAATAAACGCACAATCTGTAGGACAAACAGGGCTTTGAACCAGAGCCAGACTGAGATCAGATTGAGATCAGATTGAGATCAGACTGAGATTTGGAGTGGCAGTAAATGCCAGCTTAGCAGATTTAGCTAGACTTCACTATTTCCACAAAAGGTACCATAAGTGTCTTAAAGACCCCATAGTTACATTCATATGAAGAAGTGTGGGGACCCGTAGTCAAATATTTTAATGCACAATTATTGTTTATTTGTCGAATTTATCATACTGGGGAAAAACAAATGCAAAATGTGATCTGTGCACAAGTTATGGCACATTTTATATTTAGTATATTTCCAATATGTAAAATTCATCCAATAAATAGAACTTGTGAGCTAAAATGTCTGTTTTCACCCAGTTGTGTTGGTTAATTTATACATATATACGTATGAATAATTAACAGCAATATAATTAATGAATATAATTAGTGAAATATGGAAGAGGACACTGGAAGAGAGACAATGAGGCACAAGAAGAGAGAGAGAGACAGCGAGCGAGAGAGAGAGAGAGAGAGTGAGGGTGTGAGTGTTTCATCTCGACTGGCCGAGACTTAACCATACTCTGTTAGTGTGGCAATGTGTGTGTGTGTCTGTGTGTGTGTGTGTTAGAGTTACAGAGGCTCTACATGTGGCGCTTTGGGGCCTGTGCTCTCGTTAATAGTCCAACTGCATGTAACAGCTGTCTCCTCCCTCAGCTCTCCCACACGGGGCGAGCGAGAGAACAGGCAGACGAAATGTCACCTGACGAGGAAGAAATGTTCTCCCAACTTTGTTTAAGGTTCGAGTGAGCTGAGCTTGATTGGACTCGGTGTTTGTGCCACCAGTCCTTATACGAAAGCACTGAGCCGGCTTTGACAGCTCACCGTTCCTATGCCGCCTATGTATACAGGGCGATGTATTTTTTTAGTTCTCAGAAGAGAAGAAAAGGTTAGAGACTTGTTCCCGGCTCGAAGGCGGGCAAAGACCGTCGTCCTCTAATTACTGCGGCTCGGCTGACTCCCAGCGCGGGCCGACACGTGGGCTCCCCATAGGCTGTTACGAACAGATCAAAACATAAAAATGATCAGTTATTGGGGTAGAAAGGAGCTCTGAGACCTTGTCCATCACTGACAGGGTGGTGCAACAGCAGTAGGACTGGAGAAACAAGGGGAGATCTCAAAGGCTTTAAAATGATGGTTCAGTTGAAAATCTCATTTATACAGTTTCTCTTAACCCCACATCTGAATGGTGTTTGGGGTGTGATGACCTTAGTTCTGCACTGGAGCTAGAGAGTTAGTTTAAAAGCAGCCACCACTTACCCCTGTGTGAACTACATGCAAGTCATCACACTTGCCTCAAACCATGGTGAGCTGTTCAGTAATCCCAGTTGACTTGCATGGCTATTAGAATGGACATCTCACATAGTTAAACATGCTAGTAGAACCTAAATTTTATGCCTATTTGTATTTAGTTTTAAGGATAATAATACGTCATCCAGTGTTAAAGTGTACGCAACATCTGAAACCACATAGATGTTTCCAGAAATTGTCGCAGCTGTCAATTGTAAAGTAATGTAATGTAGTGACTTGAGATGAATAATTCAGTGTGGTTTGAGGCAAGTGCATTATAGTATTTTACATTATTAGCCCTGTTATTAGCCCTGTAACTCCAGTGCAAAACTAAAGAAGCATTCTTCAGACACCAAAGGTGTCTTGGCTGATTGGCTTTATTTCATTTTTGGCCAAACCAACATTTTAATTCTGGGTAACTATGTGTTTCTCTGACACACAAATACAACATTTATTATTTATTTACTCTACTCATGCTCAAATTTTCGGTTACAAATTCATGCATGCATCATTTTAAAGGTTTTAATAAATGATAATATTGTTCTATTATCTCTGATTCACTATTGGTTAACCTGCTGCAGACAACCTCCTTTCTTTACAGGTACTACTCTGTAACTTGTCTCTTGAGTGACTCACACTTTTACTTTTTGTTTTTGTGAACCAGTTGTAAAACGTCATCGCTGTAAAACCTCATTTTAGGCTTTTGTGTGAAACCTGTTATTGGCAAAATCTGACAATCTTCAGTAGACTGAAAAAAAATGCAGTGTTGCTGCAAATATTAAGAAAAGATGCCGCAAAATGAAGCATTTTTATCTTGTAACAATTACAAAAAAAAGGTTGTGGGATCCTGGTGGAACTGGTGCTCTAAATCTCAATAGGGATACTGTCATTGTTCAAAAGCTTTGTTTTAGTACAATAAACTGGCCTGTGAGCTGTGCTCAGTCCTGATTGAAGCTTTAGAGGAAAACATTATAACTGTGATCTGTGTATCGTCCTCCACTGAACCAATTCACGTTTGATTAGAAGCCTTTCTCATGCCTCCATTCAAACCAGCGTGTGTATGTGTGTGTGTGCGTGTGTGTGTGTGTGTCATTGGCTGGTCCACTGTAGCAGCACTCAATGCCTTTCCCTCTGAGTGCGCTGATTTCTTTTACTGGCCTCTCAGAGAGAACACACTTACAAATGCATTACAGGAATCAAAATGCTTACCAACTTGAAACAATCCATAATTATTGAGGTATTAAATTAATTCATTCTCTTGCACCAACAATTATGTGACGCTTCAAGAGATAATTCAGCATGTAATTCTGTTCCATCTGCGGCACTCCACAGCATATAGTGCTTTTGACTTAACCCTGATTTAACAGCATTCAGCTGAGGAGCGGTAAATACAGTGTTCAGCTGAGGGAGGATTATTAATTATCATGATCATCTCTGTGTGTGTGTGTGTGTGTGTGTGTGTGTGTGTGTGTGTGTGTGTGTATGTGCATCTAGGTAGACTATAATGAAATGTGCTGTTGTGAGAGGGTGAGGGGCAGTTTATGAATCACTGGAGGAGCAATGAGACTCTTGCCCCTTGGGGGAAGTGGAAGGGGATGAAGGGATAAAAAGATAGAAAAGAAGGGAAATAGAAATGGAAGAGGAGAAAGAAAGAAAGAAAGAAAAAGAAAGAAAGCAGTATATATTATGCTGTGAAAAAGACCTCACTGATTGTTGAGGAGGTAAAGAACCAATGGCAGCATCAGAGGTTTAATTTAAAGTGTGTTTCTCACTAGGCTGCTCACAACACTTAATTAAACTCTCCTGTTTTGGCAATGACAAATGCTGCGGAGCAGGAGGATGGCGGCCGGGCTGACGGAGAGGCCGCTGTAATTTCTTTCATGTGTAGCGAGAGCCAGATTCAGGTCAGAAAGAAGAGAATTAAAGAACCAAACAAGATTTCTGCTGGCTGAGGACCCTGTGACGGGCTTTTCTTTCACATGAATACTCTCTCTTCATTTGCCCTCGTTTGGCGGGAGTTTTGTCATAGATTTATGGGCGTTTGCGGCAGCGCCGCCGTGTTTGCATAGACCTCGCTCTGCTCCACTGTACTTCCCATTTTCGGCTCGCATCAGAGGGGAAATTTCAGCCTGTCAAAGCGGCAAAAGTCACCACCATTTCTTAACTTACAAATCCTACAACACAATGAGTGATCGTCTTTTGTAATGTATATCAGAGGAAAAAAGAATTTTTTTCTCTTTTTTTTGATTACATGCAAGTTTTGTTCCTGATGCAGGTACATTTGTCATCCGGTCCCCTAACGGTGAGTTTGGGGCTGTGAGGCCTCATTCTCTGTAATCACACACTGACTCCAATATGGGCTGAACATAAGCATGACAAACCTTTAATATAGTCTCGCCTTCCGTACTGTGCAATGCGTCATCTACTTTGTTGAGAGCAGAAACCCATTTGCTATGACACAACAGCTTATTTGCTTTTAATGCAGCCGCAAATCCATCATTCCTGCATTCGGGGCGAGCGGTGTGAAGTTAGAGGCGGCTGCGACGTGGCCCAGGAGCAGTCAAAGCCAGTCACCGATGCTGGGAAAATGGACATCCGGCCAAACCTGAGAACCTGCCATGCCGTCGCAATCCAAACAGCGACGCATGCCTGCAAGGCAGGAGCAGCAGCCCGAGCGTTTCGCTCAGTAATGCAATACTCACTTTAACTAACACACTTCCTTCACTCCTTATAGACTTTTATGACTTGAGTCAATGATATCGGGGCAGAAACATGATTTTATTCTCAACGTGACCATGTTGGAGTTTATTGTGAAACCCTACAAGGTTATGAATGAGTCGTGATTTCATGAGTCAGTAGCCAATGCATTTGCCAGGCATTTAAAACCGAGCCCCTAGGACAGACAGCCCTCTGCAGCCATTAGGTGATGCGTAGTTAAAACCTTGCATCGATTTATAGCCTGTTGAGACTGTAATAGGAATCTATTCCACCACCAGAAACATGATGCACACAGGAATGAAACACATGGTAGAACATGATAGGGTACATTTTAAATTTGGACCACAGGGATATGTGATAACCATGGGGTGTGCTTTTCTTTTGGGCATGCTGTTATCATGAAAACGATAAGTCTCAGGAATAAACTGATGGTAGTGTATCATGAATGGATCTGATCACACTCTTAGTGCACGTAATTGTAGTAATGATGATATCATCAAGTGTTCCAACACAGAGGCTGTGAATGAAGTGATTTGCAGCGTTTGATCTATGCCCAAGTCTCACCCCATTATCTCCAACCAGCTCTGTAATACCTCTTTTCATTAGCATGTGGAGGAAAGGCTGTGCATTCTAGCACATTAATCTACTGTGTGTCTAGAACAGAACACATAAAAAGCATACAGTCTCTTTGTTTCTGCATTACTAAACAGAGGGGAACCCACAGAGCCTTCCAAGCCTTTAGAGAAGGCCTAATGAATTCCGAAAACTTATATTTCCTTCATTTTTACCCAAAGGACATTGTGTTTGTTGTTAACCCCAGCAAGCACTACTGTTAAATTCTTGAAATGCCCGACACAAAAGTACCCGAACATCATTTTCTTCTCCATGTTATCTAAGAGGTTATAGCTAAGCAATCTCTCCTATTGGTAAGGCCTTCAGGCACTGGACTCAAGTCCTCTCATGTCATGTTACTCACCACTATAATAAGAACTGATAGTGGAACCAACCAATTAGAGTGTGTGGTAGTGATGGGCAATATGGTAAAAGTATTATATCACAATTCACTGACAAAATCTCTGGGTACAGGGATTGTTATTTGAAAATATTGAATATCTTCGCTGCACTAAATCAAATTAAGCAGTTATTTATTCTGCTAATGATTTGCAATTTAATTAATCATTTCTTTGGTCAGTGTTCTTCAAACAATGATGATATTCACACAATGTTCAGAAAACCCAGTTGTGTATCATGCTAACAAAATTTACTACAGTAACAATTAAATATGTCATTTGGTAGTCCTTGGTAGCCCTTAGCACTCATAGTAATGGTGTACCAATGGACCAAAGTGTCATTCTTTCTTCAATCTGAGTGATAAATGATGAGGGGGAAAAAATAAAACACAAAAAAGACCAATTATTGTAAAGAGAGAGAAACTGTAGTCTGAAGTTGCTTGTCGGGACCATTAGAAGACTAGTGTATGTATAGAATAGAAAGAAAAACAGTGTCTGTATATTTCTTGGCAGTAAAGAGAGAAAGAAATAGAGAGAGAGCGAGAGAGAGAGAGAGAGAGAGAGAGGCAGAGGTGCCGGGGTGGAGTTAACCGTGCAGCACTTTTGTGTGTTCACTAGCACAAGCCATTAATCATGAGTGCGCACGGTGGCCATATTGTTCTGTGTAGCCGCTCTGCCTTCATTACGGAGGCCTAATTAAACAGCTCTCTGAACTGGAATCTGAGATTCCACCGCTACAGATTATCATTAATTATGGTGAAAGTGTTGGAGATGTTGGACTCAATTATCCCCGGCCCAGACCTGGCAGGAAGTGATTCATGGCCCCCCGGCCGGCCGCCTGACACCAGGCCTCTGCTTATCACACCACTCCACTTTTGGAAAATTGGGCATTGCCAGCCAACAAACTAAGAATTATGTGCCGCTTTTTTCATTACAAACATGTTGGAGGGGCAAGGAGCAATTAAGTGGCGGTGAATGTTTTGCAGGGAAATGATGATTGGAGAATAGAGAAGAAGAGAATTAGGTTATAGTGTTGAAGTCATGTGGATTGGTTTTGAGTCCATGTGTGCACACATTTTATATATATATATATATATATATATATATGTGTGTGTGTGTGTGTGTGTGTGTGTATTGTAAGGTGTGTGTATATATATATATATAATATACATATATTGTATGATTGTATGATACATGTATTGTAAGATTGTCTACTCGTTTGTCTAAATTAACTCAACACCAAAAAATAAATAAACTTCTGAATGAATTAGTTTCAGTTTACATGATACCTATTTCAAAGGGAACACATCATGTAAAAATACAAATTTCTTGCGCTTTTCTAAGTTAAAATGGTTCACTGAGTCACTTTCTAGGCCATAGGGGCCAAATACCATAACTAATTTGCAAAACGCCCTGCTTTGCTGTTCATTTTTTGTGATGTATTAAAAACACAGAAACACTTAAATATACAAGCTTAATCAGCCAATAAGAGCTATAAAGAGTTTAATCGGCCAATCAGACAGGGGCTCACTCCTTCACTCTCCCAGGGTTGGCTACATTGTGTGATAGGGGAGACCTAACTAGTGAGTGGGGAAATGGCAAAACTGGGGAGAAAATTGGGCAAAAATCTTTTTTGAATGGTTTGTGACAGTTTAGTTGATTTTTATTGTTTGGTCTTTTGGTACAATTCTGATTACTTGATCAATCTTCAAAATAGTCAGTAGATTACTCAATTACTGTAATCAATAGTAACCTTCCTAGTGTGTGTGTGTGTGTGTGTCTGTGTGTGTGTGTCTGTGAGTGTGTGTGCGTGTGTGTAGTGCAGTGTCTGTGTGAAAGACAGACGTTAAGAGAGAAGGTATTAATGGAAATATCCACTTTATTTATTTATTCTTTTCACAATTCATCATTGGTATTTGTATGTACAGGCAGATACAATGATATATGAGCATATATGGATGTGACCATTGTCCTGCTATATCTTCATGTCCAAAGGAATAGAGAGCCTGGTGTTTAGAGCTGTCACAGTGCGGCTGAGATTACCGGTGGGTTATTGTTGGGGTCGCAGACGCAGGAGAGAGTGGGAATTGTAAAGAATCAGAAGTCCTGACAGTAAGCTCAGGGCCAGAGGAGTCTAGATCGTTCTATATGCCACAGTGGGCGGCCGTTTTAATATATATGAAAATCACCGTCCTGCATGTGGTGTGAAGAACAGTGGACTTAGAGATTTTATATACAAATAAAGCAGAAATGACAATCTATTGCAAAGGCAAGGAAAAAGATTTGCAAGCAAGTATTCAAAGAAAGGCTTGTTTGTGGACTGGTTTAAAGTCTGAATCTGAAAACCTGCTGTTAGGATAAAATGTTTTTATTTATTTGTTTGTTTCATTGTTTGTTAATGTCTTTTTGTTAACAACTGATTTTGGATATAAAATAATGAATGAGAGAGAGAGAGAGAAAGTGACAGAGAGAGAAAGAGAGAGAAAGAGGGAGCTAAAGAAAGTGAGAGAGAGAGAGAGAGATAGAAAGATATAGAAAAAGAAAGACAGAGAAATAGAAGGACAGAGAGATAAAGACAGAGAGAAAAATAGAGGGAGATACAGAGGAAGAAAGAGAGATACACAGAGAGAGAGAGAAAAAGACAGTGAGAGAAACAGAGAGAGAGATACAGAGAGAGAAAGACAGACAGAGAGAGAGAGAGATACAGAGAGAGAGCAAGAGAGAGAGATACAGATATATATATATATAGAGAGAGAGAGAGAGAGAAAGATAGAGAGAGAGAGAGAGAAAGAGAGAGACACAAAGAGAGAGAGAGAAAGACAGAGAGAGAGAGAGAGATAGTGAAAGAGAGATACAGAGAGAGAGAGATAGTGAAAGAGAGAGAGAGAGAGAGAGAGAGAGAGAGAGAGAGAGAGAGAGAGAGAGAATGTGTTTCCAGTGCGAGTGAGACAGAGGGGACGTGTCTCTGCTGGAGAGCGGCGCAACTCATTGTGAATGTAATACACTGCTCTCGAGTCACAGGTCAGCTGGCAATCTGAATTTTAAAAGGAATATGAATAATATTCTGTTTTATTTTGAAAATGAACTTTCTGCCCTCTATCATGGATCCAATATATGTCTTAATCTTGGGGGCTCTGCCTGCCAGGGGGTCCTGCGCAGGGCCTTTGACTTTGGCGCCTAATAAGGAAATGTGTGGTTTCTCATTTCATCACACGTTGTTATACGGTCCTGCAAACATTTGTGCCCACCCAGTCTCTCAAACATACATTCACATGCAGACAAATACATGTTTACACACACACACACACACACACACACACACACACACACACACACACACGCTCAGCATAGGCCTGCATTATAATGCATGCGGAAAAGCATGAAAACAGTCATGGTTTGTCAGCAGTAAGTCCACTGCTTTATTCATGCGATTAAAATGTCCTTCTCAGCTGAAATAAAGGCAATCTGTTTAGCTGACCTTGAAACAGCAGGTTAAATGAAAAACCAGCAGAAACTGTGGAGAGATTATGTGCTTCAATGAGAACCTTTGTGACATCACAATAGAAAAAGTATGAATGGGGGGAAAAACGGAAATTAAGAAGGCAAAAAATTATCCCGTATTTGAAACTAAATAATTTTTCTCTTTTGGAGCTATCTATACATAATTTGGGGGGGGGGGGGGGGGGGGGGGGGGGGGGGGGGGGGGGGGGGGGGGGGGGGGGGGGGGGGGGGGG
>JBBPCZ010000002.1:20183059-20195080 GCA_037974445.1 Brycinus macrolepidotus
GGAAAATAAGAAAGAAGCTCAGAAATGAGCAGAGCTGCCGTAACAGGCTGCCACTCGCTGGGGGCGCCGGAAGTGTATTTTTTACTACATTATTCAAAAATGAAGAAGATGTTTGCAGTTCATGCGTAGAACGTCACCTTCTGTTTACTGTCATTTTTCTGTTATGTATGAAAGCCTGCATGCCATTTAAAATACAACTTACTGGTTCTACATGTGAATGATGCAAACACTAAATATTGAAGGCCTTGGTGTCATTCAAGTAGTCCAATAATGTCCCAGGTTTTGGGTGTGAAAGTGGCATTAGAATAATTTGATTAAATATAATTGACCTCCATTCCAACTGGCTGACCCATTTCAGAATGCGAAATACAGTCGACCTCCGAAATTCACGAGGGTTATGTTCCACGGTTTTGTGAAAAACCGTGAATTTGTGATGTGGTAAAAAAAAAAAAAATGCCTATTTTTATAGTCTAAACCCTAAATATGCCCCAAATATGCTCCCAAAACACTTTAATTTCATTTTAAACTCAGCTTAATACATTACCCTTAAAAAAAAATGTAAAGGTAAACTTGAGATAGCTACACGCAGGAAACTGTTATGATGCGGGAATCCTGGACTGCGTCTGCCAGAGATGCTTCACAGGGCAGCAGCCAATCAGCAGCAAGGAGAAATGAATAACGCTCTCGGATTGGCTACTTCCAAACCTCCCGCCTCTGAGAACAGGAGTATTTCACCATCCCAAGACACGTTTTCGTATACGGGTTGCTTTGTGTTCTCTCGACAGTACTAAAAAAATTATAGTTATATTTTATATAGAAATTAAGTTAAATTTACGTTAGCATTTATGTTACAAATTTAGTAAATTACATTTTTCTTAATAATTTAGCACTAAAATGCATGAAAAATTATATATTGCCACGAAAAACGCAAAAAAAAAAGTGGAGAATATTTGCGGTTTCCGCGAATTTGTGGGGGTTTCTGCGAACAGTTATTAGTTAGGTTCTAAGAAAAAATCCGTGAACGACTGAGGCTGTGAACTCTGAACCACGACTTCGCGGGGGTACACTGTAAACATTGTTGGAAACTATTCAGAACAGACTAGTCAACAGACAAGGTTGGTAATATGGGAAAACATGAACTTTATCCACTCATTTTGAATGTTTTAATCCTTTATAAGGTGACAGTAACACAGCTGCGTCTCAGTAGTCAGAAACAGCACAACATTTCCCCACATCTTCAGTTCCAAGAGCCGCAGACTGTCAGCCGAAACAACATTCGTTGTCACTTCAGCCTGAGTAAACAGGCCAAACTGCTGTTCGGTTCAATATGACGTGTAAAAAAGTGGCTGTTCTTGCAGCTTTGTTTCCATATATGAATTGCATGGACTAGGGATGAATGAGACGCCTTGAAGCATCTACGTCTATGTTTATAATAATACATCAAACTTTTTCAAGCAAAATTCCTTGAGATGGGCCCTTTAATTGATATGTCATTTCAGCATCTGTTGACTGTTTCTCTGGTGGCTTTTGACGGCTTCGTCTTCAACATGTCTCATACATTTTATGCTTCTGTACAAACGACTGTAGCATAAGCTGTTTGTTTTGCACTGTCTGTGGCATGTTTCATTTAAGAGAGAGCACCGCTGAGCCTTGTCAACAGCTACTTGTGATATGATGAATTAGAATAATATGTTAATCAGTGGGGGTCTCCATAATGGTTTGTTTGTCTTTTTCTGAACATCAGTTTCCATCAAGAAAGCAACAGGAGAACCCTCCAGGATCATTTTAAGGGCCAAAGCCCTTTCTGTTGTTAAATGGGTGTGGATAAAGGAAGTAAGTATCACTAATTAAACAAAAGAGAGAAATAATGGTATTTTGATCAAACATGAGTGATGAGAAAAAGAATGATATTCACAACAGGGAGTGTAGTCATTATTGATATTCACCATAGAACATGCAAGATTATTGTAGTCAACTGTCAAAGTAGCCATAAAAAAGCCATTCCCGCCCGTTTTGGAGGTGCCTCAGTTGAACTATGGAATGGAATGGAATGGAATATGTTTGCATGATGGAAATGTTTATGAAATACAAAACTGGAAGTGAATTAGATTTTCAAGCATGCAAAAGTGTTTTTATTCTGTTTAACTGTAGTTTTATTGTGTTAGTACACTATTTTTGATACTAAAAAGTTGCAGTAGTGTTTGTTTCATCTTGCCACGGATTCTTACCACTCCCTGCTCACTAGCAGCTTAACACAGAGTCAACACATTTCACACACAGGGAGCCAACAGTGTCCTTGTTAATCTGATAACAAAGCTATGGGGAAAAGGTATTTTACATTATATTAATTAAAATGATCAAGATTCCATTCCACAGGTGGAATAGCCACTAGGGGCCCTAAAGATAAAGATGACAGGGTACAAACCTTCAAAAAATGTTCAAGAATCTCACAGACTTTTGTAAAAAAAAAAAAAAAAAAAAAAAAAAAGGCAAGAGTAGAGTGAAAAGGGTGTGAGTTAGAAGGGGAATGGTGGTAAGGCTCTACTGCAAACAATAGCTCTGAAGCCTGAGCCATAAAACTTAAAGAACCTTTTTTAATTTCCCCAGCCACAGTTGACCCAAACATTTGTCCAGCAAACATACAAATGACTCCTACATTCTTCTCTTCAATACTATAATATGTGTGTGTGCATTATAGTACCAGTCAGATAAAGCTGATAGGTAAAGAATCTGCAGGTTGTGCAGAATCATTATAGGATTTAAATTATGTATCTGAATATATGCGTGTATCTCCTGAAACACTTCTGTACCTATTTTGGAATCAGGAATGGCCTCAGCTGGATAAGCATGACTGTTTAAGAAAAATGTTAAATGAAGGAGACAGACGTAGGCAGGAGGCCCACAGCAAATCCTTCACAATCTATTTGCACCAAAGCTCCTCTCCCCTTTCTCCCTGTGCCCCCCATATGTGTGCGCCTGCACCCCCACCGGGAGGCAGAGGGAGCGACCCAATCAGGCCATCACTCCTACTGGAACAGCCCTGCGCAGCCTGTAGAGCCACAGCAACACAGAGCCACTCGCACAGCTACACCTGCGTCAACTCTGTAATCCTACACCACACTCCCACACAGCCACACAACACAAGCCAGGCTCAGACTGCTCTTCATCAGCACAGTGTGTGTGTGTGTGTATGTGTATATGTATGTGTGTAATAAGTGGAAAAAAAAAACCCAGAATAGTTTATTCAGTAAGTGTACTCTACCATTTATACATCATATACACCAAAAGGCCAAAACATCATCATTCATAGATGAAGCGAATAACGGTTATCTCACTTTAACTGTGCATATCAAGGTCTGATATTTATTAGACGGTATGCGAATACTTGGTTCTTGTGGTGACGTGTTAAGTGCAAGGGAAATGGCCAGGTGTAAAGACATGAGTTACAATGAGACGGTCAAAACATTATGGCTGGAAAACTGGGAGCATCTTGGAAATGGCAAGACCTGTTGGGTGCTGCTGGTCAGCAGTGGTGAGTAGTAAGTATGGTCCAAGGAGGGACAAACCATGAACCAGCAACACAGTGTTGGGGGCCCAAGGTTCATCAGTTCGTGAGGGCAATTTAAATGTTATCCCGTCCCATCTGAAGTAAAAGAATATGGCAGAAATTATCAAAAATGTACATGCTGGTTATAGGAGGAATGTGTCACCCACCCAGTTCAACTTACCCTGCTGAGCACCCACGTTAACTCCTGTCCACCATCAAAACACAAGTAGTGGAACTGGACCTTGCAATGGAAGAAGCTCACCTGGTATGATGAGTAACATTTTATTTTCCATCATATGGACAGCTGGGTATTTGCATGCTGTTAACCTGCAAAAAAGGGATGAAACCAAGATGTGCTGTGGAAGGAAGACAAGTTGATGGAACGAGTGTGATGTCCTGAGCAATCTTCTGCCGGTAAACCCTGGGTTCAGGAATTAACGTGGCTGTTAATTTGGAAAGTGCTACCTTCCTAACATTGTTCTGGACCACTAACACTTCATGGCAATGGTATTCCCTTGATGGCCTTTGGCCTCTGCACACATTGTTTAGGACTGATTTGAGGAGCATGATAAAGAGTTCAAGGTGTTGACTTGGCCTCCAAAGTCCACAGATCTCAGTCCAAACAAGCATCTGTGAGATGTGCAGAAACAAAAAGAACACCACACTACACAAATAAGAGTCCTTAGGCAAGACATCTAACATTACATTTGCCTTCATCTGTAACATAATTAAATTGTAAGTCTCTCAAGATAAGAGTGCCTGCCATTTACAATGTAAGTGTAAATGTTAGCTCCTCTTTTTCCTGTTCAGCAATGCTAAGGACCCCCACAGGATCCCCACTGAGCAGGTACAGTATTATTTGCCTGCTGTATCATTCTCAGCACAGCAGCGACACTGACATACATACAAAATGAATAAAAAGACTAATAAATAACTAGAGTTTTTAGACTCTCCTCTAGCTCTGATGACTTCAACACATTGTCATACTTTATAATTTTTCATCTAAAGGAACTGTTCTTCATGCACCCTCACAGACTGTGCATAGGGGATGATTTTTTCTTCTTTCATTTCCCTGCAATGACTCCCGATGTGATCTGAATATGGTTTGTGTTATAACCTCACACCTCTATTCACAGCAGCTTGGAACAGATTCTACAAGTCTCTGGATCTGGACTGCAGAGATTGACCACCATTCCTTCAAAAGACATGTCCTCAGTTGGTTTTGATGATGTTCGTGGAGAGCGCTGTCCGACATGTCACTCCAAAATCTCCCAGAAATATTCAGTTGAGTTGAAATCTGGTGACTGTAAGACCATAAAATATGATTAACCTCATTTTCATACTCACCACACCATTCAGTGCCCCCTCGTGCTGGGCATTATCATCCCAAAAGAGATTGTTCCTATCAGGAAAGAAATGTTTTTATCACACGATAAGAATGATCAGTCATAATATGTTTGTATTGATTGCAGTGACCCTTCACTCTAAAGAGCCAAATGGACCTAAACCATCCCTGCAAAATGCCCCTCACTGCTTAACAGACTCACCAGATTCCTTTATTCTAGAGGTCAAGCATTGAGGCCTGTATTATTATCACGATGTATGCTACGTATGCACTCACCCACTTGAAGAACATTCCCACAGTATATAGTCATCATGCATTTTCAGTCACCTGAGGAACAGCTGTTCTTCTGCTTTTTCATCATATATTGCATTTATCCACAAGCATCACAGTCACAAGAATGTTTGTTTTGACCATAATTTTTACTCCTATTTACTGATGTTTTTTCCCACTGTTTCTACTAAAACACTAGTCAGCTGAGCAGTCTTCCTGACTGAAGCTCTTGCCATTCATCTTCTAGTCATCTGGATCCAAAATCAAAGTGAACCTCAAATTCTCCCCTTCCGTTACATTGCACTTATTTTCAGGCATAAATTAGGATGAGCCTGGGGAGAAAATGAGAAGCGCTGAGGAGGAAAAAAAGGCTGCATAGCACACGACCAAGCTATCGCATTAATAAAGTCTCTTACAGTCAAATAATATTCTTAATATAGTGCTCTCTCAATATGAGAGATGTGGAGAGCCGGGTGGCAATATTCACTCACGCTCTGGGTGTTTAGTGTTAATAGTCAAGCCTCCGCTCAAATAGAGACTGACAAACAAACCAAAGACAAACATGCTCTCTCTCTCTCTCCCTCTCCCTCTCTCTCTCTCTCTCACTCACTCTCTCTCTCTCTCAGATTAAGCTGTAGGAGTGTGAAGCTCTTTGTGCGTGGGAGAGACCAAAGCATAGAACAAACAGGGGCCCTGCTATGGCTTTGAAAATGATAACAGCCCCCGACAGAGACAGAGAAAGGGAGAAGGAGAGAGAGAGAGAGAGAGAGAGAGAGAGAGAAATAGGCAGGCAGAGACAGAGAGCGAGTGAAAGTGAGACAGAGAAAGGATTCTGTCTGTGATTGACACGTGGGGCCTGTCTGCGTTACCTTTTAATGAGCGCTCCCACCTTTCTACAGATCCGGCCTGGCTCAGGGAGGCAGAAGGGGCAGCCGACCCGCGTGTAGCAGCTTTCAATCATAAGCGTGCCGTACAGCTGGAAATACGGCCGAGCTTCTTCTGGGCCCGACCGTTTGAAGGAAATGAGTGGATTCAGGATCAAGAGTCTTTCCGGAGGAATTTGAGAGTGTTTGAGGATTACCACTTCATCCACACTACAAAGCCAGCAGGGAGATGGGGAAAGAGAGCAAGAGGGTGAGAGAGAGAGAGAGAGAGAGAGAGAGAAAGAGAGAGAGAGGCTTAGGCATATAGCAGCTTTTAAGAGTGATGATAAGAGTCAAGGGGAATTTCAGCAGTTTCGAGAGACGACACACTTCAAACCTACAGGCAGACTTCACACTCGTGATCACAAATTCAAAGGAACTATATAAGAAACACAAATGTTTGGTTTTAAAGTTTAGACAGAGGAGCCTTAAAGTAGTGAGACAGGTTTCATTACACTCTCCTCTCATCTTTTAAGTTCTGGATCATTTTTTTTTCCTGAATGCATCCACCAACATTTAGATTTTTTCTGTTTTATTCTCTATGTTACTACATTCTCACAGATCTAAAGGTCAAATAATCATCCCAGATTAATCTCTGAATTAAGATTTTTTCAACCCCAGGTAATACATCTTTTAATTCTAACCTGCTATACTCAGGATTGCACCCTTTAAAACCCTCGTCCTGGTACTTTAACCCATTGAACTGCAGGCTTGTTATTCAGTTATTAATGTGTGTATTTTTTTCTACCTAACCTTTCCCCCCAGTGTAGTCATGGCCAGCTTCACCTGCTAGGTGTCCCGCATAACACATGGCTGCCAAGCTGGGAGGGTTAAGGGCAGCATGTGCTTCCGCTGAGTCAATAACGCAATGTCACTGAACACCTCAACATGCTTGGAAGAAATGACTAACTGCCAATTTTCTTGTGTGAGCTAACAGACACCTGTGTTGGCCAGCATCATACTGAGTAATGAAGGGTCAGGGACCCAAGAAGGCGTTTTACACTGGGGCTGCTGAAACATTTAGCAGCATGTATGTGATGTAGACTGTGGCGGCATGCATTTTTTTGTATGTTTGCTTTCTTCACTTAAATTTTGTGGATAATTTACATAAAACACAAGTCATAACATCCTATAATGAGGCGAAAGACAGCATACACATAGCTGACATGTCACCCTGCTGGAGCACACCCTGATCACTCTGTTGAGCACATGCAAATGAGCTAGTGGCAACCAATCAGATTGTTGAAATGCATTGGAATAACTGATTGCTTTGTATTTATGGTTACGTTAAATTCAGTTATTTTATAACAGCTTTATTTTATAGCGGTTGCAGTTAAACAACCATGCAATCTGGGGGCGCTGCTGCCCTTTCAAGCCTTTGAAGTAGAAAAGCAGAAAATATTGCCAGGAGAATAGATTGCACGTAAGTTTGTGGTCACCCATCATGCCCAATTTCAAGCAACACCTAGAGAGGTATCAAGTCCCACTGGCACTGGGCTGTGAGAACTGTCTTCTCTGGAGTGATGGAGCTCCATCCAGTTCCTTTGGGATGAGTTTGGGATGAGCTGACTTCACTAACGCTTTTGTGACTGAATGCAAGCAAATTCTCACAGCAATGTTCCAATATCTAGTGTGAAGCCTACCCAGAAGAGTAGCCTCGTTCTGGACTTCACAGCATGCAGAATGGAGATTCTCCATTGGAATTGGCTTAATCCTTGGGAAACCAACTTATTGTGTATGTATGAAAGACCCTGTTATAAGAGCATAAGAACAGAACTCTCAGACAGCTGTCAGAAACACTGTCAACATCCTGCTTGGATAAAGTACAGACACACACATGATCAATACCAGTACAGCATAAATGGAGCGTGTGTGTGCCAATATGTCTCCCAGCTCTGATGAAGAGCTCCCAGGCCTCTAATCAACTCTCCTGGGAATTCTGTCAGAAGGGAAGCTCATCTACACAACTACGGCCCACTCCATCTTACACAATGAACTACTAACCAAATTACCTACTAATGCCATCGCCTTTCAAAAGAAACAGATGTAAAGATATAGATTCCTGTTCTTCTCCATTAAAAGACACTTTTGAAGGGATAATCAGTGATATTTTTGGGAAAATTATTTAATTTTACGAGGCACAAACCTGTCACTATTAATCTTATTACCAGGTCTATTTGTAACCATGTGTATCATTGTGAGACATGTGTCTATGTGTGTGTGTGTGTGCATGTGTGTGCATGTGTGTGTGTGTGTGTGTGTGCGTGTGTGCGTGTGTGTGTCTGTGTGAGCTAGTTTTACACTTAATGGCGCTTTAATCACCTGAACATGGAAGACGACAGTTAATGAACCCTGACATGCCAGACAGATGTTTAAACTGGAGAGCAAGAGAGAGAGAGAGCGTGATAAAGGGAAAAACTGAGAGAGACAGAGAGAGAGAGAGAAAAAGAGAGAGAGAGAGAGAGAAGAAGGTGAGTAAGAAAGAAGGTGAGAAAGAGCAAGAAAAGAAAGAGAAAAAGAGAAAGAAGAGAGAAAGATAGACAGAGAGCATCCTTACACCCACTTATAGCTGTTTGGAGGAAGAGAAATGAGAAAGAGATAGAAAAAAGAAGTAGTGAGGAGAGAGAGAATGTGAAAGAGAGAACATTTCTTTTGCGTTATTGATAAACTAATCGATTCCAAATTTGTCTAAGGTTTATTGTTAACAGCTTCCTGTATCGAGTTCCTTTGAACAAAAAATAGAGAAACATAGAAAGACAGAGAGAGAGAGAGAGAGACAGAGAGAGAGACAGAGAGAGAGAGAGAGACAGAAAGAGAGACAGAGACAGAGAGAGAGAGACAGAGAGAGAGAGAGAGAGAGAGAGAGAGAGATGGTAGCTCCTCTTCAGACTGCGCTCTGTAGGGGACGGACTAACTATAGTCACATCAATGATTGGCACCCTGAGATGGGCCGCCTCCTCTGGCTTTGAACAGGAAATAAATTAAACAACAAAGACCAGACTGACATTCACACGTCTGCACTGTGTGTTTGCGGGACCATAACACACACTCTCATACTCACACATGCTCATAAAAGGCACATCTTATTTAGTCTTTGAACAAAACCTCTCTATAACTGCTACAGGTCCACACAAGATAAAAAACACATCAGCACAAAGTGAAAGAGCTGCACTGCAATGTCTTCACTGCAGTTCACAGTCCTGTTACAGGAGTAATGTGATGCAGCGTTCATCAAGCTGAAACATGAAAATACAAGAGAAAGAAAGGGAGAGAGAGAGAGAGAGAGAGAGAGGGAGAGTGAGACCCAGCACTGCCCTGCTTTCCTTTAGGGAGGACCTCTATACAGGATCAATACAGGGGTGAGTCTCTGTGTGTGTGTGTGTGTGTGTGTGTGTGTGTGTGTGTGTGTGTGTCTGTGTGTGGTGCAGGGTAACACTCAGGCTGTGCTAAATGATTTTGTGCCACTGCTGACAGGCAGGTGAAGGCTGAGAGGGAGCGGAGGAAGGCCTGTTTAATAGCTGTGGGAGAAAATTATCCCAAACCCAGGAGAGAAAGCTTCATCAAACAGGCCAGAGCAGAACAATCCCTGTGTCTCCCTCTCTCTCTCTCTCTCTCTCTCTCTCTCACACACACACACACACACACACACACACACACACACACACACATACATGATGCTCAACACACACATCAGTAGAGCACACAACACTACAGTGAACAACCTTAAGTCTCTTATCCCTAATTTGACCATTTTGTCCTCATTATAAGGCACTTCAGAATGAGCAGTGGACCTGTGGAGCAAATAATACAGCTAAACTCTCTCTCTCACACACACACACACACACACACACACACACACACACAGGTGTAGACTACTGAAGGAGTGAAAAGTTTCAAAAGGTCAAGTATTAATCAAACTCATTACTGAGAAAGAGAGAGAGAGAGAGAGAGAGAGAGCATCCTTATAGCCACTTATAGCTGCTTTAGCGTCTTTCCCTCCCTCTGTTTTCTCTGTAAAGTGTCTGAGAGAACGTCCAATCAGAAAACAAACACACACAAAAGCAGAAAACAATCAACAGTAAACGAAATACTTTTAAACAGAAGATTATTGCAGTTATGAACCGTTGAGTGGATTTTTTCTAGTACAGCAGCTTTTCAGTCTGTTAGTGCGGTGTCAGTGCTGTAGTGAAGTAGGTGAGAAAGAGAGAGAGAGAGAGAGAGAGAGAGAGAGAGAGAGAGAGAGTGAGAGAGAGAGAGAGAGACAGAGAGAAAGAAGCAAGATTGAAGAAGATTGAAGAAGAAAGAAAGAAAGAAAGAAAGAAAGCAAAAAGAAAGAACATTGACAATAACATCACTAAATAACAATGGTAATAATCATCATCTTTATCATCGTTACAGTTAGTTATTTGATATGAAAATTAATACCTCATTAATCTCTCAGATCTAATGCAAAACAGCTGTCAATTGCATGTTCATACAGTATCATGTACAGTACAGTAATTGTGAGAGTGTGTGGGAAGACACAGTAACACAGTAGAGTGTGTGAAATCAAATGATCAGATGATCAAAATCACCTCTGAGTGACTGCAGTCAGAGAAGAGAATGATATTTTATATTAATTTCACAATTTAAACGAGAAAATGATTTCAAATTATGTTCTGTTTGATTAAGATTTCAGATTTCTGTTGGGTTACTCAGACTAGATGATACATGTTCAGATAAACCCGGTAGAATTTTAAGATACACTATGACGGAATGAGTGAATGATAATGCAGTCCTAGATGTTGTCTTTAATTAAACTAGGCAAACGGAATAGACATTACCTTCAAACTGGAACAGCGTGGTGAAGAGGAAAGATGTCGAACAAAACATGATCCATATGTACAATATGTAATGACCAGCAGAAATCATGTAGAAATAGATGTAGAAGCAGTGTGATCTGTAACACAGGCTCAGAAAACAAACGAAAATAATCTGAACTGATGTAAGATGAAAGAACAGTTTGGACGAGAAAGCTGCAGGTGCTTTGGTTGCCATTTTAATGCGAATGTTGTGTTTCTGAGTGGGTTTTAAAGGATAGTCTTACTCTCAGTAGCTCAGAACACTAACAGACTCAGGTTTCACAGGCCTGTGTTTAAACCCAAAACTGTCAAACAGCCTCTTTTAACCTGGACTGACTGCGAGTGACTGTCTGTTTATGCAAGATTAAACTGATCACCTCCTAAACCCAAAATAGCTTTCGGTGAAAAAAGTTTAACTAAATAAAAAGAAATATTTTAAAATGTATCATTATATATTGTTTTCTATATAACATTGTCATAATTTTATGTTTTTATAAAAAAAAAATACCTGTAATAAAATGTAATATCTGTGTATATAAATAATGTATATAAATAATTTTTTGATTGACCATTTACAGGAGGTACAGAGCAAGTGGCATAACTAGGACCTTATGGACCCAAGTGCACAAAAAAAATACCAAAAATCCCCTCCCGCCCTGATAAACAAAAACTATGTTTCTAGAATAAAAAACAATAAAAAGTATCATTTGCTTGTTAACTCTACATCATTGTGTCTCAAACAAGATGATGGGCATGCCACTCCACCCACTACCGTCTAACAGTAACCGAAGCGTTTATATTACACTACCTATCACGATCACAGTGATTATACGTCATATTTAGCTATCTGACACACCATGGTCCAAATGAAAAGATTACATAGGGGCTCAGTGACGATTTTAGGGGGCCCGGGCACCACAGGCCCCCTTGCGTCATAGGTCCCAGTGCAATTGTCCCTGCCTCCCCAGGACGCTGAACAGAGCATGATCAAATTTTTGTGTCCATTAGGCAGTTTGGATCTAAAGGATTAACGTAGAAGTCAGGGATGTCAAGGGAAATATTTACTAGAAAATATATATATATTTTATACTTTTA
>JBBPCZ010000002.1:20206073-20225419 GCA_037974445.1 Brycinus macrolepidotus
TGTGTGTGTGTATGTGTATGTGTATGTGTATGTGTATGTGTATGTGTGTGTGTGTGTGTGTGTGTGTGTGTGTGTGTTTCCCCGTCTGTGTCCATTAACAGTGCCGTGTCTGTTTTAGGCTGTGTGTGTGTGGGTTTCCGCGGCAGCAGCAGAAGATGTGGCGGGAGCCGTGTAACCGTGTGGTGCTGGACGCTGAGTTCATGGTGCAGATGCTCACTGCCGTCTATCATGCCATGTAAGTCTTGATAAACTGCACTGGCCATGAACTGTTGAACTACACGCAGTGGCAGCTAAAAGTCTGCACACACTGTATGTAACGTACTGTATGTTTTTCATTGTCCTAAAGTTATTATAGTCTGAATGCTTAAGATTATACCTGCATGAACTTTTATTCTAAAACTAAATTATTTATTCTTTATGTATAAAAAGTAAATTTCATGTATATGTACATGTGTGTTTATTTCCAAAGCAAAAAGTAAAAATGTTAAAGATTTTGCCGTATTCCCCAACATGTCGTTTTCAGTAGTCAGTGAGGTGTCAGCGTGTGTGGAGCTTCTTCAGGCCCGTTGGAAATAGGCCCGTCGCAATTATTACATAATCCCCTAATTACAGTTATTTTTGTTTTCCATTGGAGTGAGACAAATGCGTGCAAATAAAGAGAGCAGAAAACTTATGAAGGCAGTAAAATATGAACAGATATCTCACTTCTAACTGGTGCTGTAATTCTTTATGATAATGGTTTTGAGTAATGTTTGTTTGTTTGTTACTTGTTAATGACATGTTTAGAGGTCTGCAGTGAATAGCGTTTGTTTACTTGATGTTAATACCACATTTAGAGGGCAGCAGTGAGTAACTTTTGTTTATTTGATGTTTGTTAATAATGCATTTAGAGGACAGCAGTGTTTGTATGAGCTCAAGCTGTTTCTGCCTTCGTTCCGGAGCTACAAAGACAAAATCCTTGACAATTAATCATCAGCTAAAATTTCATATTTGTGACAGGCCTAGCTGGACAAGCTCCTCATGAAACAGCTTGAGGTAACAGCCAAAATTGTGTAATGCTATTCTGAAGAATTTACTTTTAAATAGTTTTGATTCATTTAACACTTGTGTGTCACTTCATAGTTCCTGTGTTGATTTAATAGTTTTTCATGTCTTCACTGTTATTCAAAAATGTAGAAAATTGAAAAAAGTGTGCGTCCAAGAATTGTGTGATGGACGCTTATTTTCAATACAGGGTTACAGTGCAATATGACTGGCCTTACTGGTCCCACCACTTAAATATTCCCTCTGGATTAGTGTCTGTTAGTAAAACTGATCCAGGATCAGTGCCTGCACTGCCCAAAATGTTATGTTAAAGGCACAACCTGTAAACCAAAACATTTCTAATACTGACAGTGTTAATGTATTAAATATTAAATTATAAGCTGCTGTGTATGTACTTATAATGTGTTTTTGTTTTTTTGTTTTTTTTGTTTTTTTTACTTTTTTCAATTGTGTACAGTTTTATACCATGATCTAGAATAATTTCTGCTTTAAGATAATAGACTTTCAATATGCATTATGTACAAAGAAAAGAAGTTCTAAATAAAAAAAGGGAATAATCTATATTTTATTAGGATGGGGCTATTGAGCGGTCAGTCCTCATGTTTTGAGGCCGTACAGGGCCTTGGGGGGGGGGGGTACTGTGGCCCATTTTTCCTTTTCTCCATGTGACACTGTATGCTATTGGATATATGACATGCAAGCAGCACTTCCAGAAATTGAACAGAGATGACAGAGTGGCTGCTCGTTTATGTGTGTATACATGCAGATTGTAACTAAAACCAGTCACGACAGGGCAGAACCAGATGAGGAACTGTGCTGTCTGTGCTGCTCTGACATGCTTAGAGTCTCTCTCTCCCCGTCAACAGTCCTTGATTAGTACTGCTAAGCTCAGGGGAGCAGCCAATTTCATTTAATCTGTCAGTACTCCCTGCTAAATTTGTTAGAGATGATAATGAAGTCTCAGCTCCAATTGTACTGATATGAGCTATAGCGATGATATAACCATATTTACTAAATATTGGTGTTATGGGGCAGCTGGTGACTTAGTGGTTAGGGAGTTGCCCCACAATCAGAAGGCCATGGGTTCAAATCCCAGGACAGCTAGTGGCACCACTAAGGTACCCTTTAGCAAGGTACCATTCCCACACACTGCTCCCCAGGCACTGTGTTCCTGGCTGCCCCCTGCTTCACTTGGTGGATGGGCTAAATGCAGAGGAAGAATTTCATGGTGTTCACACTGTGTGCTGTGGTGTGTTCATGGATGACAGATGAACACTTTACACTTACTACGATTTTAACTTGAGTGTTTTTTTTGTTTTTTTTAATGCCAGTCTGCCTTGTGGGAACATCCCAGAAGGCCCAGATAGCGTGCAGTGGAGTGTTGGGTTCATATATTAGGCGCTTGTCCAAGGTCACTGCTAGCTGGGAAAAACATCTTTACAGATGAGAGGGGCTCTAAAGGAGAGGCTCAAAGGCTTCTTGATACATTGAGATTATCGTCCACATACAGTAGTAATAGTTAAATTTCCTTGCCGTGGTGTTTGAAGGGATTTAACCCTCTGGGAAGTTGTATGATTGCGCAACATCACTGTACTTAAACCTAAAGAAATCTCCAGAGGCTCAAATTTGGTAATTGAAAATGAAACCTGAGCGTTGCCTTAGTAACGAGGGGCGGTCAAGTAGAAGAAGTGTCCAATCCCTGTGTTAGAAAATTACGACTTTGGGTGTCTTGGAACAACTATGTAGTGAGGCAGGTTGTGACACACCTGGCTCGTGAAATAAACATTATCCTTTGAAACAGACAAAGCTGAATCTCTACTCTTTATTTTAAATAGTATATTGAACCTCAGGTTTAATATTCCCTTCACAAGAATTATTCTTTACAAACATTAAAATGGGTGAGAGAGAGAATATGAGTCTTCCCATTGGAAAATAATGGTCGGCAGACATCTCTTCGGCCAATAAAGTTCGGACATGTACTTCTTCTTTTATCTACAGCGGTCAAAGTTTCCAGTGACTCTCTTATACATTTTGTATGTATTTTTTCCTCACTCATAGCTATGCTTGCGCTGACCTCTAGTAAGAACTGTCACATCACATCATGTTTCTAATATGAAGCACAAGGGCTGCATCCAAAGCCACATGCGAGTGTACTATACATACTACTCCTAATGGATGCACTGCCAAAGGTGATGTAGTGGTTTTAGATGCAGCGTATTTATTTTCTGTACTTTAAGCAAGCTTCTCTGTGATGTTACCACATTCCCTCCCGTGCTGAAACAGGTTCCTGGAGAAAAGTGCCGTGGGTCGTGGTATCGATTGAAAGGATTCTCAGTCTGTGAGCATTTGTGTCAACCTCTCAGTATCTGTGGCTCTTTTGCTTAGACAGTGTGCTTTATGTCTTTTTTTATGGAAAGCAGCCCTGGTTTGCCTGCCAACACACCACCTTCCCTTACGATATATTGCATGATCTCACTAGCCTACTCATATATTAAAACAGGCACAAAAAGTCTAAACTTTTGGTTGATATCACATTTGTGTATGTGGAGGAAAAATTTTACTATTTGAATTTGAAAAAATTGTATTGTTTGAGCTGTCTTGTTTTGGGAAAAGAAAAATCATCTTTTGCACTATTGCTACGTTTTTGTCTTTTCATTTTAATTTTTTTTTAACCAAAGAAATTAAATGTGCAGGTTACCAATGAAGCGTAACGTAAATGTCATGTAAATCATCCATTATGTAACAATCTAATTTTGTAATTATATTTAAATATTTGTATATTATGTGTTATAAACCTATAAACAGGACAATACACTGTAAGGTTACACAGACTAGTTGCACTAATATGTATAGCAGGGAAACATTAAAGTATATATATTATATTATATATTATATTAATATATTATATTAAAGTGTATGTAATCTTATGTTCCTCCAGTGCTGCAGTTTGTTTCCTCTGCTGCCGAAACTAGTTTTTTTTTTTTTTTCATTTCTCTGCACCATTTTGCAAGAGTACAATGTTATCAAAGCCAGCCTCAGTTTAATGATAGTTTTGCAAATCCTGAAGAATTCCACATCTATTACTGACTGCACACTGAGTCAGTAATCATAACACAAGAGCGTCATCATGATGAGTCATCGGAGGCGTTTTTACAAAGAGCTGCCATGGGACCCTGAGAGCATGCAAGAAAAGAGCAAAGAGAAGTCACGATTCCAACTGCATTGTCACCTCGTATCAAAATGAAGCACTGTAGATCACGGGGCTTCCTGAGAATGACTAACACAGACTTCAGATCAAAAGTGAGATTTAGATCATCCTAGTTCCTCTGTGGGTGCAAAGAAAATCTTGCATTGTTTTGTGGAATGTGAATGAAAAACGACACCATCTCTGGAGCTTTAAGGAACACACAGGTGTCTCCCTGACTCTGCCATGCAGCAAACAGCAAGAAACTATTTTTAACATCTTTTTGTATTTGATGTGTTTTAATAATTTTGTTGCACAGCCCTTTTGACTATATGTCTGGGAAAAGCACTTTATACATAAACTCTATCTTTTTCAGCAAGAAATAAAATGAAACACCTGATGGAGGGAAGGCAGTCATTATGTTTACACATGACTTCCTTCTTAAACTAGTTTATCCTTCGTTTCATCTGGTTGCACCTTTAGTCTATTTGGTGGACCTGTAACTAATGATCTTGGCCATCATTGAAAAGTTTCTGACCAACATGTATTTAATCAATTCATCCCACATGAATTAAGCTTATTGACCTACATTGTGTGTGTGTATGTGTGTGTGTTCCAGTTATAATGGGGAATGGGACCTGGGGAGAGAGGCTCTGGATGATATTTTGTACAGAGCCCAGCTGGAGCTTTATTCTGAGCCACTACTGGTGAGAACGGAATGACACTACAGTACATTACCCTTTCTCATTAAAATAACACAGTTTTTCAACCATTGTACCTTTTTTTTTATTTGGTATCATACCTAAACTGGAAAAAAATGTATATAAAAACATTTCACTGGAAAAAAAACAGATGAAAGTGGTATTTAATGCTTCTTAGAACCGGAAAAGGCTAGTGTTACATTCCTACAAGTACAGTTCACATATATGATGCAGTTATGGTGCAGGTTTATAGAATTGGAGCTGCTGCACTTATTTGGGTGTGTTTATCCTAATGTTTTTACAGTGCAATTGTAAAGGTCTACATTTAAAGGTGGTTGTTTTTTTTTTTAATACTGATCAGTCTTTGTCTGTACTCTCCATGGCTTCTCCCTGCACTCCTCTTCTTCAGCTGGGGAACGCAATGAAGAACTCTCTGCCGGAAAGTGCTCCAGATGGCTCCCGTGGGAAGAAGGTCCTGCAGGTGGAGGTGACGCCCACGATAAGCAGAATCTCCCGCTCAGCCATCACAGCCGCATCCATACGCAGACTCCGCTGGAAGAGAGAAGGTAAGGGACCTTCAGAGATGGAAACAACTCCCTCTACTGTTCACACAGTCATCTTATAAGAAAAGGATGATGTCAGCAAGCTGAAAGACAACCTCCTATTAGATACTGACTAACAAATTTTGAAAAACAACTCTCAACTTATTATTTAAATTGACCTTATGAATTGCAGGCCTCTCCTAACTTTATCTCGGATTAATCAAATTGCCCCAAGACCTACTTCATATCATGTTTCTGACTGAGATTCATGATCACCAGTCACACTCTGACCATGAAATGTATTTGTCTCACATAACTGTTTTTTTTATACTTTCTTTTTACATTCTTTACTCTAAAATGCAACTACGGTTAGTCACTAAGTCACTCAGTAAGTCTATATCCAGCCATTTATTAATCCATCCATCAATACATACATACATACATACATACGTCCCAAAAGACATTACACATTATAAGTGTTAAATACAGGGGTCTCAAACTCTGGCCCTGAATCCAGCACTGTTTGATAAATTTCCACCTCAACCACATCTGATCCAGGCTTAGTGAGTGTGTTTGAGCAGAGAAAACACCAAACTGTGCTGGACATTCAGACCGTTGGTCTAAAATGATGCAGTAATGATGTTGTAATTCATTTTTAGCTATTCATGTTGCCATAAAAAAATTAAACATGTAAATGTGGACATTGAAAAGAAATACAAGCTCAGTCATCAGAATGTTTATTTTTGTTGACATAAAAAAGAATTATATGAAAGCCAAATCGTGTTTATAGCATGTTGCTTAGCGTCTTGTTACAGCCCTCCTCATTTTCTGTTTAACAACATCTCATATTGATCTTTTCGGTATTTGAAATTTACATACAGTATTCCATTACCAGCATGCAGTTACACAACAAAACATCTCTAATTTCTGGTGACAGTCACTAGGATGTAGAATTTTTGTTTTCTGTCTTAAATCTGGGCACATTTTTCATTTGTCTAAAACAGTATGTTTCATGTTGTGTTTTGTACTGTGACAGTTGTTGTGGCATCTTTGCTTTTACTGTTGTCTTTTCTTTATTTTCTTCTTTGAGTCTTATGTGGTATGTTGCTGTACAGTACTATAACACTGCATAGTCTCAAATACTCCACTGTTGAGTGCTTTACGGTGGAGAAGAACAGGACCTGCACTACTGCACTAAGGAGCACACTTCCGCCCTGTTGTGTTGAATCACAGATTGTTTTGACTTCTCAACCGAAGCAGAGCTCAGCCTCACCATCCAATGCAGTCGGCACGCCCCCAAGGACCCGGCAGCCAATCCCGTGCAAGGAGACAGGGGCATACTCACGGTCACAAATGAGGGTAGGAGGTTGGGGTGGGGAGAGAGAAGAGACTCGCACAGAGAAGGGGCTTTCCTTCAAATTTGCTCCAATAATGTTCCTGCTTTTTGGGTACCCCAACTTCCCCAGACTCTGCTAGATTTCCAGTTGCTTGCTCAGAGCTAATTATTAACAAATCCCAACGTGTTGCTGAACTTTGAACACCTTAGAAGTATGGGTTTGGGTGAGGTGTGGATAGGTACATATGCATGAAACCCAAACTAAACTAAACTACCATTCTCTGCATCTGATCAGCCCACCCCGGGTGCTGCCCATTGGTCACTGACTGAGCATGCTCAATGTGTTATAGAGTCGTATGTAAGATGCATAAGAGCAGCACTTGTTGCAGCGTTGCTCTGTTGCTATATGCTGTTGTTAAAAGTCATATCTTCTGCATTATGCGGAATCTGAACCCATCTGTGACACACCATGCCCCCTCTTGGGAGTGGCCTTAGGTTTCCTCCCCTCACAGCTGCTAGTAGGCTGTTTTAAGAGAATGTTTCCTGGTGTGCACTATAACTAAACATATGGACATCACATCTGTTGCTTCCAGTGAAGTAAACAACATCTGCTTAAACTGCAGCACTGATAAAATATAGGTTTTAGGTTCAGAATTACAGGGGTACTTTTGCCATAAATGCTAATGTGTCTGGTATCAAATGAAAGTTATTTTCCAAGTTAGGATGATTCATGCTAAGTGGGCCTACTGACATTCATTGCTAGGCCGGTTAACATTTGTGGTCAAGACATCCCAATAAGATTATTATTAAGGTTATGATTACTCTGGGCATTAGGCGTTAAGGGCATAAGTTCACTGTCATAAGAAAACTTCTTTATGACTACTTTTTTTTTTGTTTGGTTCTACTTTTTTTGCACTATTTGAAAATGGCAATTGTCATTTACACTGTGAACAATGAATAGACAAACAAAATACAAGAAGTAGATCATTCTTAGGGCATTCTGTCTTATAACTAGAGCTGTACTCTGTGTTGCAGTATTCTGTAATGCAGCATTAAATGCTTCAGCCTTATTAATTTGACAATTTCCTTTTTTGTTTTTATTTGTTTGTTTATCGTTGTTTTCCCGTGCAAATATGCCAGTCAACCACTGACCATTCCAGTATTGGTCACTGAACAAAATTATCAGGAAATCAGTGATTCTGTCTTTCACCAATCCAGCCAGAGAAAAGCCAAACTCGGGTCCAGATAGATATGTTGATACCTTGCTAGCTTCTTGGCCTTCTCATCTGATGAGTCATTTCTGTCATATGAGTAATCCATTCTCTCCACTGTATGATTTCACAATGATTACTACAGTTATGAGTTTCAGAAGGAGATTTATTCATCTTTAAACTGGAAAATCTCACTCTTTTGACTTCTGTAGCAGTACAGTAGAATGCAAAGAAGCATGTTTTCAACAGAGTTATGGCTAATTTCTGTTTTGGATAAGTTTTCTCATGACAGTGATGATATTTTGCTTAGTCTGGTGCAAGAACGGTTGTATGATTGGGAGAACATTGGGAGCAAGCTCAGTTTGTGAGCAGGCATCGTTCCCCTGACCCCTCTGCCGTCCTGCCTCGTCTCACCTCAAAGCATGCGCATGCCGAAGCAGATTGAAACAACAGACACAAGCTTCAGATCAAGCCCCCAGAGGAGCAAGCCCCAAGAGGCGGATCTGCCAGTGCTCCAATCCATGTTCAGCTCCAGCACCTCCTTGCCTCCTTGTCCTGTAGTCGCAGCTGTGAGCCAGATGCTCTCTAGTTTGGCTGAAAAATGCTCAAAAATATCCTGGATATCTGTGGAAGCCTGATGCCTGGGCTTGGTTTAGTCTTCACATTTGTTCATATAATAAGTCCATAGGCTTTCAGCAAATAGTGGGCCATTGTGATTACCAGGTGCCTCAAACTTTAGGCCACCCCACATACAGTTAATCCACACAGCAACTTGATTGACAGCTTCCTCGATGAATCAGCTGCAGTCCAAGTCAAGAGAGTGACAGGAGGGCACATGTGCTGGTGGTCTCAACATCTGCATGTCAACCGTTATTCTCCTGCTTTGGCCATCTCTTTTTCTCTCCTTTGGCCCGTAGCCCTTTCTTCCTCTTTCTTTTGGAACACTGACCGCCCATGGAGAACAGCAACCTACAGACCCAGATTGTGCCTGCCTAATTCTGCATGCTACTTCTCTCTCTTACTCTCTCTCTGTTTCTCTCTTGTATTTTTACTTATCACATCTGTTGAATGTCTTAACAGTCCTTTTTTTTTTTTCTTTCCAATCCATGTCCTTCTACTCTCTTGCTGTCTCGCCCTTCTGGGTGGATCTCCATTGTGGTTTCCGTTGTCAAGTGTTTTTGTTGATGTTAAAGAGTGACTTGTATGTTCTTGTATGTATATGTTCCGACTCATTTTGAGCAGTGATGCTTTGATTCTACAGACATGCTGTAATCCATTTACAACTCTGAATCTCAAGGTAGAACATTCCTGCGTAGTTAAATGGTTGAGATCGTTCAGTGTCATTGATGTCACTGATGTGAAATGGGGCATTGTAGAGAAACTTACCAACTCATATTTTCTTTACAATGTAGGTGATAAAAGCCAAGGGTGTTGATGACAACAACACATATATGACACATTTTCATATGTGTATGTAATTTTGATATGATGAAATAGTGGTAAATCCAAAAAGTATGTTCTTTGGAACTATTTTAGCCTTGCAATATACCTCTCCACTATGAATAGTTTCATTCGAATTGATAAGATATTAAACAGCAATAACCACAGACATCATGACTAAGCTGAGACAGACCCACTGCCTTTAACATACTAGTGATCCAAAACAGCCAGTAGCATGATCATATACATCATAGCAGTCACAGACCAACAGGTACATGTCTTACTAATTTGTATTCAGCCCCAACCAGTCTCTTTTCCCATCACAGTATCCTTACAGCTGAAATGAGCTCTTTTTAATGTCAGATCATTGTATGTTTTTAGTTGAGACCTGGCTGAACAACACTGATAGAGTCCTCCAGACTATAATTTGTATCATTTAGTCAGACAAAACAGGAAAGCAGGAGGAACTGCAGCCATTGTCTCTACACAGTTTGTGTGTAATGACATTAACTTGGGGGACATTACACCATTTGAGTATAGCTCCTCAGCACAAAACAGAATCGTTAGTGCTCATTATTACATTATATCGGCCATCAAGATATTAATTCTACAGGCATTCTCAGGGCTGATCTCACTTGGTAGCACCAGATATGATAGATTAATTCTAACTGGAGACCTGAATATTCAGATCAGTAAAAAGAATTATGAGATGTTATTGCTAATGTAAACACAAACTCCTCCACCTCATATATTGACCATGTACCTACAGCATTTTTAAGCGGTGTTTCACAGTGTTTTGAAGATTATAAAGACATCCCTTCAAACAAACAGCTATCGGCCGATATCAAACTTTCCATCCATTACTAAGTTTCAGTACAAATAAATTCCTTTCTTAAAGAAAATAATATCCTGGAAGAATTTTGATTAAGCATATTCAGAATATTCCACAGCATAGAAACTGCTCCTCCTAAAATAATCAGCAACTTCAGACTTAACTTTGATGACAATAAGGTTCTAATTCTTGTCCTCTTAGACGTTAAGCTCTAGTCGGGTATAAAGCTCAAGTCAGGTGTAAAGCTCTAGCTGGGTGTTAAAGCTCTAGTCGGGTATAAAGCTCTAGTCGGGCGTAAAGCTCTAGTCGGGTGTAAAGCTCTAATTGGGCGTTCTAATTCTTATCTAAGCTCTGCTCCTCTGGTGTTAAGCTCTACTTCTCAGACATTTAAGCTCTAATTTTTGGGCAATAAGCTTTACTAGAGGGGTAGAGAGACTAGCCTGCATGGCACACTGCCTTGAGCAGTCAAGGTATTAGTATTATTTTTATTATTTTTATCTTATTTACTATATCTGTTTTCATGTGAAGCATGCAGTGTGTGACATTTCTGTAAAGCACTAAGCTGCATTTCTTGGATAAAAAACGTGCTGTGCAAGTATTTTTTAATTTTTACTTTTTTAAATCTTAAAAGAGTCGTAAGACAATTTCTCAGGCATCAGGCAGTCTATTTGTAATCTCGCTGCTCGCTGCTCTGATTCTGTGTGTTTCTCTAGATTGGACCATTTCACATCAAATCACTTTGAATGTTAAGATGTCTCCCGGGAAGAAGCTAGAGACATCTTAACAATTTCATTATGCAGGAATTTTGAATTACGTAGAAGTTCTCTTTATAGTAGGTTAAAATTCTGTGCATAGGTTACAATAAAGCTAAGTTCTAATTGTGTATATCTTTGGATGTGATATACAACAGTGTGTATAAGGATACTCATATAAATTTAGTTGCTGTTAAGAGTTTGTTTGTCCAGTGTCCTTGCACGCAGTATGACTCAAATGTCAAGGTTAGCCCCAGTGAAGTGGCAGTAATTGCAATAGGACTTCAGGCCAAACAGCTGACGGAAAGGCATGCACATACCCCAAACGCTAACGTGAGTGCTGGCAAAGAGAGACTGAGAGAGGAGCTGGCCTATTCTTAACTCTGTCTCAGTCTCATTTAGTTTTGATTGTCAGGGCAGTGCTCACTCACTGAGAGACATTGTGTTTCCTCATTCGTTCATATGAGATTTAGATTCAACTGAATGGTGTTGGTAGGTAAACTCTATTCATAGTTGAATTATACTACAGCTTCTGCCCTTTTTACATTTGTAAATCCTCTCTCTCTCTCTCTCTCTCTCTCTCTCACTCTCTCTCTCTCTCTCTCTCTCTCTCTCTCTCTCTCTCTCAGATGCGGATGGCATGAGCGGAGGCGAGGAGTCCTTCAACCTGAACGACCCTGATGAGGGTTTTTCGTCAGGCGCATCCAACAGCAGTCAGCCCAGCGGGGGCAAGCCAGTGGGTAGCAGCGGAGGGGGCCGTGCCAGTAGCCAGAAGAGCTCCAAGAAAAGCAGCATTAGCCGCATGTCCCGGGAGAGGGAGGCCACGTTGGATAAGCATAAAGACCCACTCACGGACATCCAGCCAGTCCAGAGAAAACAACAGCAGCACAGGCCGCAGTCACCTCCACCCACCATCACTCTGGACGCTATTGAACTCAGCCCTATCAAAAAGCAGCAGAGTTTCTCCATGGGGGGTTCCGTGCTAACTCGGACCGCTAGCGCCTCATCCAGCATGAACGCAGGAGTGGGTGGGTCCCGGGAAGGAGCCAGAGTTGGAGCACTAGACCTTGAGGAAGGGGCGGCCTTGGCTGGAAGGGGATCCCACCGCCACTCCAACCTCAGCCTGAAGGAGGAGCACCTGGTGCGGCCAGAGGAGAGCAAAGAGCTGTTGTCTCCCGGAACTCCTCTTACCAAGCAGTCCCGCTCACCCAGCTTCAACATGCAGATCATATCACAGGTGTAGCCCACCTGGCTGACGGCCTCGTCATCGTTTCCTTGCCTTTGTCTCGTTTCCCTCGGTCCTTTTTTGTTTTTGGTTTTTTGTACTTCTCTTTTTTACTTTAAGAGCTCCGTTTAGTGGCTTTTGTAGAGTATGCGAGTTAAACCTTTAAAGGAATGCAGGGTTTTTAAATCTTATCACTTTGTGTCACATCTGTAGGACATGGACTAATTACCATGGACCACTGAAACACCTGCCCACTGGTTCTATTATAAGTGTGTTTTGAGTCATTGGTTTTTCTGTTCTTTTTTAAGTACATGGAAACACATTGGAATGGTAATTAACCATGTGCTAAAGATGCTACAAATAGAGATTAGATGGTAAAACCTAAGTATTCCTTTAAACTCTATTCTTATTATCCTCTTAATACCTTGGGCCCACACTTCAGTTCCTCACTCTCATAACTAAATAACTTGCATATTAGTTACTTATTCATAGTAATTACTGAAAAATACATCTGAAATATAATAGTGCCTAGGGTTCAGGTGGTTACTCGGTTATTAATCCTAAGGCTTACTGTTCATTAAATTCTATGTAAATTCTTCAGTAACTACTATGTAGTGTATGTAGTTATGAGGAATGAGGAAAAGAGGCTTTTACCCGCTTGACAGACGTTTAAGGGTGAATTTCATTCTTTTCTTTCTATCTATCTTTCTTTCTTTCCTTCTTTCCTTCTTTCTCCCTCTCTCTCCCCCTACCTCTCTCTCAGAGACCAAACCAAGCATTCCACTTGAGGCAGACCAACATGTGACAAGTTGTGGATACGGATGTAGCGCCTGGTCTGCACTGGTCAAGGGGTCCAACATCTCCACTCTGAATCTAAAAGTCCATCATTCAGCCTGGTCAGACACTGGGAATAAGGTTGATTGCCTGTTGAGTGGTCATGACCATACTGCCTTAGGCATTCACTGTGAATGCTTAACATAAGTAAAATATGCTAGCTAGCTAATTTTTGACAGTATAAACTGAATGACTGAAAAAATGGTTGCTGATTACTGCCCTCCCTGGGGTAAAAACTAAAAACTTAAATGAAAACATTACACTCGTTTTTGCAACCAGTTCCATATGATTTTTAATAGATTTTTGTTGACCATGAATATGAGGCAAGACTTTCTGGCTGACTGGTTAAGCTGTTTGATGATCAGTGGAGACCTGGCATTCATAGGGAATTCAGAGATTAGTTTACTCACATAATATATATTTTATAAGAAGTTAGCAATAAGGCAAAAGGACCTTGGTTGTTCACCTCATAAGATTTTAAACAGTCACTGCAGTGTCTCGATATGCATTCCTGCTGAACCCTCGGGTCATGTGCAATCTCTATCAAGATCTTTTTTGTTATAAACATTATTTTTTCTGTTTTTCTCTCTTTTTTAGCCATTTTCATTACTAAGTTCCGTCCCAAAGACTGGGATTTATTTAAAAGTTAGTATATTTTCAATCTCTAAACAATCTCTTAGACACTGAAAATCAAACATAGTTTTTATTGTTATTTGCAACCTTGATTTTGATTTGAATAATTTATATTGTTTGAGACTATACTGTTTGACCTCTCTGGTTTGTTTTTAATCAACATGTTTAATCAAAAATGTATTTTTGTTGAACTGTAGTTGTTTTTGCTCTCTCGGTCTTACATAGATCTTCATACAAAAAAAAAAAAAAAAAAGGCCAAGGAATTTGAGGATGTTGCCAATGTGTATCTGCTGAGGATCCGAACCTAAGGAGGGGAAATGTTAAATCTGTGGAGAAAAGGAAAATCTTATTGACTTGATTGACTTGTGTACACTGAGAAAGCCTCAAAGGCTGACTACAGCTGAGTCGGGAAACCTTTCTTATGACCTTATATCTTCAAGAGTCTTGTGGCGAACTTTCCAATGTGTGATTCTGGCATGCTGCAATCAGCATTCTGTAGTTAGACACATGATACTACTGTAATATCCCATATTGTCTGGTAATGCCATCAGAGGTCACGGTGTATGCATATGCGTCTGGTTTGGTGTGAGTTCATATTGTGTTTGTGTTGAGCTGTTAACAGGAGTCTGTGTGCTTCTGTATTGCATCTGTAGTGTGAGGCAATCAGACAGGGATCCACGATTCATTCATTCTACCTCATCATCTTTCTGTCGGCCATTCAAAAACTGGAATAACATACTGTCAAATGCCCGTATACAAATGAATGGTACTATAGACGAGTAATCTTGTACTGTCCAACAGCTATGCATTCAAGGTCATGAGTGATTGGGCTGGAGCGGAATAGAAAGTGCCACCATGCAGCTTGTGAGAATACCGCGTCCTATTTCATTTATCTGTCTCAGAGGGCAGGGTTGAGGGATGGGTTGGCATGCGATGCTTGCAAAAATATCAGGAGATGTGTAGAACAGAGATAGGGAGCATGCACCAGATTTTAGAAAAAGCAGGAGACATGTAGCACAGGGGGATGAGGTTGGGTGGGTTGGCACAAAATGTTTTCAAAAATGTCCATAGATTTGTAGAATGGGGGGGTGGGTGGTGGGCTGTTATGTTGGTATGATGGGATCTCCTAATACCACAGCATGGTGGTGATGCAGTTATTGTTGTTGCAGCCGTGACTAAGGAATAACCTTTGGAAAGAGTTTTCACAGTCACATTCAGAACTTGGCAACTTAATTACTGTTGTGCTCTGTTAATAACACTTAAGTAGAAACTCACAAGAATCTTCTTGTGACGTAAATGGTGACTTTCAGTGCTTACACTGAAAAAAGCCTCAAAGGTTGACCACAGTGTGAGTGGACAAATATTTCTCACAACCTTATATCTTCAGGAGTCTGGTGTCGAACCTTCTAGTGTGATCCTGGTGTACTGTTCCATTCTCGCAGTTTTCGTCTTGCGTGGTGAATAGTCAAAGCTGGTGACCACAGTTGTAAGGGTGCTCTCCAATGCTCTCCAATCCTCTCCACCCCTTCTCCTTTACTTTACTGAAGAATTCATCTCCTGGCCAGATCTAATACACCTAATCCAACAGATTAAGTGCACTGATTATCTACACCAGAGGTGCTCAGTCAAGGTCAGAAGTGAAGTCTTCGCAAAGGTAGATCTCCAGGAGTAGGGTTGCTGATCACTGACATAGATGTCAGTGTTGCAAGTACAATTTTTTGCATGAGCTCAAACAGAAACCCTCCACAACATCCAGTTTGTATTCTTGGTGGACTTTTCTTGATGTTACTGTGATTTTTAGATCTTCTAAGCTAGCTGTCCTCTAAGCTGGTGATGAGTCTTCATTTCATCTGTTGTCTTGTGCCAATATCCTCCTGAGAACAATTCTGGATTTCCAGTCTCTGTCATAGGTAGAAACTCATTGCTTTACCAATTTCAGATGTTTTTAAGGTAAAGAAGTTTTGGTCTATTTGGATAAACTTGTGACCAGGAACATTTCTTGCTCACAATGTCTTCTAAGGCTACAAAGTAACCCATGTGTCCTTTTTTATTTATGTAGCTGAGAAAATTCCACAGTTTTTCAGCTGTAACTAGCTGCTACAAAGATCTTGATTGTGTGTGAACGTGTACTTTCTTGTGTATGCTATAAATGCGGTGTGTGGATCTGCAGACGTACATCGTTCCTGTGGGTTTTGCTTCTGTGTGTGTGTAACCCGCGTAGGGTGTAGTATCACTCTGCAGTAGTCCTTAGCCGTCATATTTTTGGTTCAGTGGGTTATTGAGGTGGAGTGGGTTTTCTTGAAGTGTCATAGCACAAAAGGCTTGTGATGGCATTGGATAGGCTTAAGATGATTTCAGTTCTACAGTGCTTTGCCAAAGTAGGCCCTTGTTTGTTAAGCTGTACTTATGCTGTGTCAGTGGGAAGGTAAAAACAGAGCTGAGAATAGTATATTAAGGTGAGACTTGCTGTAAGGTTGACATTACATTTCTCCACCAGTTTCTTTTAAAGAGAAGGGCCACTGGTTCAAGCCCTCCCTCCTTTACTGTTATGCAGTCTGGACTACTATTTGGACAACTGTGATGGTTGTGAACGCTTTACAGCTCTTTAACATGGGCTTTTTGCCAGCAGACAAGCTATTTCCAAGTGTTTTGTCTGTAACTGACTGATGCCTTCTGCTGGTCTGTTTGGTTGTGGTGGACTTACACCATCATTGTCCCTGATCCTGATCCCGCTCTGACCAAACCAACCAGCGAGAGGAGTGTGTTTAATCTTTCCTCTTTGCTCTCTTTTTGATTGCATTGCATGTGATGAGTTTAGGCCTTGTTTTCATTCAATGCACTTTATCCAGTCTTCGTCTTTGGTGTCGCTGGTGACTGACAATGTATATATGTGTGTATATCCGTGTATGTGTGATTGTGTGTGCGTGTGTGAGAGTGAGAAAAAATCTTGCTGGATGGTGCAAGTGCATCACAACAGAGGCGAATGCCAAGTCTGACAACCTAATCAGCAGTCATTGCACTTAAAACGCATGCTGTTCTACTCAGCGATGACTGCAATGGGAAACATACAGTTAATTTTCTTCACAAGCCAAATACTCTGTACTGGAACAGGCCTCAAGGTGTTAAAATCATAACTTTTTTTTTTTTTCCTCCTCCAAGACACAACAGTTCATTTCCCCAGTTTCAGTACGAATTGATTCTATGCAATGTTTTTTGTTTGTTTGTTTGTTTGTTTTTCTTCCTCTCATAGTGGATCATTTAATAACTGGCGGATTGTTGATCTCAGATTGCTGGTCTGCTTGTTCTCCTCAGGTCTTTCAGTGAGGAACTACATCGGAGTTGCTGCTGTTTTAAGCGATTGATTTCATGGTTTTCGATTCAGGTGTAGGATCAGAGGTGATGAGCATTTCTTTATGGTAGTCTGTATGCCGTGTGTGTCTGTGTGTAAGAGAATATGAAAGACTCACCGTGCAGAGCTATGAGTCAGATGGGCTTCGTCAAGGTTGTGGGATTCTATAATGTGAGAGGTGCCTGAGGTCTTCAGTATCCCTCGAACTGCGGCATGCAAGCATACAGGGTGAATGGAAAAGGTGTAGGAAAAACGTGGAGCGGTAACAAAGCAATTTCAGAAGTGAAACACTGTACCATTGATGTAAATGAAAAGATTATTTTAAATCCTTGTAAATAAAACTGTACAAAAGAGTGAAAAAGAGGTTATCACTCTGCAATGCAGAAAGAAATAAGTCTGTATATTGGTGAATAAATCTTGTGCTGTAACTGATCTGCGCCTGTGACTTTTTTCACTCAGTCATTGAGATATTTGTTCAAAATAAAGGTTTCCAAAAGGTTCTTGGCTTAGGAGAATGGTTCCAGGAAAAAAAGTGTAATCTGTACAAAACCTTATGCAATTTAAGTGAATGCTAGAAAATGTCTCCTTCAATGTCTTTTTGAAGTGGTACAAAAGATAAAAGTCTACGTGAAAAAGACCAAATTTCTATAGTTTTAATGCCGAATCAAATGTGTCCTTTTACATTAAGTCACTGTAAAAAAAAAAAAAAAAAAACTTCATTGACTGTAAACCTAATTTAGCTCATTCCTTCATGCATGATCTCTGCATCCATGGACAAATCTGAGGCCATTTGCTTGGTTAAATAGATACTTCCACTACCTGGCTGAATTGTGAGACCTATTACTTCACTGCAGTGTTTAATATTAATCATAATCACTATTCAGGTCTATCCTTCTGACACTCAGTTCAGGCTGGCACTACAGGAATAAAACTGTCAGCCCTTACAGTGGCCCTCGCTTTACTCGAAAAAAGGGAGGACTGGTCTCAAAGAATGCCACAAACCTTTCATTCAAACCGAAATCTGAGGTAAGTGAAAACTGTAAATACATAAATAAACGAACCCAAACTGTTGAGTTTGACCACGCAAGGCACTTTTTTGCGCAGGTTCCTCACTTGACTTTAGCCAGCTGACTAAAAACCCTCCAAACCACCTGCGAGCAAATGTTAGCTTTCAGCAGATTGTGCTCCCTAACGGTGATTTACACCGTATGGACAAAAGTATTGTGGTGGTGGCCTAGTGGATAGGATACTTGTCTCTGGACCCAGAGGTCATGGTTTTGAATCCTTCCTTCAGCATACTGCCTCTGGGTTCCTGCGCAAGACTCTTAAGCCCAAGTTGCTCCAGGGAGACTGTTTTCTGTGGAAATTTGTGCCGATTTATTCTGTAGAGCATTTAGGAGGTCAGGCACTGGTGTTGGACGAGAAGGCCCGCCTCGCAATCTCTGTTCCAGTTCATCTCAAAGGTGTAGCCTGGGGTTGAGATCACGGCTCTGTGTGAGCCAGTCACCAAACTCATCCAACCATGTCTTTATGGAGCTTGCTTTGTGCACTGGGGCACAGTCATACTGGAATAGAAAAGGTTCTTCCCCAAACTCCACAAAGTTGGAAGCATGACATTATCCGAAATGTCTTGGTATGCTGAAGCATTAAGATTCAGCCCTTCGCTGGAAGTAAGGGACCTAGCCCAAACCCTGAAAAACAGGTGTGTCCCAATACTTTTGTCCATATAATGTATTTTAACGTTACTGTTTGCTTGCTAGGTATTGTTAGCTTTCTGTTAACTACCAGTCTTATTCCACACCATAAACGTTTTAAAGGAATGGCAGAGTGTCTGAAAAATGAAGCTGGTAAAAAACGGTTCGAATGTTTCGCCCTCCTCCTGCTGCTAGAAAAGTGTGTGGTGGAACGGTGTGTCAGATTGTTTCGTTTTTGTTTTGAAGTCAGTCTTTTTAAACTTCTTAATAGACCAAACACTGTGGATCATTTGGATAATAAATGTATTTGCTTTCTTGCGTAAACGCTATTATTCATACTCAAACTACAAGCGACAAGTTTTGAGAATAGAAATATAAATATAAACAGCTTATAAATGTATTCTGTTCAAGCCTTAGCTTTATGGTTTTGGGCAAAGCTGTTGGTAATTTTTCATTTTTGAGCTTTTCACAGCATTTGAAACATGGTTAAATCCAGAGGTGGACAGTAACGAAGTAGATTTACTTGAGTACTGTACTTAAGTAGAGTTTTTGAGTATCTGTACTTCACT
>JBBPCZ010000002.1:20225519-20237143 GCA_037974445.1 Brycinus macrolepidotus
CCAACTGTCCCGAATTGTCCGGGACATCCCGAATTATGGGTGATTTTGATTTGTCCCGTCCGGGACAGCTCCAGTCCTGTATTCCAATCACAGCCTCGTCGGCCACTTGTGATCGTTTAATTATGCCTTACGCACAGTATCCCTGTACAGTCTCTTCTCCTCTCCAACACCCCCTCTGAAGGTGTGCTGTTGTATCTGGACCAAGACAATAGCAGATAAATTGTGTAGGTTGCAAGTTGGGGCCTCCATGGGGCTCAGTCAGATTCAGAGGGCCAAGTCAACACCTTTAACTCTTTATCATGTTCCTCAAACCATTCCTGAACAGTGTTTGCACTGCTGAAAGAGGTTACTGTCATTTGGGAATAATGTTACTATAAAGGGGCTTACTCAGTGTGTAACAATGGTAGGTGGTACATTTCAAAATAACGTCCACATGAATACCAGGACTCAAGGTTTCCCAACAGAACATCACATGCCCAGAGCGTCACACTGCCTCTGCCATTTTGTCTTCTTCCCATAGTGCATCCTGGATTCATCAGACCAGGCCACCTTCTTCCATTGCCCCATGGTACTGTTCTGATGCTTACATGCCCACTGGCTTTCAGTGGTGGACAGGGGTCAGCATGGGCACTCTAGCTCAGTCTGTAGCTCCACAGCCCCATACCCAGCAAGTTGTGATGCACTGTGTGTTCTGCCACCTTTCTATTGTAGCCAACAGGAACTGACAGCAATTTGTGCAACTGTAGCTCTTCTGTAGGATCAAACCTGATGGCCTTGTCTTTGCTCCCCACACACATCAATGAACCTTGGCTGCACTTGACCTTGTCAAAAGTTCACCGTTGTCTTTCCTTGGCCCACTTTTGGTAGATCCAAAACTACTGCATTATGGGAACTCTCCACAAGACCTGCTGTTTTAGAGATGCTCTGACACAGTCATCAAGCCTTCACAATTTGGCCCTTGTCTAAGTCTCTCAGATCCTTTCACTTATCCATTTTTCCTGCTTCCAACACATCAACTTCAACAACTGACAGTTCACTTGCTCCCCAATTTATCCCACCCTTTTACAGGTGCCATTGTAACAAGATAATCAATGTTACACACTTCACCTGTCAGTGGTTTTGATGTTGTGGCTGATGAGTGTATATTAGGTGAATTTGAAGTGAAGCGTGTGATTAAAAGCTACCCTACCTACTGTGGTGGTTTGTTACAGCAGGCGTTTTACAAAATATTAACCGTGTCAAACTACATTTTACAAGGCCAACACCATGATAATCAGAAATATTCAACCCACTTACCTCAAAAGACATTATAGTGATATGAATGGTTAATGAAAATACATGACAAAAAATCTCATTAAGCAACAAAAATATTTATTGACTCATTTTAGAGTTATTTTGAGAACTTAGGTTGAGTTAAGTTTGAGTCCGAATGGACAAATGTAATTCTTTTCATAAATGTTAATGTACACTATTACTCCACCCCTAGCTTCAGTACTTTGTGGAGCATCCTTTAGGCTTTATAACTTTTAATAACTGTTTTCGGTAAGTGCTCTGTGTTGGAATGTAGCCCGTTCTTCAAGTGCAAAAGCCTCCAACTCATTCATTTTTGTGCTTCAGGCCACTCCAGGACGTTCCAAGGTCTGTTTCTAAACCAAGCTTTGATTGACTTGGAGGTGTGCTTGGGATTTTTGTCTTGCTCACAAGTCCAGTGATCACCAAGATTCAATTTCTGAACAGAAAGCGTCACATTCCTCTTTAAAATGGCCTGGTATTTCTGGGAATCGGTGATGCCAGTTACATGGTCAAGACTGCTCATCGATGACCCAGTTGTAGTTGCAGTTGAGTTTCATCAGTCCATTGAACTATTTCCCAAAACTCGGCAGACCTGTCCAGATTTCACCTGGGATATTTTAGGTGACCTTTGATGTTCTTTGTGATCAAGAGAGGGGTGCGTCTTTGAGTGTGGCCTTTAAGTCCTTGTTTATTCAGTGCCTGTCTTATAGTTGCCACTGAAGCACTGGTCCTGGCCTTCATCGAATCATTCTTTAGCTGTTTTGTAGTAACTTGTTTTTTTTTTTTTTTTTTTTTTTTACGGGTTCTTGGTGAAATTTTGGACTTTCTCCCTGCAGATGCAGATGTGCCATAAGTTTTAGACTTCCTTATAGTGCTCCCAGCGGTGCCTCTTGGAATGTTAAATTTTTGGGTGATCTTCTTATACCTGATGCCCATCCAGTGCAATGAAATAATTTCCTCTCTCAGCTTTTTTGAAAGCTCAGTAGCCTTACCCATGACTGTAACACCTTTCACTTCATGGGTGGGGTGTAGATATGCATCACAGTTGAAGTCAATTAAGGATCATTATAGAATTCACGAAGGCTTAATTATGTTTTAACTGCACTTTAGGCCATAAAAACAGCAGTATTATAGGGGTTGAATAATTGTGACATGCCAACAGCTATCGTGTTATTCACGAATACATATTCTTTGTTGGTTTTACGTATAACTAGACTGATAAAAAAGTAATCCAAAGCAAAATTGAGCTTTTTGAAAAAACTTGGCCCAAGTTTTTTGCAGGTATTGTATATAAACAGGGAGTTTCAATCTCGGATCTGGGGGATCCTACACTTTGCACATTTTGCGGTTTTCCCAATTTAGCATGCCTGATTCAACTCATTTGCTAAGCAACAATCTGTATATGTCAATTTTTTTAGAAGGGAAAACACAGAAATGCTTAGGACCACCAGAAGTAGATTCCTTCTATAAAGACTGTATGTCCATGAAGCAGCAAAACAGGTTGCTAGTGTATTCTCCATGTGCTGAAAATAAAGCTTACTATATAGGTCAATAAATCTTCAGTATGTTTCGGAGAAGCTCGTTGCTGCGGTTAGAGCAGGCGTTAATCTTCTGGTTTGCTTCCCAGACTGAGAGGCCCTTGAGACTGGCATCAGTAAAATGAATCTCGTTGAACTACATAAATAGTTTGTGTTCGAAGATAGCAGAGGAATCTTTTCAAAGCCCTTTCTAATCATTGTGCAGAAATGTTAATGAGTGCCAGGAGTTTTCATTAAATAAAAGCTCTTCATCATCTTAAATGTAGGTAATGAAGGGAGAGCGTTTGGGGTTTTAGCTCCTCTTTACTGAGATCTCAGTGAGGGAGCCTCCATATGAGCGTGATTTCCCCACATACAGAGTAGTGCTTTCCAACCGGCCCACTATTTCTTTGTTTTGTGGAACACACAGGGTATCCAGAGAGTTTAAGGGAGATGAAAATTTACCATAGAAAGGGAGCTTCCAACTGCGTGGGGAGTAATGAAGAATGGTTGTTCATTTTGTTGCACCATTTTTCATCTTCACAAATCTTTTCTTATTTGGTTTATCCTTCTTTTCATCTTCAGATATCTAGCGTCTGATCAGCATGGTTTGGGGTCAGTCTTTAGAAGAGTAGTCTTAAGGCTGTGATAGTAGATGCTGACAGCACTGAGGAGCTTCTTCAGTGGGAGGCTGCTGCATCCACGATGTGGGAAGGAGAGATTCCGCAGGTCTTTCCTTCCAACCACTGTCAGACTGTACAACAAAGACCTCACAGTTGACCACACATACACGAACAAACAAACACTCACAGACAGGCAAACACCATGGTAGTTTCTCTCATGTGCAATAATACTTGAGGGCAATTTTTCTGGTGCAATCAGTAGTATATAAAAAAGTATTAGTGATATTGCACACGGTAAGACTATTGTGCATAATGAAGTGATTCAGCACCCATTTAGAAAAACATCACCTGATACTACACATGGTAAGACAACTGCACATAAGACATTGCACATAATGATAATGTATTAGCGCCTGATAAGAACAGGTGATAAGACACCATAGGAAAGAGCACTAGGGATATAATAAGCCCAGAGGCACCATTCCTTTTTCATAGTGCTTTCTTAAAGTCCTTAAATGTGCATGTGGTTATTGTTTTGGGCCTTAACTACAAGGAGTGCGTTATCATTGGCTGATCATTGGTGTTTTTCTGTGATGTCAGAGGAGACTCCCTGGTGCCATGTGGTGCTTTGCCCAGCAGAGGGCAGTGGTCCAACACACCAAGAGCAGGCGTGCAGCTGCAGCAGAGGCTGGCAGAGAGGCTTCCAGTGCATCCTGAAACGTAAGTGCAACAGATCTTAATCCTTGTTTCCATCTTCATCATCCTCATGCCCTGCATGTCCATGTTTTTTTGTGCATGCATGCATGCTCCTGTTGCTGTGATGCCCCTTGGTGAAGTGCAGCAGTGGTATCTCCATCTCTCCCCCTGGTGTGAATTGTGAAGTCCTGTGGCTTCTCTCCTCTGCTCCTCCCACTCACTCTCTCTGAGGCCTGAGCTCCGTCCTCACATCTCACTTGCTTGGCCAGAGAGTGGTGCTGTTTCCATGGCGACGGACCCCACAGGACAAACTGCAGCCCAGCTTTGGTTTCAGAGGAGGAGTGAGGGAAGCACATAGTTGGCATGGCATTTAGATTGCCATGGATCAATTTCAGTCTTTTTTACTGAGTCCTACTCTACTCATAGTCTTGTGCTTTTGTAAACACCTTGGAAACACTCAGTGAAAATTGGATTGGCGCTTCACACATTTTGTTTTAGTGCTTGTAATCTGGCCCTTCTGATATTCCAAGAATTCAAGTGTAGTACTTGCTGAGCTTCTGGTGATTTACTTTTGAAATTCAGGACTTAATATTGGCTCAGTAGTGGACTTGTTCTTTTATCACCAATATAAGGAGAAATATTGCATTATTTTAATTTAATTTAATTTATGTAATTCAATTTCATTTAATAGCCTCATGTACATTTACACCTTGTATGATATATATAAAAAAATTACTGCATTATAGCCCCCAAAGCCTGCTCTGTATTTCCCTATTCTGCACATTTTAGTGATTTCCTGCTCTTACAGAGATTTGGACAGAAATTTAGACTCAGCAACAACTCGTTAATTAGCTGATTAAATCAGGTATTTGGGAAAATGCCATATACGCAGGACAAAACTGCTCCATGACCAGAATTGAAAAACAGCGCTATAGATTATAACTTTTTTTAAAAACTTGCATTCATAGGTAGTGTCCAGCAGATGGCAATCTGTGTTGTTAAGAGTTTTTTCAAGTGTACTTTTGAGCACTTTCACTCTCTTATGAGTTCTCTCTCCTGGTGATTATCTTATTTAACTGAGTTTTGCTTTGCAACATACAATAATGGTTTGTATACTTTTTCCATAAGTCTTAAGCATGATTAAGCACTGCGTTCTTTTTTTCATACAACCTTTGATCAAAGCCGCTATCTTTGACATATGAATCAGGGCTTCTTCTCAGACTCCTCCTCTAGGTCCCATGTCACACTCTTTGGAGCCTGCAATTGGCCACAATTGCCACGGGACAATGCTGTGTGGCAAGACAGGCTGGGCTGATGCATCCGGGCTGTCCAAAAATGTGACCTATCAAGGCGCAGCTGTCACTGGGAGGCTTAGGGAGCTGCTCTGTCACCTCAACATGGGGCCTGACTGCTGAGGGAGGGAGCTATGATTGAGAGAGCTTAACTTGCAGGGCAAAGGGGGGAAAAAGAGAGGGCAACTGTGGGCACAGAGGATCTACACACCCCGTAGAGCCGGACACCCAGAGAAAGACGCACCAGAAAGGCACACCTGCAAGCTGGGCAGTCGCTGTTCAGCTCTAAGACCTGCGGGATCTGACCAAAGAGGGTGAAAAGCACAGGCCAACCTTCCAAAAGCCATACTGGAAGCAGCTAATGCAACATGATCCTGTGGGACTGGCTCTAAAAATATCAACCATCAGGAATACACGGACTCTCTCTGCCTGCTTAATTGGCCAAAGATTAAACATTTTGCTTTCTTCTTCGTTAATTAGCTTTGTTCAAGGATGTGAGAAACATATTCTAAAATTCTTGGTTGCAAACATTCTGAAGGTAATCTTTCACTGGCCTTTCTAAAAAGCATTTCTTATTTATTCACAGGGATTACTAGAAAGTGTGTCTTACTTATGTGGGGTTGGAAATTTCACATGCAGCTCAGAGCTCTTTAAATATCCAGTAAGACATTCTGAATCTGAGTTGCAGTCAACAAGCTGCTGTGACTGAAACCTTGATTGGAGTGAGCTCTTTTTTGCATGTTTTCCAGTAAAACATTTGGAATGTACTTACTACACAGAAACTGCAAGTTATGAAATGGACGGCTGAAACTGATTGAGGCAGAAAGCATCCGTGAAGCCAGACTGTTTATACAACTCACCTTGGGCAGAAAGTTGTGTGTAAGTTCCGCGTCTCTTTACTGAGCCATGAGGAAGTCTGAGGTGCAGATGACCCTGAAAAAGGGTGCAGAAGATGGATCTGGAGGTGTTGCACCCCCAAGCCCACGGATACCATCCAAACGGGCTAAAGTCAACCCAGACCAGCTGGTACCTGACCCAAGTTCTGTTTACCCCATGCCAACACCCCCTGTCTTCATCCGGAAGATGAGAAACGCTGCTGTAGGTACTGGCTGTGACATCCGTCTGAAGGTGGCTGTGGCTGGGGACCCACAGCCCACGCTGTACTGGTACCACAACGATGAGCTCCTCAACATGGATAACCAGGAGTATGGAGGCCTGTGGATCCGGGACTGCAAGCCCACTGATGCAGGCCTGTACACCTGCATTGCTACCAGCTATTTAGGAGAGGCCAAAAGTAGTGCAGTCCTCGCTGTCCTGGATCTTGGAGAAGGTAATCTGGGGACCTTTCATCACTCAGTTGTTCAAAAGCCTTACAATCATTGTTTCTCTCGCTAGCTCATTGGTGAATTCAAATTTTGCCTCAAAAATTCTTTTCTATTCTGATTTCACTGAAGAACTTAATAAGATTGGTAGAATTCTCCCTGTAGGAATACAAAGTGCACTCTAATGATGCGGGTGCTGTTAATTGCCATGTATTGCACTGGGAGAAAAGAGGGCGAAAGGTTAGTGTTCGCACTTTAATGGCACAGAGTGACAATGATTTGGTGCAAATGAGATAATTGGCCTGATGGGCAGCTTGTCCCCATTAGATGTGGCTGTCTCACAAAATGGTGGGTCGTCCAAACAAGCGAATGAAAATGGAGTTCCCAGTATCCCCTTTTTGCAGTTGTGTAGTTGGGGGTCCTTGAGTAGCATGTCCCCTTGGGGAGGGGGCTTCAGATTGGTGGCAGTGTGGGACAGAGAGTGATGGTGGCAGCTGGAAAGCTGAATCAAACTGCTGCCTGTCCCAAAGCAGAGCTGTGAAACTACAGAACATCACAGAGGAGACTGGGACTCTCTCTGCAATGTGGTGTTTTAGAGGGTTGAAATAACCCAAGCTTACTAACTCAAGTCCTGATTCAGAGGATGAAAGTGTCTTGTGTGTGTTTATTACTAGCTGCTTTGGTTTAATTAGGTGCAAGCGCTTAAACTCTAAGGAACTGTCGGAGTTGTCCAGATCTCCATTACTCAGTTTCGTAACTACATAACTTAGTAGTTTAAAAGTAGTTACTGGGTAATTTATTTCAGTAACTGGATGATAAACCTTAACGTGAATTATAAGCCTAAAATCTGCATTCTCTTCTTAAGTTGGTTTATTATCCTGTAATTGTTATAAATTTCTTGGAAAATTATATCGTGTAGTCTGAAGGGTCAGGATTGCAGATCAACCAGTAACAATATGAATAAAGATAACTTACTGTGAAAAGAAATTGCGGCTTCAATATTCAATAGACTGTGTGTGTGATTTAGTGTGGTTTATGGTAAAAGCAATGTTTTTATTTATTATATGTTTTCTATATGTTGGTGCTTCTTCTTAATTGGTTGTTCATGGGGAAAGTGGTAAAACTTAATTGCACGTCCATTTTTTTGCATGATTTGCCCTTGTATTTGTTCCTTGTCTTTGACGGTAGAAGAGCAGCAGCCTTGGCCGTTCCACTACATACTGACAGAGTTACCATATCACCCACACCTTCATCTTCACCCTCAAACTGTCAGCGGATCAGCCATGTTTTATGGGCTGCTACTGGTTCAGGTCTCTCAGGGTCAGTACATCAACAGAAATAGTTCAGGCAGGGTAAGGTTTTGATTTAGCCTGGTCACACTTTCCCCTTTACTAACACTGTCTCATGAAAACATGTCATTTTTTTTTCATTTCGTTTATTTATTTATTTTTTAACATCCTTTTGTGACAGGGATCGGTTACATTACACCGTCTTGCATTACGCTGTAGGTCTATTTATGGGTCAGGGCTGCTGACATACAGGTGGTTGTCAGGAATTGTTTGAGTGGACTGCTGTCTGTGTGAAGCCCTGTGTGGTCTAAGCAATGTAATGTCTGTTCGTGTGGCGCAATGATCTCTATCAGAGAGCACTTCTGCCTGCGTCAGTGCTTTCCAGCCTCAACCCCACACACCTGTCGCGTCACTCAGAGCTGGAGATCTCTCCCTCTCTCTCTTCCTCCCTCCTTCTCTCTCACTGTTTGTCAGTCTCTCTCACCCTTCTTCGTTGTCCTTCCACTCTCTCACCTTTTCGTTTTCTCTCTTTGCTACCTTTTTCTGTCTTGCGCTCTCTCATTCTCTATTTTTTTCATCCTTCACTACACATGGTATAGTTTTTATTTCTATTGTTTTTAATTTTTTGCTGCTTTTATCTTGTACTGTCCACTTTCTGCCATAGCGATGCAGATTTCCCACTTGTGGGACTAATAAAGGATTATCTTATCTTATGTTATCTTACATTGCATGCATCACCTTCTCAGTCCCTCTCTTTCTCGCCCGGCTCTGTCCCCCCAGCAGGTTATTTCTGTCCGTGGAATGTGCCAGGTCTCAGATTTTTGTGATGTTAATGGGCCACTGACTCTCCAGTTGCACAGGAAGACATCACACCTATATATAGTCTCCTGGTGTGTGGGTTCTAACTAGACCTTATCCAACCATCCCTGGTCTGAATGAGCGACTAGAGCAGGATTTTGTGTGAGCTTCACTATTAAGCCGTTCTGTCAATACAAGTGTAGTAAAAAATAGCACGCTTTGGAATAGAGCTGTCTTGGCTGGGTTAAACTCCAGGAGGAACACAGTGCCACTAGCTGTGTAAACTCAAACTATGATGTTCAAGAATGACTTTAGAGACTTTCCGAAATTGCTTTTTTTTGGGTATTTGCTCAAATGAGTAACCAATGACACTTTTTTAACACTTAATTAAACTTTTTACAGAATAATTCACAACACAACTCATAACACATATGAGCATGCTTATGTACACCCACCCACAAAGGGGGAGAAATCCTTGCTCATTTTGATTTTCTGCACATCATATTGATCCATTTAGTTCTTTTTGCCTCATTTTAATTGATGAATTCATTTTTGTCAACATATCCAGTTGCCTCACTCACTTGTATTACTACCATAACTATTACCATTAGATTACTTCATTATGTACCAATACTGATATCTTTCCCCATGTAATAGGAATGTGTAGATATCGCCATTTCTTTGTCGATTAATCATCTTATGGCTGATAATGACATCAATAATTACTGATCATTTGAATAAATAATTTAAATCCTTTACTTCATGTACACATTGTACATTATTTAGCAGACTCTCAAATCTAAAGCCATTCACATCAGTAGTACAATGTAACATTGGCAGTCTTGCATGAGTGCTGTGGTTGTGGCACTCTCCTGTGTGTGTACTTAAACCTCAGTGCATGTGCAGGCTAAAAATAGGACACTTAACTATCAGTTGTAATTATATAGCAATTCCAGGATCAGACTAATAATAATAGCTATAATAATACTTTTAACATATCTCCAGATATTATGTCAGCTGCAGATACACTCCTCACCCCTGCCATTTGTTATAGTGCATCCACTATGTCCTGTACACACCTGATAGTTCAATAACTAATGAACCATCTCTTCATGTGTTGGGTCAGTGTGTTAGAAAAACACAAAAATGTGCAGGATATGTGTCCCCCAGTACTAAGACCAGTGGTACAATCTGTATAATTGTACTTAAAATGCATTATTCAGTTGTAATTTATCATGTCTTTGTTGGCCAGATCCAATGATAGATTGCCCTGTGGCTGTAATCACACTCACTCTGGACCAAATAGGCAGTATTAATGCTAATATACTGAGTATGATCAAGATTTTCCTTTCCCAAGCAAGCTTTAACTCTGCCAAGGTTCTTCTGCCCTGACAGGAAAATTTACTGTTTTGTAAGGGCTGCCTCAGCTAGTCCTGAGAGGGTAATATGAGGGTGATATAGCCTTGTGTCTTTTAAATTAGCTGGCTCATGTTTCCTTTTTATTGTTCATTAATTTATGCGTGTACAGGCACTGCACCACTGATCACACTGCGCCATAAGTGACTGGCATGCTAAGAGCTGGACAGAGTTATTTAGAATCACAAAATCAATGAAGGAATGCATGTAGACAGTAACTGTGAAATTTGAGTAAGTTAATTTGGTGTACAGCATGTGTAGTTAAATCAGGCCATTCGGGTGGCCTGGTCTGGGAAATGCACATGTTGATCACAGACAAAGCTCTCGAGGCTCTCACTAGCTGGTCTTTGTGGTTGAAGGTTTGAGTTAAGGTGGTTCTTTGCTTAATAGTTGATATTCTGATACATTTTGGGGGGTCCTGTTAAACCAGCTACCTGTTTATGTCATTGTCTGTTCTTAGGACTGATGTATTTACCTATTATAATTTCTCACTGAGACATGCAAAAAGTTTAATTTACTGAAAGATTGGAAATAGATTGGCTTGATTCTATATATGCACTTAATTGCTCAGGGTAATTGGTTTTTAATAGTTAAAAAAGTGAAACTAAATTAAACAAACTGCATTTCAATTAAAATGTGTATTAAGATGTTATCGGTTTAGTAATTCTTTTCTAGTTTGAATGATAAACAGGGTGTATTCTAAGCAAGTGGGGAGCTATCAGCACTGAAACCACTTTTTTGAGAATCACTGAGCAAAAAACTCACATTAATGTGGTTACATATTTCTTGTACATGTATGTTGTTAAATGTTATGTTTATTTACATTTAGGATGAACAGCTTGATAGACAGTTAACAGATTACTTCCGTAATATTCAGAGTTAGACTTTACTGAAGGTTTCACTGTAAAATTCCAACTGCACAAAGTAAAGATATACCCCTTGAATGTTTGTTACAAGCTTTGTTTGTGACGTATTAATTGATTAGTAATTGAAATAATCTTGATTACTGATAAAATATATTGTGACAGCTCTAATTACCTCTGCTACAGGTATATATGATCTTAGGTGAATAAAAAGCCTTGGTTCCTCCATGTTTAATATTACCTGAATTTAATTTTTTTGCCACAGGCAAAGGTCAGACTTTACCTCATGAAACTGTCAGATTTGTAGTGGGTGACAGACAGAGAAAGACTGAGATGTCACCAGTCAGTGTGTGAGTAAGCCATTGTTTAAAAAGTCTCTTTTATTGGTTACCTAAAATAAACAACATGACTAAACTATTTTATACAGTATCTCTTTTCAGCTGACTAGATACAGCTGATGCCCCCCCCACATACACACACATCTCTCTCTCTCTCTCTTCCTCTCTCTCTCTCTG
>JBBPCZ010000002.1:20238581-20252693 GCA_037974445.1 Brycinus macrolepidotus
ATATACTTTGTCTTGTGCACAGAAACACCTCTGTCAGCTGCCTTATTTATGGCCAGAACATCTCAGCCAGTGAGGAAAAAAATGTATATAAAACTGCAGATGCTGTTCATGTGTTCCTTTTTTACTTATTCTTCTGTCTGTGATTGGTTAATGGACACTTCCTGTGCATTATAGTCATGTAATTTATTTATCATCAGAATCAACATTGCTTTTAACCACTCCCTATTCCTTTTCTGCAGAGAGAGAAGACAGAATAATCCTGACGCTTAGTTGTAGACTCATACGAAATTGAGACATCTGCTCTGAAGCGCACATGCACATACACAAACACACACACACACACACACACACACACCCATACACAGACACACAAACACACACACACATCCATACACACACACACACACAAACACACATCCATACATAACGAATGCACACATCCATACACACACATACAGACACCAAGACATAAAATCTATCAGCGAATGAGCTCCTTACGCTGTAACTGTACAGGACACTGTAGCCTCTTCATTCAATCATTGTCTCAGTCAGTATTTAAGTGTCTTTGCTGGGAGTTGTTTCGCTGCATCACACTTAAAAGAAATGAATCAATAGAAAAGAAATGAAGATGAAGTGCAGTGAACAGCATTATTTCCCTCATCCTGTGCTGTATTTTTTGGGTAGACCTTTAGGTGACATGACTCTCCCATCATGCAGAATGTCTGTAGTAACACGCATAAGTGCTTTTCCAATCAGGAGGCCGTTGCAAGCTGTATTTCTCGTACACCCGTTTCCTCGCCTGCCATGAGATTTCCCAGTCCATGGTCTTGCTTATATTAGCACTTTAATGGCGATTCCCCCTGAGTTTAATTTCCTTAAAAGCATCTTGTTTACTGTGTGCTTCAGCTGTGCTCTGTTGGCATTTTACATGCAGACCAAACAAGCGAGTGGAGCATACTAAACCATGCTTTCTCTCAAAGCCTTGCAGGCGTTTGTGATTTTCTTTAGATAAAATTGCTTGCACTCTCTTTCTATTTGGGGAAATCTCATTCAGATAATTCTGCTGGTGTGCATCTAAATTGAGTTGGAAACATCAGGTGCATTTTATTGCTGTTTAAACCGAAGAAAGGAAAATATAAAACAGCATGCCACATCAGCCCCTCTCAGTCATGTGAAAGCTGAAAACCAGGATCTATTTAGAGCTGCAGCTTTCTCAGGTGATTGTGGCTTAATCAGTTCACTTCGCCACTCCAGATTTATTCTTTGTTCTTTATTGATCTTACTGTGATTTGGGTTCATGTTCTTATTGTTATCTTATATTTTCTCCTGATAATCATTAGAATATATTGATAAATTGGTTGCTCTTTCATAAGAGATGCATTCATTGTTAAAGAATCAAATGAAAGTGTAACATATGTGCAGTAGGTTCAATTACTATGCAGCTGAAGGCAGAAGACGCCGTGTTGCTGAATGTGTTTTAGAAATATACTGAGTATGTATGATGTTGCCCCAGAAGCAAAATATTTGACTCACATGAGCAACAGAGAGTCCTGAAACTGCAAGGGTTATGACTGAGAAGGAAAGCAAGCCCACAGATAAAGATTGTGAAGAGCATATTTACCAGCTAGCCTTGGGTGGTCACCTTGAGAGTTGCAGAAATTACAGTTCTGAGTTTTGTTTTGGTTTTTTTTTTTTTTTGCTTTGGGTTTTTTTTTGTTGCTGAATGATGAAACTGGAGCTGCCTTGAGCCAAAAGGCAAAACGTACTGAAAGAAAGAGCACTTTTCCCTCTCTTGTTCTGTACCCCCTATCTAACCTAAAAAGTGTTTACGTATCCTCTATGCTAGCATCATGTTTCAGGAGACAGACCCAGATCAGTTCATGACAGGCTTCAAAAATTGCTAACCATACAACTCAATTGTGGAACATAGAATAGTGCATGGTAAATGGGATATAGCATAACATTATATGAGAATATGGAATTATTGGGAGTTAACCATCTATGTAAAATAGAGGATAAACAGTAACATCAAACATTTTCTGACCTTCTAGCAAATTATGATGATATATTTCAGCTGCTTTCAGTTCAGTAATTTGGCCAGCTATGTGTATGCACTGTATTGAGCTTCCATTGTTGAGCTTTCATTGTAAATAGTCCTCTGAGTAAATTCAGTGCAGTGAATGGTGTCAGATGGAATGCTGTGAGTGTACATGAATGACAGTTGCTTGTTTCTGGTATTATATTTAGGTAGTTTGTACAAAGAGGTGTTCGCTGACTGACAGCTGGCAGCCTCAGCATGTTTTTAATCTTCGCTAGCCTCTGTACGCCTTCACCGGTGACCTCTAAGACAATGAGCTGGGTTTGCTGTGGGTCTTTGTTCCCTTCAAACATTAAGTATAGTTTGTTATATGGACTGCAGAACTGATCAGTACATTAATTTTTTTTTAAATAAATGGTAAGGTTTATTCGAAAAGCTTCGTGGTCACTAGATTGGTAAAACAGATTTTTGTAATTGATGTTACATACTACAGCGCTGGTGTAATTCTAATTCTAAGTAATTCAGAGTAATTCTAATTCTAAGAATTCTAAGAATTTCATTGTCACAACTACGTTATTTTTAGATCCTAACGCAGTGGTCACCAACCTTGGTCCTAGATATCTACCTTCCTGAGAAGTCTAGTTCCAGGTTGAATGGATGTTTAATGGATTCATTGGCAGTAGTGTGGGTTATTACATGGGTCATTATTAAGCCATGCATTGTAGCCGCAAGGGTGAGGGGTGGGCTATTGGCAGTGACAAAGAGAAAACTCACACCAGTAGTATCTTATGAATGCAGTTGTGCTTGCAGTTACAAATTATGTGTATAGTAAGTATTATTAGCTATAGCTGGGTATATGTGTAATTAAAATGTGTTTTAAGTTTTTAATCATTTGTTTAGCTAGTTTTAGGCTGACCAGTTTGTTGATCAGTATACTGGTGGTGCTGAATGCTGAGTGGTTGGAACTCCTTTATTTAGGCACTTTGCAACCCGTCACAGTAAAACATTTGTTCCCATTTCTTTTGTTTAATCTCCTCAATATGCCAAAAGATAGGACAAGAAATGAGGGATGGCTCAAGACTTTTGCTCAATAGTGGGTGTGTATGTGTGTGGGTGTGTGTGTGTGTGTGTGTGTGTGTGTGTGTGTGTGTATATATATATATATAATATATATATATAAAACTAAAATGTAATTACAATATCTCCATAATTGGTGGATTAATTTATCACTAACGTAATCAAAAATTCTATGTCTTCATTGTTTGGCAGCAGGTTGTCAGCTGTGCAATAGAGTGGCACCCCTCTTTACTGGCCTAAAGGAGAAAACAGAACAGGTGTCTAGTCTGCTAGAGTCACACAGCATTGCCGTGAGCAATGCTAAATCAATACACTGTATAGGATTAGAATACTATGTGGAGACAGAGAGTCTATGTGCTGGCTGTGTTTGTATGCAGGCCCCGTTAGCTTAGAGTTGTCTGTTGTCCAAACTACCTAACCTAAACCTGGAGTAACTGTGTTTTTTAAAAGGCACAATTTTCCCAAAAAGAGTCATGCTGTTCACAGTGTTTGAAGGGATGTACGCTCTGCTGACATGCTTCTCACTGCAAGCAGTTACGGACATGAAAAGGCTTAGCTGAGTTTCACACTGCCTTGGATGGCGCAGGTGTGGCCTTGTCGGAGTGGGTGCCGACTGATGAAGCTTAACCAGCAGAGCCAAGGGCATGAGCACGAGTGCAGGCCCTGACGCAATGTCAAGGTCACAGTAAAGTAGAATCAAGAGTTAGGCCAAGGAACGCTAGAGAAAGCTGTCCAAATAATTATTCAGTTCCACAGATTCTCCAAGTGAAACTGCAGCTTTACGCATTTAGTGGTATGTTGTGATCTGTCTGCAATGGCATTGTATGCATCAGATTAGAGATCTCTGGATACTGTCATATTTTCCATGTGCCATGTGAACTGCCAGGCTGTCTCACCTAACTGGCTTCTGTGGTATTCTTTTGGTCTCACTATATCCACTGTGTGTGTGTGTGTGTGTGTGTGTGTGTGTGTGTGTGTGTGTGTGTGTGTGTGTGTGTGTGTGTGGAGTCACAGGGAAAGTGGGACTTCCCCGTGGCGGAGCTGCAGTTGTTGCTGCCTCTCAGTGTGCGAGTAAACAGGCCATGCAGCGTGTCTGTATTAGTGTGCAAGATAGAGCCTGTTTTCTTAGACCGCCTCACATGTAGACCGCCAGTGATGTCATGTGCCGCAGATGATTCCTAATTTAAGCTAGATGCAGACAGCACCAATACCCAGCCAGTCAGCTGCATCAGCGGTCCTGCCCTTCTTTTTTTTTTTTTTTAACTACATTACTCTCTCTACATCTATACATCTCTGCCCACATGAGGGGGGCTGGCAAACTATCTGTAGCACTAAAGATAGAGCTCCATTTTAGTAGGTCTTGCAGTGATGACACAGTGCTTTCAGAGTGAATTTGCTGATTTGCTTATGTCTTGCAACTTGGGGATTGGTCTAGTGGGAAATGGACCCTGTGTCGTTGGGCTGGGTTTCTTGTCCACTTTAAACTTTCATTATAGGTGAAGGCTGACGGCAACATAATTTTTATTTGAGAATGTATAGGTCTTTAGGCACTTCTCCATAGGTATTCAGGAATCGTGCTGCACCTAAACTGTACTTCAGCGGCACAGACGTTGTAGCACGGTTTGATTTTCCATTGTATCTGAGACTGATAACGGAGTTTCTGACGCATTAGTAGCGCAATTCTCTCCCCACAGTTTATGACCAGTCATCCCAAAACCGCATCAATGGAGTCGTACTATCGGAAAGTTTTTCTGTCAAAGCCGTTTTTGTTATTGTGGTCTTTTATTTTTTCTAGTCTTTTTTGAGTTTTTTTCATTTTTTCTCGGTATTGTTTAGCCGTGTGATGAAAACCTAACCCAGCTAACTTGTTACCGATGGCCTGGTACACCCTCATATTTCTCACAACATTAGAAAACTCCCATTTAAATTTATCTTCAGCCCAAATAGACAGTAGTGCTTGCATTTGTCAGCTTCCCTGTTGTGAATTTGTATCTCCATTGTTGTTGTTTTTGCACGGACAGTAAAAAAATAAACAATGGCCTCTTTCCAAGTACATCTGGCAAAATTCTGACCAATCAAAAAGCAGCGATGCAGTCAGCTTGGCTGCGGCCCGTTTTTGGCCCTGCCCTCGAGCAGCACGGGTATGGCTCGGGTACGGGTTGCTTTATTTTTAATGAAAAAAAATTTGTTCATGGTACGGCGTGGTTCCTTGTCCCAGTGGAAAAGCGCCGTTTATGTAGCCTCTGTGCTAGCAGCGTGTTTTTCCTCATTTGGTATACCAGATTCAGTCCCTGACAGGCTTCATAATCACCATATGATTGTTAAATCAAAAAAGACACATTGGGCCAGATTCACGAAGAAGCATGCAAGCCCTGCTGTTCTTGGTTAATTTTAGTGAGCACAGGTGGCTTTAGTTTGATTGTCATCTGGCACAAGCAAAACAGTGTCCTGCATATGAGAGAAACTTTTCTTTCTTATTTTTGCGCATTCCTTTGTTCATCATTTAAAGTCATTTGTTTAAAATTAATTAAAAAAAATCTTATTTCCTACAATTCCAGCACCCAAATGCTTACTTTCTTTTAAAATACTGTTATTTTGGATTGTTTATTTGGACTCAGATATTTTGTGCCTCACGAGTGCCACTCTTTTAAGTCTGAGGTCAGCTAAATCCCAGCTGAGTGGTGATCATGTGTGCATGCACAAAAAGGCTTCTGCACACAGGTTGATGGATCAACAGTGGCTGCTTTTCCATGAGCATTGTGTCATTGTGTAGTGTAGTGTAGGGGAACCTGGAAATGGGGACCACGGATACAAAAGAGGTTACTAATGCTTTTTGCAATGTTTCTGATCAAATGGCAGACTACGATGTGTGCTGACAGCTTGGTATCACTACCTCAGTAATTTATGTGGCTAAAAAAGCTGTGTATTTAGCCCTCTTTTCAAGATAGCTAGACATCAGTTGTAGTATAGGGCCTTAACAGAATTGATGTATTGTCAGTGGATTACTGAGAACTGCAGCTGTTCCCTTTGAACAAGACTTTTAAACCCAGGTTAAACCAGAGGTTCAGCCCTTGACATCCTACTTTCCCTGGACTTGAAATGTCTGTATGGTCTAAATGGTCTGCCCAATATGAAAATAGAGGTTCTTGTTTCGCTGTTATGTTTTTGACCTTGACTTCACATAAAAATGTTGCAGCTTTGAGTCACAGGAGGTCTGATAAACAGAAACTGAGCTTGACCATTGTTTTGCTGGGTTTGTTGGAGTGACGGTTAAACAGAACACATTCCTGAGGGAAAGAACTGCTGTTATCAGCTTCTGCACACACACACAGCCTGTAATGATGTTATGAGTAAAAGTTTGCACTCTAAGATTAAGACGTGTTCTGAAGCAGTGTGGCTGCGTCTCTTGTTTGGGTAATGCTCCGTGACTCCGTGACTCGTTAAGTTGTTGACTGCACTCTGTTTGGTATGTGTTTGGATTGACCACACTTTGAAGTCTTACTTGGGAATCATGACTAGTTTTCAGTGCAGAGCCATTCAGTCAGCGCCCTCTCGAACATATGGTTGTTTAATTACCGAGCTAGTCCTGCAGCATCTGACTGTCATTCTTTTGTGACTGCATGTAAAAAGTTGTTAAAAAATGGTAAACTTTATAACACTTTCATACAAAACATACTGTCATTTATTCTAATGCACAACCACATGCTGGCAGAACACAAAGCACTACCCACTGTGCTGACAAGTTACATGTTTTGTTGATTTTCAAATTTAAATATGGCATTTTCTGCCAATTTTAGTGTGCAATTTCTATTTATTTGCAAATTAAATGTAAAATTTCATTATTTTTTAATTTTGATAAACCGAGCAAAATAATAATACAAAGAAAAACAGTAATTTTTCATAATTTTTCTCCTGTAAAGGATATGTGCTTAATGTTTACGTTAAGCACTTCAACAAATGTTTATATTCAGTAACTTTAATAATTGAAAGATTTGAAAATGAAAAAAAAAAAAACTTCTTGAATTACTAGCACGTTTGCCATGTTTTTGAATCCACACACTTTAGAAACAAACGTTATATGAGGCTAAATGGTGTGTTGTCTCTTGGGCGGTTTGTAGGACTTTCTTATCTTATCTGTTTTAATTCCATGTGTAATCCAAATAAGTAGTCCTTAAATGCAGCCTGTGCAATGTTGCCAGATTGAGTAATATCCTTCATTTGTATGCAGCTTACTATGAGTATAATTGCTCATCAGTGATGTTTTACCTTGTAGTATCTTAAGTAAATTTGATTAAAAATTGTAAATAAAAGCAAAAGAACTAAACAGAATTTATACAATAATACAAAACAGAAAAGTAACATTATTATCATTATTATTAATAAAATGTAATAATAAGTAAAGGCATCAAAGTGGAAAATATCTTTTCTCATTCTTTTAGAATATTCAGATATTCAAGACAATATTGAGTATAATATTCAATAGTCAAAATTTAAGATAATTGCAGCCCTACTATAAATGTTTCTGCTTTTTTTTTTAAACAGACATCTAACAATGTTAGAAGGATATGGAGTTTTTTTTAGTCTGTTATTAGTCTTTTTTATGGCCACATTACTGTAGTTCTCATACAGGTTCATTTTCACCTTTCCGTACACGTCTCATGTTGCCAAGGCAACACCCACACCCTACTTGATTAGGATTACACATCACACACACACACACACACACACACACACACACACACACACCATCATGCCGATCACATTCCAGTTTTTTTTTTCCTTTACCTTAGCACCCCTCATTTCTCTCCAGATTGGAGCATTGCAGAATTTATTTTGATCAGTCTGTTCTGTCCTCAGATAAATAAAATCACACCTGTAAATAAACTCCTATCCTGTGATCATCCATAAATCTGGTGAAGCTGGACAGGTGGTCGTATGTCATTCTGTTGTGGGTTGTAATGAACAATACCTCTGTCTCACTATCAGTGTTTGACCTACTTTCAGATGGCTGCAGGACTGGTGTACAGTATTCTCAGCATTGTGTAGTGGAAACAGCTGTGCATCTCATCTAAGTGGGTGGGGTGTCTGCTGAACCAGGCACTGGGGGCTGATGGATGTGATATTGCAGATTTCTGTGGTTTGTGATATGAAACCGTGCGGAATAGGGGGATCTTTGCTTTTTAAGCAAGCCAGATGGGCTCAAGAAAACATCCACACCTTTAAAGATTTTAGAACCACTGCTTCTGTTAGTATGTTATAAAGCATGATGATTAGTAAAATTTATTCCACTTCAAGGACGGATTGAAGGGTTTCCAAACACGACGGATTCGGAGACTCTGGGTGCGGTGATGCTGGTGGTGGTGGTGATGATGATGATGTAGACAAAGTGAAAAGCAGCCCTCAAGGGGGCTGTAAGCAGTGTGTGTGTGTGTGTGTGTGTGTGTGTGTGTGTGTGTGAGAGAGAGAGAGAGAGAGCAAGCAGAGCAAGACGGAGATATAAAGCAGACTGAAATTCCTCCTCATAATTTCATTATCGCTGCCCTGTTTTTGTCAGCTTGTGTGGCGAAAACCTGACAGGACATCTCTTGTTGGATAATCAGAAAGGCGAGGAGCAGCCAGCTGCTCTCTCAGCTCAAGAGGAGGCTTTTAAAAGCTCACTTTCTCTGCATTAACGCTGCCCACAGAGCAAGCCAGGCCCACGCTTTTTCTTCGTGTCATCCTATTTCACAAGGGGAAATAGTAGAAAGGCGAAAATGCAGAAATATAGACAGGATTTTTTTTTTTTTCTTTTCAGTGTAGTTTTCTGAATACAATGAACTTATGTTTAAGGTTCAGGCAGGTCAACCTATTCAGGTATATAACAGCAAAAAACAGATACTCCTCTTTTCTTTTAATTACAATTAAACAGGAAGGGTTAAATGTGAAAGCTGAAACCAAGTCCCTAGACCTTGTGCAACACCCTTGAAATGAGCTTTTCATGCTTTTTTCTTTTAATGTTTAGTTTAGTTTTGCGAGTAAAAGCTTTACAGGAATATATTTTGTTCATGACTGTAGAGAGAAGCAGCAAAGATCTATTGTGTATTAATGGAGGAGCAGCACAGCAGCTGTGTTTTTGCAGTCAAGTTAAGTACTGAAATTCTAATTTAGTCAGTAACTGTAATGTATTACACTACTCATTACAGGAAAAACTCAACACGTTACTCTAGTGCACCCAGCACTGACACCGAGTACTCACCTAGAGGACCTTACTCTAGTATTCAGATGTTCTGAAAACCTTGATCCATGGGCACCAGAACTATTATATTTTAAAAATCAGTCGTTTTGTCTCCCCCACTTATCCTCCCAACGATTTGTCTGAGGGAAACACACGAGATGCTGAGTGCAGCGCGCATACGCCCCCTCCCCCTTCCAGACCCCCCCCCCCAGCTTAAAATGCTTCCCGACACCCCTGCCTTGATCAGATGGATTCAGCCTTTCAAAAGAAGCCTAGTAAACAAAACTATATATTAGTTCACATCACTTGTCATGTGTTGTGTATTATTTTCACTTGTCACCATCCAAGAAGTTGTTAAATGGGAAATTCATTTCCGAAAATGTCCAGCTGATTCCACAGACTGTTTTCTGCTTTTGCCACTGCAGCTCCCAGTTTACTCAGAGACGTCTCTGGTGGGTGCGACAGTATAAAACAGCAGGGTTTTTCAGTGGTATAAACAGACTTTCTGTGGGATAATTGGACCATATTCTGTCCTCACTAGAGGTCGTTAAGCATATAAAGTTAACAGTCTGAAAGAATATTCAGAGACAGACTTTGGATTCTTTTCTAAAGGAGTCAGCATTGCTTATATTTAATGCCAATATAACTATAACATCATTTAGTGCTAAAATAATAAATCCTGCATGGGCTCATTACATTTTATTAATAAACTTTTATTAAGATTTATAAATGTATTAATTATTTTCGTTCATTCATTTTTTGTAACTGCTTAATCCTTAATAGGGTCGCCAACCGCAGATTTGTTAATTATATTTACAACGTAATTGCATTGCAAACATTGTCATGTGGTGACATGCCTAGCTGGTACATGTTAATGCAGCAGTCATTCTGGAGCTGTCCACCACAAGGATCAGACCCCTTAACCCCACCCATTCTACCGAGACAGCCAATGAGAGCACTGGGCATTAATATACACAATCAACATCAACCATGAAACATAAACTCTTCACAGAGGAATAAATGACAAGGTAAAACTTACCATACAAATACTACATTTACTGAGTTATTTGTTTTATTGGACTCACGGTTATCCATCAAAGAGCGCCAGGAACTTTATTACACTGGAAAAAGGAATAAACTATGTTTCCTTTAATGCTAGAACTAAGCTTTGCTGGAATAACTGTATTAATCTACCAACAGCCTCCAAAACTGCTTTTAAAAATGGCTTATTTTGTAGCGTCTTATTAACAAAGAGGTTAAATGCCCTTGTCTTTTCTGACTGTCTTTCGGACAGTGTTCTCCTGGGGGTCCCCAGGGTCTGTGCCCACTAGCCATCACACAGAATGTGTCAGGATCCTGAGAGAGAAGCTGGGGGCTGTGTTTGTGTGTGCGTGTGTGTGTGTGTGCGTGTGCGTGTGCTTGTGCGTGTGCGTGTGTGTGTGTGTGTGTGTGTGTGTGTGGAAGACTGTTTGTGAATGTGAGAGAGAGAGGAAGAGAAACAACCTGAGAAGATTAAAGGAATAAAAAAGGGGGCTTTTGAGTAGTTGAGGAGAAGCCGGAGGAAGAGTGTGAAAGATGAAAAAGACGACAGAGGAAGCGATTGAAGAGCTTCGAGACAACAGGCGAGGATGAGCAAGGGAGAAAATTGGTTGTGAGTGTCGGAGGAGTGTAAAGTAACAGTGAAATCAGACAGAAGGGAGGTTTGGTTTCCAGACTGATGACTAGCAATGTGCGGCAAGAGATGACGTCTGTTTAGCAGACACTAATCAGTCCTTAATTAGTGTTGCTGAATGCATATATTATGCAACACTGGATTAGTCTGGTAAGCACACAGGACTTTAAACACAGTATTCTTAACTCAGGCCATGATGCTGCCTTCCCCCTCCCTCCCCCCAGGACCTGGGTGTGTTAAACAAATGTGAGTTGTTAAGTAATCTCCAACAGACTCACTTATGTGGTTTCTGTCACTGTATGATCTACAAAATGGACAAAAATATGCCTAAAATTCATTCAATATGACATCTACTGTTTTAGCTCCGTAACATTTTTGTCCTGCTATGGCTTTGAACAGCCCGAGTGAAAGCTTTAAGGATGGACTTTTATTGCCAGTCACCTCATCTCTCTTCACTTCCTTTGCTCTTAGTACATTAGCCACCCGGCCTCGTCTACCGTAAGGAGTGATTAAGCAAAATTTGCCTCAATCATTTTTCTCTTTTTTAGAGTACACGCGAAGCTTAAAAGCTTAGTGTAGAACAGGAGGCATCAGCGGGGGGAGGGCGAGCTGTATGCTGAAGCAAGCGCCGCACTGAAGCCTTGGGAATCTGCATGAGATTTGAATGTTTCTTTTGTTTTCTCAGAGGTGCCGTTATAATCTCTCAGACTGAGTGGCAAGCGCTCTCTAATTCAACACATTAGGCGTCTGCAGACTGATTGGACCTTCCCTCAGTGCTCGTTTCTCATCTCGGTACTGCTGAACCCCAAAGAGCAAATCATTGTAATTGCCGTGTTTCTGAGCTTGAGTAGCAGCTCTGAATCGGTGACGGGCGACTCTCCGATTCTCTGTTGGCTTTTTGCTGGCAGATCTGCACCGAATGCAGAGTGCTGATCATCTAGATAACTGCTGATGCTCTGGTGCATGCAGCAAGGGGTATGGAGTAAAAAGTGTGTGTGTGTGTGTGTGTGTGTGTGTGTGCGTGTGCGTGTGCGTGTGTAGCTGTGTAGCTGTGTGTCATACATGAAGACTGTATGAAGAGAGACTGTGGTGTGGAGAAAGAGGGATTGGTAGCGCTGTGCCTGTTCAAAAAGGCTGTTTGGTCTGTAAATCTTCAATTTGATTATGATGCTTTAAGAAATGATTCAGTGCATCATGAAATCTCAAACCCAACCATGGTTTATTTTGATTTTTTTGGGATGATTCCGAATACACTTACACAGTCTGTGAAACTGCATACACAGTAACACATAATGTAAAATCAACACACCAAGCTTTTTTTTCTTTTTTTCTGAAAACAGCTAGAAAAAGTGAGCTCATACTTCACTAAATGTTATTAAAATCATGTTTAATAAACGTTCCAAAACTGCGTTAACAGAACAACGATCAGTGTCTTGTGTATTATATATTATTTTAAGTTTATTAAATGCTAAATAATTATAACTCATTCTTCAAGTTCAGTAAACTCAAAGTGAAGGCAGTGTAGTTACTAACATTTTACAGTGCAGGTACAAACGTTTAGCTCTGTGCATTGATCTAGAAGTAGTGAGTCAGTCTTGGAATCAGGTTTGGAATATTAATTAAAATTGATAATATCATTAAGTATAGTATGATTGGTTGGACACTTATGCTGAAAGTCGTTTGAACTTGAATGTTTTTATGTAAAGGAGGTAGAATAGTGTTATCTGTCATGTATTTTTTAATTATTTTGACCTGAATATTTAATGCCTTTATTATTCTGTGTGATTTGTGTGTGAGAGAGAGTAAAATTAAGAGGCTGCAGCTTGGATGTGGATGTGCTGTCTCAGGCATAGCAGGCTTTGCTCGGCTACACACCCTTTAGCTGCTCACACCAGCCTGAATTAGACACCCACAGAGCTAGTGTGCTTCCACACACACACACATACACACACACACAACAAACACTGAGTCACTCTTACACACACACTGACACACAGAGTGATACTGAGTCACAAACTGTCACATTTCCCTCTATCTGTATCCCTCTCTCTCTCTCTCTCTCTCTCTCTATTTTTCTCTCTGTTTCTCTCTCTCTCTCACTCTTTCTTTCTCTCGCTCTCTCTCTCTTTCTTTCTCTCGGTCTACTGAGTCACAAACTCACATTTCCCTCTATATGTATCTCTCTCTTTCTTTCTCTCCCCCCCCCCTCTCTCTCTCTCTCTCTCTCTCTCTCTTTCTTTCTTTCTTTCTTTCTTTGTTCCTGTCACAACACACATGGACACACACACACACAGAGCCAGCAGTCTGATGTATATGACTTGCCCTTATTAAATGGAGTCGTTTTGGTTATTACACTGTGCTCATAGCGCCACAGTGATTGCCTCGTGTTTCTCCGGATGGCTCCCTGGGGTGAGGAGATGGAAGTCCTGCTGAACCCAGAGCACTGGAGTGGTAGGCAGGGACCAACAACTGCTCAGAGTCTGACTGGGAGGCACGGCTGATGGAGGATGACTCTTTCCTCCCTGCCAGTGCTTTAAGCACGTCTGTCATCAATCTTGCAGCTCTCACTGCGCCTGAGGACCACCAGCATTATGATGAGCTACGCACAGAGGGTTTATGGTGAAGATAACGCCGTGCTATTTTTTTCTTTCATGTAGAAATGTGTTTACATACTGTAGAAATATGTAACTAATGACATTATTTACACTAAATTGTAGCTTTTTAATTCAATACAAACGATTTACAGCACAGATGTATGCAGAAATATGCCATTTAAAAAGAAGGAATTATAATAGAATATTTAGCTAAGTTCTCTTTCTGACATTAGCAGCAGGCCATGTATGACTGCTTTTGTCATCATTTGACTCATTTTAAAGAGGTAAAAGGAATTCTGTGATATTCCGGTGTAGATTTGATACAGAATAAGATCAGACTTATCTTATTTCAGTTTGCCCAGAATGTGGACCAAGCACTACAGAAATGAGTCATCCTAATACCAGAATGGAATTAGAATTGGAGAACTGGAGACAGTCAGACTGCTCTCTCTCTCTCTCTCTCTCTCTCTCTCTCTCTCTTTCTCTCTCTCTCTCTCTCTCTCTCTCTCTCTCTCTC
>JBBPCZ010000002.1:20271347-20288028 GCA_037974445.1 Brycinus macrolepidotus
GTGTGTGTGTGTGTGTGTGTGTGTGTGTGTGTGTGTGTGTGTGTGTGTGTGTGTGTGTGTGAGAAAGAGAGAGAGAGCGGGTAGTTATGCATGACAGATTTACTGAAATTATCTGTCGGAGGAAGGTCTAATTAAGATGGAACTGACAATACCTCAATTTACTTGGTGAATGTTAGGCCAGCTAATCTCTGCATTAATAATGCATTTAGATTATTCCGAATGAAAACAGTTTATTCTGATGAGACTGTTGCACTTTATCTGCAGTGATATTTGCACTTTAACTGATGAGAGAAGGAATGTGTCCCCTTATTAAATCTCTTTCAAATGAATTCCGTGTTCAATAATTCAGTAGACAGGGCCATATTAATGTAAGCTGCTCTTTATACAGCCCCTTATCTTGTTCAGATGGCTCTGCGGTGACCACAACATTACCTAACACAGCAGTATACTCGAGTGTGCAGTATTTCTTTGTGCCTTTACCAGCCATATTATTAATCTAAGTCTTATAAAACTTTGATGAACCGACCATAAAGGCCGCTGTAATAAAATCTGACGACTGAATTAACATGAGCGGTATCGATGTCATCTGCTAAGCTCAAGGCAAGCTGGTAGATTAGGGACAGTAGTGGATCCCCCATCGTACTTTCATAGCTGTGTTCCAGAAGAAAGACGCTAAGAGTGTCTGTCTGAGCAAATGTTTGCTCTTATGGAAAGTGATCTCTTATAATTGAAAGAGATTAGCTCATAATCACTCAGATCAGCCTCAGTATAAGCGAAAGGCCTCTCACAGGGGGGACACGGTCATCTACAGCACTGCTGGCTTCTCTTTAAAGCAGACAAAGTGCCAGACGTAGTAATGATGCTCAGCGTCTTGGCGGTTCAAAGGCCACCGTGTATCAGCATCAGGGGCATCAGCAGCAGCAGCTCTGTCAGGGAAAAAATGCCCGCTCAGCACTTTGTACCAGTGGTTGGGTTGTGTGACTGATTCACTGGGGGTGGGATTGGTTTCTATAGTAACGGTGCTTTCCTGCTTTCCTCTCCCCTCTGCCACTATGGAAGCGAAGTATTCCGCTCGTGCAGGAAACAGAGTTATGGTAATGACTGTTTCTAACTTGCTGCAGATTACTTTTTATTTACGTAAGCCCTTCCATTTCATTGTGCATCCCTTCACTCTGTGCCCTGTGAGGTTTCACCTTGTTCTCTCCTGCTTCACTTTGAAGATTAACTTCACTTAAAATAATGAAAGCTGAATGTCACATCTCTTTTTTTTGTATTTAATGTGAAATTAAACAAATACGTCATCTGTGGAGATTCTTTCTGTACCCGGCAGCTTGTGATTGGCTTGCTTCTCGTCTCCAGACTCTGAAACCACAGAAGACGAAGCAGGCGAGCCTCAGATGGAGACCAAAGAAGGAGGCAGAGGCGGTCCAGATGAAGCCTCCCAGCGTGTGCCGGCAGGTAATTACACTCTAGTCGATAGCACATTGTTCTGTTATGATCACTGTTGCTTTTCCAGAACCCCATAAACCCATCACAGTACCTGTTCGATTCTCGGCGGGTGAACACTGAGATGATTTACTTGCAGGTTTGGTGTGAAATCTTCAGTTTTATTTTCCCTCGGTGAAAGAAAATCAATGTTGTTTATCTTTCTTAATATTGTGTTTGGGTGTTTGGTGGGACTGTCCACATTACTTCACGCCAGAAAAATTCATTCTGTCAGCTCTATTACTTGACACATTGATGGTTTATCTGGGTGCCAGAAAAATACGAGTTTTGGGAGAATCTCATAAATCGTGTAATTTTTCTACTTGGTTGGGATGTGCTTTTCTCTATTGATTTACTGGCTGCATGGACCTGAAGATTATACAGTTATCTCAGATGTCCAAAAATGTCTTATAACAGTGTCTCACAGATTGATCAGACACATAGAGATCAGAGTCTGGTTTTTGGTCCTTCATGAATCATCTGCAGCTGAATACATAATTCAAAACTAGAAAAATGGCTTCCTATGTAGTTTTTTGATTGACATCCAAAGATTCTACTTTTCTTATTCAAACTGTTAGAAAGGGGCTCGTAACTACAGACCGTGAGTACAGTACGCAGTCCTGTAATTTCTCATAGACAGTATCTATTTTTGGCACAGAGTCAAACCCAAAGCCTGTTCACAGGAACGCAGATTCGCCGCACACACTACAAATTCTCAAAGCCCGTCATTCTGTTGATTCTAACAGCCTTGTTCTTGACAGGGAGAATGTTTCCTGTTTACAAAGACAGCCGCGAGAGGCTCATTCCTGTTATTCTGTTTAAGCACTTTGCAGGATCTCGGCAGTGGCACTTTCTGCTGTCATTATGTATTATGACAAAAGCCGTCCCAGCGGCCCCTGGGGAGAGGGGGTGGGAGCAGATTTGGGACATGTTCAGATGCAGGGAACAATATTTTCATTTCTTACATCAGAGGAAGGAAGAAAAAAGCCAATAGTATTTCTACATCCAAATTCTAATGTAAAGGAAGAAATAGAAATAGAAATTGGTTTATTTTTTGCATCAAGACTGGCCTGTGTATTATATACTAAATCATGGACCTCGTGAACAACTGCATTAGCCATTTGTGCTTATTTCACTGTGAGATTAGTTTCCTGCCATAAGCTCAGTACTGAGTGATGAAAGATGCATTGTTTCTCTGGCATCCAACACCCACTGCTATGAAAACCTCCGCTGAAGCTCGTCTAGATAAGGAACGTCCACAATCCACAAACAAAGAAAAATCGAAGGAATAAATGTGTCAAGGATGTGGAGGAGCTGCATGATGTCCTGCGGAGAGGTGCGTGTCAGATTGATTTGATGTGTTTGGAAGCCCTGATTGTGGCTAGGTGGGCGGAGGCTTGATGTCGGTGAAGCTAATGGATCATTCTTGTTTATATTGCCTCCCATTCTGCCTGCATGCATCAAGCTGCGCTTACCCACCGGAATGAAAGGGTTTCTGAGAGTCGCTGGCTCCTGCTGAGGGCACACTGTCTGCTGCTCAGCCTTCTGAAAATGTCACGCACCTGGTGTTTGCTTTTTTTTTTTTTCCTCCCTCCTCAAACATGTAATCCATGCAATCCACTTACTGTAGATTCCATAACAGGACAGAGCCTAGTCAGACAAATTCCTTCATGTTATCCACTTAAAAAGGTGGTCCTCACATTCTTTTGAGCGGATAATGCAGGATTTTTTTCCCTCTGTGAAAGTCATAAAAGCAAAGTGTGATTCAATAGATGTGGTTATGCTAACATAGGCTATATATAGAGCATCAACTTATCACTTTCAAAGCCGTATATTATATCCTGCGGTTTTTTTAATGCTTCAACAGTGCAATTTCCAAGTGATGAAAGATTGAAATGAGGACACTTCTTTGAAGGACAGTTTTAAAGACGTCTCAGAATGATTAAAAGAGATGTTTCAGTCAGTATTCAGTGTTATGTTCTTTATATAAATCTGACACAGTTATGCTTAGTTTTATTACACGCCCTTGTACATGATGGGCATTGCTACAAAGAGAACCCTCTCCATCTTGAGTGTTGTCAGAGATGCTGGAGATATCATGAATAGGGCTATGGCAGTAAATTCCAATAATGTCAACAGTAAGTGTACACAGATGTACAGTCTTGTTCCAAAGTCTGACCCACTCATTCTATACAGAGAGCTATTTATGTGTGCAGTAAGCTTTTATTTGCTTAGAAAATCAATACTGTTCAAATAAAGATGTACAAATACCACTGTTACAATGAGTGGTGATTTTATGTATGCCAGTGTGTTTGTTTAACCCCTTCCGTGCCTTTCTTCATGGCAGCCCAGTATTACTTTTAGTGACCATTTCCCAATACATGGTTTGGCTAATTAGTCCTTCATTCATTAATATCAGGTATGCTGGTGATGGAACTGAACTAATCTATGCAATGGCTTGATGGCCATCAAAGAAAAGTCTAAAACCAGACCTCTGTTCTTCTAACCAACTTACACATACTGTTGAAGGGAATGGTTTTAAACAGTTGTCTTTTTCTGTTGTATGAAGCACAACAGCCACCGGTGGGACAAAGCTACGGATTTCTTGTGTTTCCCTGCCCCATCCTGTGTTGTGTGAATCATAAGGTGTTGTAGTGTTCCTTTCGGGATGTCTGATATTATTTTAAAATTTTAAAGTTAAATTCCATTCTATTCACTGTTCCAATTCCATGAGAACATTGAGTCCACGCTTGCTGACAAAGGTTAGTGCCACCTAAAAGCATTGTGTGTTTCTGTTTTTATGAAACACACCTGTACACACCTCCCATTTTCTGTTTTTACAGGTGAGCGGATGATGGACGTATCAGCAGACACGAGCGGTCACTGGGCATCCAATGAGAACACGGTGGTGGAGAAAGAGGCGTTGTCCCTGGGATCGAGAGCACCGGGGCCGCAGCCCGCCAGGCAAGCCATCGGCCGGGAGCCAACGGGAACCCAGATCAGGCACCTAGGGGTCGAGCCGCTGATTCGGGCGTCCCGCGCCAATCTGTCCCGGCCAGTGTGGGGGTCTGAGGAAAGTGTGTCTTTAGCTAGTGATTACTATGGTAGCACATTCAGTCTTTATAGAGGAAGGACTTTTTCTATTCCCCTGTAAATAAAAGCATTCCTGAGCTCAAATATCAATAATAATAATTATAATAATAATAATCCCCCCAGAAACCACAACACACAGTATAAACACATCAAACGGCCAAGACAAGACTGATATCAAATAGGTAAACAGCCCCGGTGCCACAGGAGACCCTCGCTCTAACATGGCTCCTTTAGTGTGTGCTGAGGATAGGAGGTGACTGAGCCAGGGCGTAACCTCTCTCTCTCTCTCGCTCTCTCTCACTCTCTCTCTCCACATCAGAGCAGTGAGCAGTGAGCAGTGCCCCTCTGAGGCAGCTTACATCACCACAGGACTGACAGAAGACACTGTGAGTGGGCTCTCTGCATTTGGATGGTGTTCAGTTCAGCCCACGGCGAGAGAGCAGCATGAGCTGCCAAACCCATTACAATTAGACGTGACTCACTCGCAGGTGGAAGTTCAGTAAACTGAAACAATGACGCGTTGAAACGAGTAGATATTGGAGTGAAGGTTGCCGTCAGCGCTGAGGAACACAACAAAGCCTGTTTTGTTTCTCAGCGTTTTTTTTTTTGTTTTGTTTTGTGTGTTTCTCCTTTCGCTACAAATATCAACATTATGTAATTTTTGAACTGAAAAAGAAAGTGGGAAAGTTGCACATTTCTTTTTTGTGATGCTTCTCTATGGTGTTAGGTTGATGCCTTTACTAGTATATGATAAAAACAAGAAAGAGGGGCTCTGACTGTGTCTTCCAGTACTCCTTCAGCACCTTCTCCCACCGCCATGTTGGAGCCAGGGTCAACTGTGAATGCCCAACTGCACCCAAGGTTTGAGTCAAATATTGCCCCCTAACTCCAGCGCTCAACTCCTATAAATCTAAATGTCACTCACCAGTCATTTGCCCAGACTTATAATTCATTAGAAATGATCAAATTTAAATTACCCCACTGTGTATTCATATTCGGTGCTTCACCAGTACCATCCTTTACAAGCATTTAGATCGGATCACTTCAGCTTCAGCCTCACTCTCATCCACACTCATCTCTTTCTGTTCTCCATCCCAGTGTTTGTGGCGTTTGTTCATTCGATGTGCTGTCGATAGAACGCATGTGCCACACACTGAAGTGAACTGATGAATGCAGGCTGGTCCTGTCTGGAGAAGAGGTAACTGTAATGGCTTGGCCTGTGAGATGGCAGGCAAGGGGCATTGTCATCATTCAGGTACTGGCCTGGCCTTTAAAGCTACCAGCTAATAATCTTGTGTCAGATCAGTGTTACATAATGTGCCGGCTGAGGGTCTGTGTGAGTAATGCCATTCCCTGTAGGGCAGCACTTATCTCAGTATTCTGCTGCTGAATGCTACAGTGTGCAAGTGTTTTTAAAATGTAACCTTTGACAAATGTTCAGCTCCACAGCCAAATGTGTAGAGTAAACAGTAGGAAAATGGAAAAATCATGCGTTGTTCGTGTATATGTCCTGGTCTTATCATCACACATGTGCTCAGGTTTATTATGACCCATCAAATTTAGAATACAATGCATTTGTTAGTCATCCACAGATCAGGTTAGTCATCCATTTTAATGGTGGGTCAAGTTAGTAAAACATCTGGTGAAAAAAAAACCTCTGCAAAGAGATTAGAATCATTTAGCACTCCCATTTCCATCATGTTGTACTGTTACTCAGAACACAGATAAATCCAGCTGCATTGTCAAAATTCTCAAACCTAAAAAGATCATTAGGTTACTCAAATTGATTAGTATATACCACCTCCCTTGCCCACAATTACTGCCTTCTTTGTGCCTCATCTAGATTTATTTTCCTTCAGTTCATACTTTCCTTTGACCCCCATTGTCCATATGCAAAATCTTTTGAGTTTTCTAGTTATTTTTGTTTTACCCATGCAACAATGGATGCAAAATTAAATGAATTTGTCACTGTGGTTGCTATTATTTGCATCACATTGTCTGCGTGAGGTGCCATTGCCCCCTTTGGGTTCTCCTTGTTACTCTGCATGGTGTTTCTGGAGAACTTTTTCAGCATGAGTTCTTGCATGCCCTTAATTCCAAACCATAGATGCTTAAACACATTACGATACGTTGTATTTACCCTTCAGCTGTTACAAATGAACAAAATGTTGTTCAAATTCTGTCAGTCCGTTTTATGTAATACTATTATCATTAATTAGACTTTTGTTCTTAAGCAACAATAGTTATTCTTAAGAACAATAGGATACTGCTCATAAGGTTGATCAAATATGTATCTCCAACTAATACTGTATAGCCATATAGTCATCATAACAATGTAAATTTGTTTATCTGAAATAAAGTTTTAAATGTAGAAAGAAATCTTAGTAATGTATGACTATTCATTTTCCATGTCCTTAAAGAGAACCACTACAATGAGCATTCAAATTTGTTTGGAAAATGTATCATTTTCATAAACTGGGTGTGAGTTGCCATAACTAAGTACTGTTTTTCTTCATAGCATACTAACACCACCCACTACTAAGCAGCATCCCAGTTTTTTGTTTGTTTTTTATTTCCAAACCTGAGCATGGCCATGTTCTTTTGCATGATTCTGACGCTGCTTGGGTGATGTTCATGCAGTCTTTTACACTGGATGTCTCATACAAAGTAGTCTGAACCATCTGCTGGCTGGGAAGGAATTTCAGGCAGTAAGAGCTACTAAATCTGTTTCAGCACAGTCAAGTGACTGTACTTTGGTCCATGCTGTGTAAACAAGAGCGATATTTATGTTTTACCACCTTGGATGTTTTCCAGCACGCAGCCGATTTTGAATAGTCCCCTCGCTGCAGTCTTCTTGATGACTCAACATTAATGTTCATGTGCTTGTTCTAAATCACAATTTGCAACCTTCCCAGCTCTGACAGGTGACTCATGACTTAACAGTGTGGAAATCCAGTGATACATGGTGGTCTAGTCCAGTGTTTTTGGAAGGAATAGGCTAGTAGGCACCGTTCAATCCGGCTTGACAGTTTAATCTGCCCTGAAGCAAAATTCGGTTCTACTCTGATGATAGATATTTGATGACATACTGAAACCTGGTCTTGACTGTCACCCCAAGACCAGCTTGAAATATGTTTCTATTTTTTTCATTTTTTTTCAACATCCCCTCACAGTATTTACCCAGTTTTGCCAACAATAAATAAATTAGTAGATCTAATTAATTGATAACTCTCATCATTGTTACCCCCCATAACTGGGAAATTTAAAAGTTTCCCTTTTTTGTACACCATCCACCTCCAGGTCATAGGTGCAATTCAAAACACTCTGTTTTTTCACTCAAGAAAAACCAGTACATAAATACACTGAAATGACCATGCACAAGCATCTGTAAATTCCAGCTCCCGTACGTTCAATACCTGACAAAGCAAAACGGCTCTCTGGCCCCCTGTCCTCTTCCAAACAGCTGGGCTCCTCCCCCTGGTTAACCCAATACTCTAACAGAGCGTTTCCCTTAATCGCCTTCTTTCAGGAGCCAATCTGAAGAGGTTTTGAGAGAATCTCCCCCACATGTCCTCCCTCCTCCTTCCCCTAAAATTATCCGCTCGTCCACCTCTCCCATGCTTGGCCGTTCGGGTTCAGGCCCCCCCACACCCCTCTCCCCACGCAAGAAAGCCATCGTGCCAACTGAGTATCAAGACACAGTACCTGGAGAGTTTGAGGAGAAGATTAAGCAGCCCAAATCCTCAGGTATGTCCCAGAGCAGTGCACAAGACTCTCGACCCCAGACTCCCGTCAGCGAGTACTCACGGAAAGACTTGACCCCACGTCCCTCGCCTAAACTAACACGTGCTAGTTCCAAGATCTTTGAGAAGGTACGTGTTTTTGAAGAACGGAGAAGGAGCATTGACAACCCTGAGGGTTCCATCTCTGGACGCTCATGGGCTGGTTTTAATAGAGCCCCTTCTGTAGACTCTGATGATGGAGGAAGCCGGCTAGGGATCTCAAGGGAGAGCTCCAAAGAAGATCTCCATGAAGCTTTGAAGGCAGATGCAGTCCAGAGAAGGTCTGTGTTTAGGCAGAGGGCTGCCTCTCTGGAGGATAGACCCCGTTATTCCCAGAAGGTTCAAGACATTGAGAACAAATTCACAGAGGAGCTTCAGCGTATCAAGAAACTTGTGGGGAAGCCACACATGAAAAAGTCCTTCTCCACTGAGCAGCTCTCCACATTTCACAGGAGCAGGCAGCCTGTGAGAAAACTGGAGCCTATTCCACCTCAGGTTCTTCAGAAGCTGGAGAACCGGGAGCGTGCTCAGCAGGAGCAAGAGAAGAGACAGACAGAACGAGCCAAAGAGTCTTCCCCACCAAAATCTCCCAAGGTGCAAACGACACAGCTGCCTCAGGAATCAGCACTACAGGAACAGGTCGTGCGACAACAGTCACCCGTGGCAACTAAAACTGCAAGCCAAGCGGTAGAGGTGCAGTCACCTCCAGAGGCCATGTCACCATCTGAGTTACCTGGACAAAGGTCCCCTAGGCTACTACATGGACTTAGTCAGCTGAGAGAGAGCCCTCGAAGATCTCCAACTATGGAAGTCATTTCCATGACTGAGGAGCGACCACGGTCCCCTCGCAGAGCAAGAGCAGAGTCTCCATCTAGAAATGCTCTGGAGATGACATTACGCAAAGTAGAGCCAAGGCCAGCAAGCCCCCTTGTAAAAAGGGTAGCCCATGTCCAGGAAGTCACACCAGTTCATGCAGAGGATGAACCTGCACAGAGAAAAACACCCATAGAGATCACACTGCGAAAACTGGAGAGAAGGCCTGAAAGTCCTCTGGTTCAAAGTGAGACAGTAGCAGTCCAAGGGCATCTCATCCAGGCACCTGTTAAACCACCAAGGCTTTTGTTATCTTCCTCTGAAGAAGAAAAGATGGAGGTGGATGTGACTCCTCCAGCTCCAACCCTGAGGCTCACCATCCCTCAGATTATTGTTGAAGAGGAGCCTATGGAGACAGAAGCCTCTACAGTTCCACAGAGTGAAAAAGCAAGCAAAAGCTTCAGCACCAGCACCAAAGAGGAAAAACCACAGAGAACTAAAGGGAAGGGACGCAGGCAAAGACCCATGTCTCCAGAATTAGGTGGGTGTGTTTCATTCACAACTGATATCAATTTAACAAAAGAGTCTGAGGCAATGACTAGCAATCTAAAGTTGAACTCATTTGAGGACAGAATACTGATTTTATTTCAGAAAAGTCCAAAAGGCCTGTATTTTTTAAATAGATTTTAACCATGGCCGAATATGTCTCGTCATGTAGTTCTTCAAATTGCTGTTTTTACATGTCGAACGTATGTTTCAGTATAGTTGTCATTTTCAGGGTATCTCTTGAGAAACCATTTGAATATTTAGCCATTCCTTAATAATTAACACATTGCTTGGTGTATAGTAGATGGACATAACATCAGTAATTGGATATGAATCTGTGCATTATAAGCTTTGACAGTGCACAGGTTACCATCTGAGGACACTAAAAATATGTTAAATTCTGTATATGCAGAATCATCAGATGACTCCTATGTATCTGCGGGAGAGGACCCTCTAGAGGCCCCAGTGTTTGAGTTCCCTCTTCAGGACATGGTGGCGTCCTCTGGAGCTGAAGTACTGTTGAAGTGCATCATTGCTGGCAACCCTCTTCCTGAAGGTTGGTGCTTATTGCTGAAGTGTAGTAACTGTTTGCACGGCTACAGTTGTGCTGGACCTAAAAAAAAGTGCAGTGGCTTAAATGTAAAACTGTTTGCATGGCTACAGTTGTGCTGGACCTAAAAAAAAACATGCAGACAAAAACATTGCTACCCCTCTTGATCTTGATGTCTCATTCCAGTTCAAACATGTATTAACTACTAACGCACTTGGTTTCTTCATGTTTAGTAATATGGGTGAAGGACAATGTGGAAATTAAGAACAGTCCCACACATGTGGTCAAAGTGGAGGGCGAGAGGCACTCTCTTCTCATCAAGTGGTCGAAACCAAGCGATGCCGGGACTTACACCGTAACTGCCACCAATGAGGTGGGCAAGGCCTTCAGCAGTGCCACCCTCTTCATCAAGTCAGGTGAGTGTGTCCTCTCAGGTAGCCAGCCATGCCTGTTAAGGCTGAGGTGTCACACAGTGGGGCACAATCTATTCTGACACCAAGAGGGAAGACCAGGGTGAGCTAAATCTTTCATTTTGTTGTAACTCGAATCATGAGATGATTTCAAGCCCTTTTCTGACACTAGCCTAGAGTCAGTAGTCTCATCCATATAAATATTTAAAAACTCAAACAATGATGGTTTATCGGGCACTCTGAAGTACCTCACAGAAAGCGAGTATCATCTTCTATCCTACTGCCGAGGTGCACGGAAGGGTGCCTTCTACCACATGGAAAGAAAGAAATTAAGAAGATATCTTCCTTTTGGTGTGTGGAATTATTCAAAGAAGTCTATTTGAAAGAAGCTGAAAGGTGACACACCATGACATGCTTGAGCTACAGAGCTGGGTGCTTTCTGTCTTCTCAGCTGAGGGGGTGGCTTTTTGGAGGGTGATGTGTGAGATTCTGAGAGTGGGGAATTTTAGCACCTCTGGTTATTTCAGTGGGATCAAAGGATGAGGCAGTGAGTCATTTCATCAACCTACGTTACTGCGAGGTCTGAGTGAGCCTCTCTGTGCTGGTGATAAACTCACCCCTGGAGTGAGTTAGTCATTAATGTGACTCGAATGCTTTCCAGTTTATTTTCCCACCACCTCCTTCCATGTAAGCCTTCTATTAGCTTCCTGTTTCATAGGCTTAGACCCTCTTTCTGTCTCCTGCTTTCTCTCCGTCTTACTTCTATCTCTCAGACTCTCGATCCTTCCTTCTCTCCCCTCACTCTCCAGCCGTGGCTCCGTAGCGATAGTTACCATAGCAACCCCGAGCCTAAATGGAACTTATGAATTGTTAATTCCCCTACTAAAGAATTTCTAAACAAATTCGCCAGCACTTGTTTAGAGATCACACAACCACACGCGGTGGTGGATCTTGTATAAACATTGCCTTCGTTTTCGGTGTGTACTTGTCCTTTCCTTTGCCGTTCTGTTGCTGCTTGTACAGAGATGTGCACACAGGCAGCCGAATGAACTGGAAACACTAACTGAGGCCTCTAATCACATTTAGCCACACGCTTCGAGGCTTCATCTGATGCAAACAAGCTGCCACAGCACTTTTCAGCAGCTATCATTAGAGAGAGAGCATCATTTGAATCAGACCTAGACTGAGTCCTCATTTATTAATTGCAGCAGGGAAGTTTCAACTGAAATTGGCATTAAACAGCCTTTATAGGGACAAGAAAACACGCATTTTGCTATGTTGTGTAAAGGTACCGTTTCTACTCTTCCAGTTGCTGTTGAGATAATATAAAGAATGAAATTAATCCAGATCATAAAGTAGCTCTAACAGAACAGCAAGTAGCCAGAAAATGTAGCCACAACTCATTTGAATCGCAAAGTGTATCTCGTACATTTTTGTTTGATCCAAGTGAATATACAATTTGGCACAATTTTGCATGACCATCTGGCCATTAAAATTCAAATTTCATCCTTTGTGATGGTCATTTGTGTATCCAACCCATTATGAACAACTTACTGAAGCTTTTGCAGAAAATCACAGTCCAAGCGTGGTGTGTCCCTGTCAAATTTCGTATTTGCATTCCACATTGTTCTTGTTAAAATTTGTAAAATCTTTCCAAGTGAAATCGTCTTAAATCTTGTCTAACTGTCCAATATTTCTCATTTAAAATGGTTGTAATAATAATAATAATAATAATAATAATATAAGATTACTTACCTTATTTTTAGATTCATTTACTTGTTTTAGTCATTTACTTGTAATTATAGGCTATATAATGAGTGTCTTATTCCACTGGAAAGTGACTTTGTCATTCTGAAGACATAATGCAGATATTTTACTCTTTTCAAAGAATGTTGCAAAAATGTACAAATGAAATAATATTCTTGAAACAAGTAAAAAAAAATCATTAAAAAGTTAACAGTTATTTTGAAGTGTACTTGTAAAAATAATGTTTTTTCCCTCCAAAACCTGAAGTGCACTTCTAATAACACTACATGCTGTTTACTTAAATTGTGTTGGGTGAAGTAAGTTTTTATTAAATCTATTTATCCAAAATACAAACAAAATCTAGACAGATGCTGTGTTGGAACAATTGTGTGAAACATTACTGTACATTTACTGAAATGACACTGTATTACCTCTGCCAGGACAGAACGACATCCTGTAATGTATAAATAGGATGGTTGCTATGAGAGACAAGGCATAGCTGTCTTCTCTACTTAAATAGTTCTTAATGGGAACCAGGAGGAGTTCCTGTACGTACAGTGTGTCGGGCGCGCGTTTGCTGCATGCTTGCAAGTGTGACACTGAAGGAGAAAGAGGAAAAAGGGGGAGAAAGAGGGAGGGTTTGTAGGAAACCACTCTAGATTAGTGGTCAGATCCCTAGGGTTGGTCAAAGAGGTGCTGACAGTTTACCACAAATGTGGTAAGGATTTAACCCACAGCAGAGCACCTATACTTGGCTGCCAAAACCACCTCGATCTGGCTGTGGGTGTCAGGACAGGTAAGTCTGGAGTGACATTTAAACATAGAATTCATTTTAAAGATGTTTTTTGATCGAGGTAAAATATTGAGACGGTCTAAACATATTTTGTCCCACTATTCATTACTCTGAATTTGTTTTTTGTTTTTTATTTGCTTTGACAGTTAAGCTTCTCACTTTAAACACATTTCCTTTTTCTTTCTTTTTTTTAGACACATTTTGTATCTTATTTGCACATATTTTTTATGCTTTTTTTTATAATTGACGTATTTCTGAAAGATTTGTGTGTCTCCAACCTTATGGTTAGTAAGTGGTGGGTGCGCTTTCTAAATGTCACTGCTGTAAGTATGGAGATTGCCGTAAGAATGTGAGGGTTGCTGTAATGCATACTGTGCACGCCGTGGTAAGCAGAACCCAGAACACAGTGTCTATTTATTCCCCCAGTGCACGCGCAAGTTACGTCGCGAACCTGCTAGCACAGGGCCTCCGAGAGCAAAACCACTTCATAGAAATTCACTCGTTGACATTAGCTTAAGTAATTGGATTGCAGGTCATGATTATGTACTCCTGAATGCTTTGCATGAGTTTGGTATGTTTTCTTGTGTATGTTTTATGATGGATCAGAAATTGAACCTGAGTGCCTTTGATTTTTATAGCTCTCAGCATACTGAATTCCCAGAATTTTTTGTGTTCTTTGTATCTCCATAATTATTATTCCTGGATTCTGAAATATGAATGAACATGAAATGAAGGCTTATTTAGAGAGCACAGCGGTCTTTAAACGCCCCAAGTCAATCCTCTCAGTCTCCCAGTCCCAACGAAGGATGACGTTTCACAAAAGTACATTATGAACAGAGCTGAATTTCCTCATTGTCACTTCGGACTGCTGGTAGATTGGCTTTCACATTACAGGATTCATTCTGTCCTCCGCCACCTGCGGTCCAGAAGGTTTCCTTTTTATTTCAACTCTGCTATTCACCTTTAACTTCCCTCTAATCCAGCCTTCTCCCCTCCCCGCATTCAGACTCAAAATTCTATCACACCCAGGCAGGACGCTCTGCTGCCGTTTGTGAATTTCATGCTTCGCTGAACCTCTCTGGCATGAATGAGGTTTTCTGTGTTATCAATGGTTAAGAATTACCACTTTGATTACCTGTAGAAAGGCACTGATTTAAAGTGATGCAATAGCACCGTAGCACCCCAGGCATCTGGGCATCCTGCTGGTGTGAGTTCATGACACTTCCTTCCCTTTCAGTGATGGACGCTGAAGCAATTTGAGTGCAAATATCTCCCTGTGGAGAAGCTTCAGCATTCTAGACATAAGTGAGGGACTGACTTACCAGATCCATGAAGTAGTTCACATTTAGATTTTAACATTTTTTGTCGGTTTGATTTATTCTCGGTGAAGCTATTTGGAATAAAAAAGTCTGTCACAGCTGTCTCAGAGCATAGCATCATTGTGTTCTACGTATTCATTTTTGCTTGAGGAAGTGGGATGAAGAATGTGTGAAATGGATAAAAGCTGAGCTTTATTCTCTTGTCTGATCTTTGTGCATCCCCCTCAGAGCCCAGCCAAGACCCCAGGGGAAACCTGGGTGTTCCCATGGACATCAGCAGTCCTATCACCTCTGACGAAGAGTACCTCAGCCCTTTGGAAGAAGGCATGGACTTTGGGGTGACTTCCTACCGTGGACCTGAACCCAGGAAGATCATAGACACTCGGTTTAAGGAGCCACCTGCTTTTCAGGTGCTTGAGTTAAATATAGCTTATAAATATTAAAACTAATTACTCAGTAACTGAGGCTAACAGTGTAACATTGGTGACGCTGATGCATTTGGTTTTAGGTCATGGTGGTGTGTGCAGTGTCTATCATCTTCAATTATGTTCTATCTCTACAGGCTACTATTGGAGATCAGACAGTCGTGGAGGGACAAGAAGTGATCATGTCTATCCGAATGAGTGGGCAGCCCAAACCAATGCTCTACTGGTAGGCTTCCACAATGGATCACACTATCAAAGATTCATGGTCATAAATAATAAAGGATGCTTAAAATTCTATAATCAGGAGTTTCAGGATGTGGAATATGGAAATATGGAAATTATATGTGCTAATTTTTCAGCCTGGACTGCTTTTTGAATGGGAACATAGAAGTCAAAAAGTTAGAGGAGGGGTCAATTACAGGAAAGAGGCCTAAAGACATAGAGAAAACAACCTGTTAAGTTCTAAGGGATAAAGGGAGGTTAGAAAATAGACATGTTAAAATATGACTGTTTTTGGTACATTAAAGTGGACTTCTGAGGGGGAAACAAGAAAAAAGTAGAATATGGGCCTTTTAATGCTTGAATGTGTTGGAATTGTGTAAGACCTAAACACATAGATGACTAAACCTTTACTTTTAAAGCTCATTTTTGAATTCCCTCATACAGAGTGCCCTAGGCTTTAATAAATTCTTTTTTCTTTTATATATCTAGGCTGAGGGACAGAGTGACCATAAAAACAGGCCCTCGACACATTGTCCGCGAGACAGAGGACGGTACCTGTGAGATGATAATAAAATCAGCAGTGAAGTCGGATGCTGGGGTGTACACATGCAAGATCATCAATGAGTACGGCACCAAGCAATGTGAGGGCAAACTGGATGTGAAAGGTGAGTCTCTGCCTATTAGAACACACCTCAGCTTCTCACAAAGGGCCGGATGAATTAACCCTTCCACAGGAGTTCCAGGGAGCTTTCTCCTCACGTGTTATAAATGAATGCTCCATGCGCTTTGTAAAACACAAAACAAGTTTCTCTCCCTTATGCATATACATCTGAGGTAAGGCCACACAAAACGTGGGAGGATTGTGCAAAAAGTGGGTGGAGATATTACATATTTGGCCGATATTCCACTCACTTTGCTAAAGTGCTTCTAGTGGCCAATTTGTTACACTGACTGAATATACGGTTTTCACAATCTTAGACATTTAATGGCTTATGCATATACAGGTAATCTGTTTCTTGGACATAATTACTGAAGTTGAGGCCTATGTCTGAACCATTTTAAATGTTTTCTTTTTAAATGCTCTCCCAACAAGTAGTTCTCAGGTGGCTCCCCATGAAGCTGTTTGAGAGAATGCCAAGAATGTGCAAGACTGACTCAAGGGTGGAGCTACTCTGAACAATTTAAAATAAGAGATCGTTCTGATTTATTTAACAGTCATCAGTGCATAATCCTATGTGTTATTTCGCAGTCCTGATGTCTTCACTATTATTCTAATATGGAAATAGGAAAAAATAAGGTAAACCCTTCCATGAGCAGTTATGATAACCTTTGAATGGCATCTTTCAAACCTCTGCAACCCCTGTTCGATCACAATGCATTAAAGGCAGTTTGTAGGTATGCTATTTTACATGACTTAGAGGAAGTACACTATATGGACAAAAGTATTGGGACACACCTGTTTTTCAGGGTTTGGGCTAGGCCCCTTACTTCCAGTGA
>JBBPCZ010000002.1:20289427-20348879 GCA_037974445.1 Brycinus macrolepidotus
TCTTGTGGAAAGCCTTCCAGGAAGAGTGGAAGCTGTTATAGCTGCAAAGGGGGACCAACTCCATATTAAAGTCTATGAAATAGAATGCAATGTCATTAAAGTCTCTGTTGGTGTAATGGTCATCCGTCCCAATACTTTTCTCCGTAGTGTATGTGCTTCCTCCCAGCTTGATAGCATGGTGGGAATTGGGGGGGGGGGGGGGGGGGGATCTGGCACAAAAAAATATTGGGAACATGTAATTATAAAAGCCTCAGAGCCCTGAAAATATTGGTGGCATGATCAGTCACTGAAAAGGAGGTTTTATTCAACGTCCTTCTTTAAAGCTTTAAAACACAAATAAGTTCCCTAAAGGTTACCTTGAAAAGAATAATGGCACAATCATTCACAATCACTCCTGAATAAGGGTGAGCAAAGTTACTGAGTGCCTTAGTGTGTGTGTGTGTGCGCACGCGCAAGTGTGAGTGTGCAAGCGTCATTACAATCAAATCTGCTGTAGAATGTGATGCAGTGGGGTGGAGAGCCTCTTCTCTTCCCCTACAAACACTTCAAATCAAAACTACACTGAAGGGCCTCTGAGCAGTAGAGGATTTTTCCGTGCAGGGCTGTGTGATTGGAATGGTAATATCTGGTTCTTCTACAGGTATAGGTATCTCTCTGTGAACATTTTTCACAACATTTTTTTTTTCAAGCTCTCCAGATGATGCATTTTGAAAGTTTGCTTTTTGATGTTGTATCATATTGTACAGTATAAAATCTTTCACTCAAAAAATAATAAACAAAACATGATTTCAAAGCTAACTAGCCCAAAAGAAAGGGAAAGCTTTCAAGCCTGCCGCACGGGGAAGGACAGGGTAACTCAGACTCGACTGTTCTGTAACGATGGGCCATTTTCAGCCGGAAGTTGGGATATATGGTTACAGGCGTGATACAATATTGCAACACTTGCATAGCTAATACAATGCAGGGTCTTAACCGGGATACATTTACTTTGACAAGGACACATCAGTGTGATCATAGACAAATTATGCATGCATCTTCTTATTTCTCAGCCTGTGTATCAAATTACATTTTCTGGGTCCTTCAGGCTAAAACATTTTGACTGTATAATTAAATCAACCCGTTTCAACCAGTACATGACAGCAACTCTCCAACATTTAGGCAACTTTTACTGGCCTTTATAATGAAATGAAGCTTTTTTACTGGCAGCATGGTTAGTGCTGTGGCCTCACAGTGAGAAGGCCTGGGTTTGATTTCCAGCCAGAGTGGCCAGGGTCCTTGTGTGAACTTTACCTGTTTTCCCTGTACCTGCGTAGGTTTCCTCTGGGTTCCTGCCGCCACAAAGACATGCATGCTAGGATTAGTACTCCTGTCCTTGACCAAGGCACTGGCAAAAAGACCTGAAGTTGGTCCCTGGGTGCTGATGACTGTGGCTGCCAACTGCTTCTAGTTCACTCTGTGTGTGTTTGTGTGTGTGTGTGTGTGTGTGTGTGTGTGTGTGTGTGTGTGTGTCTGTGTGTGCGTGTGTGTGTGTGAGAGAGAGCTCACTGCTGTGCTGTGAAAATAAAAACAGTTCAGAGTGAAATCTCAACTGTTTTCATTTGTATGCTGTGGAAATTAAACAGTACAGACTGAGACCCTCAAGGACTTTTAGATGTCTGGATATTTTTGAAAGCTGCATTTGTTTCCTCACAGTCAGGAACAGCAAGAACTAAATAATTTTAATCCATGTTTTTTTCCAAGAACTCCAGGCTACTACAGTAACAACAGTGACCTGTACATTTGAAATATTAACAATGTTTGCAACATACATATAACCTATAATTTGATTTTACAAATCAAGTCTAAGCCTAGCACATAATGACTAATAATGCTCTATAATTCAGTGTATCTTACTTGCTCTGCTACCTAAAAAAGATAAATGTTGTACGACACACTTGAGAAACCCCAAATTAAGACAAATCACACCTGGGTGACAATTGGGCATTTTTTCCTCCCTATCCTGAATCTGTAATTGCCTTCTCCACCTCCTCTCCAGCTGCTTCAGCAGAGCCTGGCTTGGCCATCGTGCGGCCGCTCAGAGACGTGATGGTGAAGGCGGGAGAGACAGCGATCTTTGAGTGTCATGTGATCGGGCCTCAGGATACGGACGTGGACTGGTTGTCGGACGGGAAGCTCATCCAGCCAGCTCTGCTGAACTGTAAGATGCACTTTGATGGGAAGAGGTGCAGGTTGTTGCTCAACTCCGTGCATGAGGACGACAGCGGCACATACACCTGCAAACTGAGCACTGCCAAAGGTGTGTTTAAAACTGTTATTACGACAAAAATAGATACACTAGTAGGACATGAATTTGATATTTTCATTCCCCTAATCACTACCAATCTAGTGCATGATTACTACTATTTAGACCCTGCTGTTATTTATAGACCTGCTCTCATTAGCACAGTGATTATCATTGCTTGTTTTCTACAGAGGAACTGACCTCCTGTGCCAAGCTGAAGGTCATTGCATCCATCGAGCCTCTCTTCACTCGAAAGCTGGACATGATGGAGGTGATTGAGGGTCGGAATGCTCGCTTCGACTGTAAGGTCAGCGGAACACCACCGCCCAAGGTCACCTGGACTCACTTCGGTAAGACTTATTCCTACAGTGAACTAATTCTATTTAATTAAACTGAATAAAACTTTATTATTCAGCCTGAGCGTGAAATTTGCATGGCTTCACCATGCGCAACAAAATACATAATAAAAACACTTTATACAACAAAACAATATAGAATTATACACAACAATATAGAATTATACACATGCATAGTAAAATATATTTTATATCATTACAATAATAAACATTACAAAAATATCCCAAATTTGAGTCCAGTTTCTTGTATGAACCAAAGATCTCCGTTACTAGAGATACTCCATATCATCGACCTGAGGGCTTTAACTACAGGGGCTATCTGTTAACGTTAATTGTTGTGGTAGCCAGTGTGTTTCTCTACACAGCTGTTCAGTCAAGTACTTGCCTGATATGTGGTTATTGTGTGTGTGACTGTGCATTTTGTTTTTCTTTCCACAGACCATCCTCTGATGGAGAGTGAGGATATCCGCATCCTGAAGGAAGGTGGGCGACACTCACTGGTCATCTCCCATGTCAGCAGCGAAGACGAGGGTTTCTACACAGTTGTGGCCCGGAACCAGCATGGCGAGGCCGAATGTTCAGCAGAACTGTATGTGCAGGAACCCCGGCCAGCCGTTTCCTCTCAGATGTGAGAAGTTTCACTCTCCTTCTTTAACCTATGACATCTGTTCTAACATTCAAAAGTTTAGAATTAAAGATTTCAGTAATAAAAAACAGGTACATGGATGAAATAATTCTAATCTAATTTCGTTGCACAAAGTATAACATTAAGATTAGAAGCATTCTAAAGATAGCTAAGGTATACCTGTTGCTGACTTGCTTGGACTCAAACAACTTCTATAATCTCCATAGAAAAGCAATGATTAAAGAATGGGACTCTTTGGAGCAGCTGCACATGACCCTAAAGTCACCAGGCCCAATGCCAAGCGTCAGCTAGAGGCGTCTTAAAGCAGCAATGCAATTAGTTATGGAGCAATCACGCCATCAAACACAGGATGCACTGAAATGGCGTTTGTGATACAGAACTAAGTTTCCAGCATCAGTGCCTGACCTCAGTAACGTGCTTATGGCTGAAAGCAATCTCATCCTCACAGCAATGTTCCAACAGCTAGTGTAAAGAAGAAACTTTGCATGAGCGGGTGTCTACAAACTTTTGGACATATAGTGTATTTCCAGAAATGGTAATAAGCGTCTGAGTATACAAGACATGAAAAAAATATAATATTTAAATATTCTAGACTGTTATTGAATAAAATAACAAAACCTAAAAGTAATCCTGAGCCTCTGAACAGTGGTGTATACAACGTTTGTACAGTGTTTGTATTTTGTCGCTCAATCCCCGTAACATCCAGTAAGCAAGAACATTATCCTCCATAGCCTTTAGCACAGCTTATACAAATGTTTATTCACTGTTCTTTGTTTGTGTTTATACTGTATGTCAAATACCAACACGCATCAGTCTCTTTGTTTATACTTGTAATTAAAAGTTTACTCCTTTCCCATCAAGGTCTGCCTTGCTCCCTCAACCTCATATATTCCTCTCTCTTTCTGTCTCTCTCTCCCTCTCTCTCTCTATCTCTCTCTCTCTCTCTGTCCTGTTGATCCTCTTTCAGGGCAAAGTTAGAGAAGATGCCCTCCATCCCCGAGGAGCCGGAGGTTCCAGAGAGCGAGGTGGAACGTTTCACCATGCCTGACTTTGTTAAGCCGCTGTACGACCTGGATGTGATCGAGGGCAAGGAGGCCGTGCTGAAGTGCAAGGTGGCCGGCCTGCCGTACCCCACCATCGCCTGGTTCCACAATGGCAAGAAGATCGACAGCACTGAAGACAGGAAGATGACACAGTGTGAGCCATTGCAGTATTTTAGCACTCAGCATGGAGGCCAGAGTGGCAGTGAAGCTCCCAGACTGCAGTCTCGGTGGAAATGAGGGTGTCAGGAGCCGAGAATTACTGAGATATACAGAGCTGTTTATATGCTGGCTCGAGTGTCCTTCCAAATACCTTCTAGCTCATTTTCTCTCTGAATCCCTCTCTGTCTCTTTCACTCTGTGACTGAGAGACTGTGGAAGAGGCTGTGTACAACAATGTTAACTTCTCTATTAACTCTCTCTCTCTCTCTCTCTCTCTCTCTCTCTCTCTCTCTCTCTCTCTCTCTGTCCGTTTGTCTGTCTCTCTGTCCTGCAGTCAGAGACATTCACAGTCTGGTCATTCGCTCGGTGTGTCATGCACACGGTGGCGTCTACAAAAGTGTCATTTCTAACAAGGTGGGCAAGGCCACCTGCTACGCCCATCTCTATGTAACAGGTGAGAGAAACACCACATCAGCATCACTTCTCCACCTGTACATGTTTGGAATAAACAGTGTTTTAATGCTCCCTGTTAGAAAAAAGCCTTTTGAATTGTTTGGATTTCAGTATGGGTGTCTTTGGGCTTTTAACAAGTCTTACTTTGTATAAAATTACAAATTAAAGGCCTTAATAAGTGTTAAATTGTTTTAAATTAATTCTTTGATTTTTTTTTAGAAAACATGTTACATACACAATGAATAGCTAAATAATACAGGGTCTTTCTTGTATTAAACTAACCAACTGCTGAGCTAGCATAAACAAGGACCATTGAAAATGGGTGTGAATTACTTTGAGGATTTTTTTTTTTTTTGGTACTAAAGTTGAACTTCAATTCAGTTTGGCTAAATAAGTTGCTAACTTAACTAACCTTTTATTTGGTGGTCTAGTGTGTATTTTGCTGTGCCTTAACATAAGAATTCACATAAGCTTGCTGTTAAATATAGATGTGATAGATGTGTCCATGTCCACCTACTGCTGGCCTACGACTGTGGATGCTGAAGGCGTTCAAAGGAGTAATGCTGGGGCACTCTGGAAAGTGTGGTGTTTTGAAAGCGGACGGTCAGAATGTTTGTTGTGTAGTTCAGCCGAACAATCAAAAAAAAAAAAATGTATCTCATGCATTGACTTTTGTCCTCAGATTATAGCAGGGCATGTGCCCCAGTAAACTGAATCAGGCAACACCCCTGCCACAGAGCCTTAAACCGGAAACATACTGTCAAGTGAAACTGAGTTTATTAACGCCAGTGCTACAGTTACGGGTAGATTTATGATTAAGTCTAGGTTTCAGGTTAGGGTTTAGGGTAAGACTTATTACTTTCAACTTAGAGTTCAGTTGCATTTAATAGATGTTTAGTGGAAAGACAAACTGAGCATCTGCAGTGGGCTCTCTGAAATATATATATATATGCTCTACCACCTCCACTTAGCCCACAGCCTGCCTGCTGAACTGGAAACACACACACACAAATATATATATATATATAAATATATTTGTGTGTATATATTTTTTTTTGCAGTTCGTCAGGCTGTGGGTTACGTGGGGGTGGCAGAGCGTATTGTTGAGTGCAAATATTCACTAATCTGGGTTGCAGCACTAGGAAGGAATCTGATCAGGGATCTTCTGCTTCACATTTGTGTTTTCCAGAGGGATGATTTTGAAACTACTGGACCCCTTGTTAGGAGTGTTTTGTTAGGTTTTTAAAGATTTCTAAGAGGTTATGCTGGGTGTAAGCTTGCCCCTTCTACTTGTTTATCCTTGAACATCTATCACTGTAAATATGATTTTTTTTCGCATCTTGCCATATTTGGATGCCGCACGAAAATGTACTTGAGATGAAAAACCCTTTTGAATGCTGGAAATGTCTTAGATGTTCTGTTTCTCAGAGGAATGGCGAAGCACTGCATGGTGAACATCCTCAAGCCAGGCTTTTTAATCAGACAGATGATCGTAATCTGAACCCACCCTTTATCCGCTCTCTCAAAATAAGAAGACTGTCATTTTGTGTGAGGAATAGAACATATGTCTGTATAAATGTGTGCTGGTCTATGTGTGTATGTTTCATTGAGCTTTTTCTATCCACTTTCTCTCGCAGACGTTCTTCCTGATCCTCCAGATGGAGCTCCAGTAATTGAGTCCATAACTGGCAAGACCATCACTCTTAGCTGGAAGAAACCCAAACGGCTGGACCCATCTATTGGTATACTATTCATTTACATTGCTGTAGTTCTTTCATAATTATGGGCAAACTCAACTGCCTTATTTTTCTTTTTCATAACCTAGAAGCACAGTCCTGATTGGACAGCAGACTGTGTGAGTCAGAATATCTACTTCAGGAGAAAAGACATTTGCACACAGGGGCAAGAAAACATTTTCCCATTTAATGTATGAAACTCAGATATTGTGAAGATCTTTAAATCTAATCTACTTAAATCTTTTTTAGGCTGACTTTTACATAAGACAGCTTTATGGTTCATAATTGTAAATGGTCTGCTTTGCTTCAAAATTAGTTATTTGTCATTAGTCTTAACTCTCAATTTTTGTACCTTAGTAGGGGTGCAAGTATCGAAAGTAAAAGATTTTTAACTAATATTTAACAAAACACCACTCTATACATATATATATATATTTATTCTTTTATTTGCTCTTTTATATTATGTAAAATTTCCTTGGAGTACTTTTAAAGAACAAAAGGCACTATGTAAATAAAATTAAGTTGAGATGAGTCCTGTTCATTCTCTCCTCATCGAGAGTTAGACACTGCACAAGGACCCTCGGGAAAAATGGAAGAAAGAACCCTCTCCTTTAATGACTCCTCAACCGCGTCCTCAGACAAGCTCAGATTTACTGCCCTGTGGTGACTCTGCCTGCTACAAACTCATAGTGTCCTTGTTTTATATCGCCACTCAGACTTTGTTGCCTTGGCTGATGTATGAGTTGGAAAATGTATAGGGAGTAGAGCCAAATTATTAAACAACCTGATCAATCAAAGGCTGGAAGTGTTGTTGTAATGTATAAACAACCCTTACGCCTTATGGTTCCAGACCCCAACACATTGATGTACGCTGTCCAGCAGCAGGCCCTGGGCTCTATTCAGTGGACCATAATCGCCTCCAGCCTAAAACAGACCACATACACCGTCACCTCTCTCTCCAAGGGCGTCCGATATGCCTTCAGGGTCCTGTCCATCACCAGCAAAGCCTTCAGCAAACCGTCTACTGCCACAGATCCAGTTCAGCTCATAGACAGAGGTAGGCCTGCACACAAAGATGATGCACATATATGTTACCTGTAAAAAAAATCTGGGGACACCTTACCTTCTTTTTCAAAAAATACCTTCCAAGGTTTTGTTAACATAAAACTCATCTGATCAGAGAGCACCTCCTCTCCTGATGCACTACTCTTACATAAAGATTTAGAACTCCCCTCCGGTTCTCACACTGTCCTGAAACTTGAGAGTTTCCTCGTGTTGTAAGTTACTTTGGATACAAGTGTCTGCCAAATGAATGTAATGTAAAATACTTTTGAATATATTGTGTTCATCAAAGTGTCTTCCTTTATATGAAGAGTTGGTTTTGCAGTTATTGTTAAAGGTCATTACCCCCAATACAGCACTTTTATCAGTTTTTTAACAGTTTACAGTGAACAAAATGGGAAGATCTGAACAGCTTTTTATTCAATGCATATCTTTAACATTGGGGTTTGTGTTTATTTGTTTCTGTCCAGGTCCGTATGTCCAGGAGGCCCCCGTCATCATTGATAAACCAGATGTTGTATTTATGGTGGAGAATCAGTCAGTCACCATCACGGTCACTCTTAACCATGTCAATGCAACTGTGACCTGGAAGAAGTGAGTGTCCACCTCTTTATACAAGCAGGCTCTGGGTATCCAAATCTGTTCCTAAGCTCCCCTCAGGAGTTAATGGGTTCTCCATATGCACGGCTGGACAAACCATAGCTAACTTTGCTAGTTTCACATTTGTTTATGTTTATTTTTCAGAAATTGATGTTGGAAAGCTCTTGAAGTGACTTTGTATTTAGTCATGCACCAAGACCTCAGTGCTCTGCAGTAACCTGTGTCTGTATCTGTGACTGTGCCTGAACAGTGCTGTGCTATTTCTGCAGGAAAGGCGCGACCCTGTCTAATAGAGTGGGTCTGTTTGAGATGAGCATGCCTGATGATGACCAGCACATGCTGAAGCTGTGCAAGGTGAAGAGCAGTGATGTGGGTCCACTTACTTTCACTGCCACCAACCCAAATGGGACGGACTCCTGCCTCCTCACCCTGGAGATGGCTGGTAGGCACAGTACATCTACTCATACCGGACAAATTTCACCACGTTACATCAGATGTTTTATTTACAATTTCTCTTTTTCTCCTTCTGTATCTTTTCTTTATCGCCCCTCTCCTTATGTTCTGTCCCTCTATTTTTCTTTCTCTCTTTCTACTCTCTTTGTTCTCTTTTTCTACTCTCTCTTTGTATTCCTCTTTCATTTTTCTTGCTCTCACACTCCCAAATTCTTGTTCTGTGTATCCTCTCTTTCTTCAGCGCCCCCAACATTTGAGTCCATAATGGAAGATCTAGATGTAAGTGTGGGTGAGACACCCCGTTTTGCTGTGGTCGTTGAAGGGAAGCCAATTCCAGACATCCTCTGGTACAAGGTGTGTTACATGTGCTTGTTCATCAAGGATTTACACAGTGTTTACAGTACTGTGCAAAAGTAAGACAGCTCTTTCATTTATTTAATAAATTTAATGAATTTAAATACTGATAAAAATGACCATTAAGTACTGGTTATTCATTTGTCACTGTCAGTGAAAAAGCAGAAAACATTTTTCTAACAGAAAACTGCACTTCTCCAACACTAAGTATAACCTGTGATTATTTCATTTGACTACTTTTTACCTTTGTGCCACTTAAAGACATCATCCTTTCAGTGGTTAAACCCAACCAGTAACAGCTGTGTCCTCCCAACAGCTGCTGTCAAAGCCCTCACTGACATTACGCTGTCTTTCAAAGAGACACTAACATTCACACAAACAACTACCATAACACACCTCAGCTGCCTTGCAGATCTCTTTTTTGTGTTCATCTAAAATGGCAAGAGGAGAGATTTCTACAAAATGTTTAAATGATGGAAAGAAAATGGGACTCCTAACAAGACCTGGTAAACCACCAAAACTGTCCTCATCAGGTAAACAGCATTTAAAGCTATTATCTTTGAGAGTCAGGAGAAAAATCAAGCTCCAATCCTGTTTCAGATCAGATAAAAAATCCACAGGTGTTGCTGTCCATCCTTCCACTAGCAGAAGGTGTCTCAACACTATGGACCTGAAAGAATGTGTATTTGTTCAAGAATCTGTTTCTCAGAAAAGGACTAGAAAAAAGTTCTGCACTAGAACACTAAAACTGGTGAGTCTAAACATGTGGATGATGAGAAAGGAAAAGCAGAATCTTGTAAGACTAAACTTTGGAGATCTTTAGTAGAAGCATGGGAAAACATTCCTGCAGATTTCTGCAAAAAATTGAAAGTAAGTCTCCTGAAAAGGGTGGATATTATAAACTGAAAAAAAAAATGATATTATATTTGGTTGATGAGGCTTTTATCTATTTTTCTCTTACTTTTTCTGCTTTTTTTGATGCTGAACAGTGTCCTTTATGGTCATTTTGTTTGGAAATTATGTAAATGAAGGGTGATATCTGGCCTTTGCACAATTCTGTGCTAACATAGTGAGAAAAGCATGATATTCATTGCCATATCTGTAGTGTTAGGGTTGGAAGGTGCTCTGAGCCTGCGTGTTTGACAGTGTTCCTTGTGGTTGCTCTGTGTTGAATGTGAGAGCAGTCTCTGCAGATGCAGCTAAAGCTTCAGCTCATTTCCATTCTCCATGCGTTCCATGCAGGAGCAGCTTGACTTGCTTTGTGCATTAGAGAGACTTCCCTTTCTTAAAGAAAGGCGAAGCCTTCCCTCCCTGCTGGGCTTTTGCCACAGCTAATGCACACTCACACTCACATACCTTATTTCTCTCCTTTCTTCTCTCTTTCTTTCCATCTCTCTCACTCTTTCCTTCAGCATTTAAAGATCAGGCCAAGCCTTTCCTCCCTGCTGTGCTCTTTCTAATCCTATCCCTCTCTCTCTCTCTCTCTCTCTCTCTCTGTCTCTGTTGCTCTCACTATGGCTCTCTGCCTCACTTTCTCTCTGTCTCTCTCTGCTGTCTCCCGGCCTTTCTCTGCCTCTCTTTTCCTCTGACTGAAATACCCTCCACTCACTTTGCTTCCCATGGAGAATCCCCACACTCTCTTGAACATGCTAATTTATGCTATTAAGTATACCGCTGGATGTTCCAGAACATGCCTCAGGGCTCCTGCCTTCTGTTTGACCACTCACTGTCCTAATCAACCCAAGCCTACGCAAGTGGAGCCACGGCAAGTGTGGGCAAATTTATGCTTTGCTGCAAAACTGTGAAATGGAGATAAACTAAGAACAACCAGAGCATTCTGTTCACAGCATATGCCCCCAAGCAGTGGTTAATTAACAGAGTGGCATAACAATACTTACTAGACATTTTAGTGTGTGCATTATTGCTGGTAAAAAGCCTAGGTTGTTAAAATATTTAAAACTTGTTGTTAATGTTGTTTTTTCAGAATGATGTCCTCCTCTCTGAGAGCAGTCATTTCACCTTTGTGTATGATGATAATGAGTGCTCTCTGGTAGTGCTCAACACTCAGCCAGAAGACTCTGGGGTGTACACCTGCACCGCCAAAAACCTGGCCGGCTCGGTTTCCTGCAAGGCTGAGCTCACCGTCCACACCGGTACGAATCTCACATCTGTAGTACACAATTAGGTCCACAACAGAGTGTTTTTTTGTAGTTATTTCATTCATTTTTTGACAGTTTTTATCTGGGGCACAGTTTGAGATTTTCCTAGATCAACTCTTCAGCTAATTATAAAATTCAGGTGTGTAGTGCACAGAGAAACACTCAACTGGGCTGTAGCTAGCCCATACGTATCTGATGTGGTTTTAGCAATAAAGGTTATCGTAACAACAGTCTTCATTTCCAGCCCCATTAGAAGTGTTTGGTTAACTATAGGGTCTGTTTGTGGGTCCACTCTTTAGTTTCTCACTCTCATAACCACAGTTAACTGTTTCATTAATCTTAGCTAGTGATAGAATCTTAAAATCAATGACTGAATAGTATGGCTTCCATTTATTAAAGCACTTTAATTGAAGGCTATAATCGATTTATATATTTTGAAAGCAATACAATGAGTATTTATGAACAGCTTATGTCCGTTTTCACTTTGTTTTATGTAAATGGCAATGACATCAATGTCTTAAACTAAAGTTATGACCACTGTTATGAAGCATCGTTCCCAATTAATCAAATCATTACTTTATAATACCATAATAAAACATGATAGCTGTAATAACTCAAAGTACTTTTACTTTTAATACTTACATGTATTTAAAAACAATTGTGTGTTTGTACTTGAGTACAAATAAAGACAGGGCCACTTCTATTGGTCAAGTAATGTTTCTCTCATATTCCACTGAAGTACTGGAGTTTTGACAGAAATATGTATATCCACATACATGGGAAAATATGTTTTGAAATAAACGTAAGTTTGAGAGTATCAAAGTCTTCTATAATGGCTGCTTTATAGTCCTCTGCCTCACAAGTTCAATTACTTGTGAATTATGCTTCTTACAGTGTTATAAATAGAACAAATCTCCATTAATTTTAACACACTTATGTCAAAACAGTCAATCATTTATTTCATCTTTTGTCATCTTGTAATTACTGGCATAAGCAGTCAATGAATTTTTAAGTCTTGCTATATAAATGTTATTCAGTCCTCGTGCATGTAATATGAAGTCCCTATGTAGTTATTCTTCAGATATTCTTCAGTGTTTCTAACCATTATTTCTTCCAAATTGAGTCAAAATATGTAAATGTTTTGTACTGCATTGTTTTGTAATAGCATTTATATTTGCTTTTTTGTCTCTGATCATTTCTGATACATTGTACAAACCTCATTATCGGCAAAAAATATTTTTCCAGCCAGCGAATTAGTTGCTCAACAGAGACGGCCAGATAAATCAAGAGCTACAGTTTCGGTTTCTTCTTTTATTAGATAGTGATTGTTTTTACGTGTGTGTGTGCGTGTGTGATGTGTGTGTGCTCATGTATATGTGTCTGATGCCCTTACAGCCAAACAGGAGAGGGACGACCCAATGGAGGATGAGGAGACGATCCTGAGGAGAATGCGAAGGCTCACTGATTACTATGACGTGCACAAGGAGATTGGGAGGTGAGTCATCCGCTCGCAGACACACTCGGACACACACCATTTCCCTCTAACGACTGCACACACCAGTCTGGAGCCGCAGAGAGCCAACCTCATCTGTACTCGCTGATGACAGGTCTGACTCTGTGAATCATCAAACACAATGTAAGACTTCACAAAATGGTTTCCTAATAGGTCAGAGAACCTTTTCGGGAGATTATTATTGAATCAAATAGCTCAGAAAGGATGTTCATTCTAATCTCTGCATCACCAATAAACCAGAATGTTTATTACTCATTGGATTATGTTGTGAACTTATTTAAAAAAGCAATAAAAGGTACTGGTATCAGTACCACCACAACAGTATCACCACTGGAATTTGATTTAGTCAGGTTGAATTTCACATTAGGGAATGTACACTACCATCAGTTACACTGTTCAGGCAGCAAAAATTCACATTTATAGTCTGTGGATATAATTTAATACTGTCTCATATATCAGATGCATTACATGAATCGTCAGCCATTTACACCTTGTCTGTGAAGTCCCATTAAACGCTTAAGTCAGCTTGATCCACTCAGCAGCACTTTGCTTGTGTTGCCTCCAGGTTTGGCACGTAAGTAGCTTAGAAGCCACACAATGCAACAAAACAGCCTACATTAGCAGAAAGAGGGTTATTTGTTGTGGGGAAGCGAGAGGTGATCGCTTCAGTGGGTTGAGAGCAGTACGGCCTGTTGTTTAGACGTATCTCTCTTTGCGCTCCGTCACTCCCCCCTGTGTGGGGTGCGGTAATTATAAACCTCATGGCTGAGTGCAGCTAACAGACACACACACACACAGACACACAAACTCACACTTACACACATTTGCAAGACAGGCTGCACCTAATGTTGATGCAGCAAGTGCAGGACACACACACAAGGATATGCATTACAAATTTTTGTTTTTTAAATATTATCAGAAGCATGGAGCTGTGAGTGCCTGCAAACTTTTAAGCAGTTCCAGTGAAGTTACTATGATTCACTGGAGTCTAATAAATCTGGCAAGGAAGTTGCTGTGCGTGCACACACACACACGCACACACACACACACACACGCACACACACACTGATTAGCCATAACATTAAAACCTGTGACAGGTGAAGTGAAGTGAATGACATTGATTATCTTGTTGCAGTGGCACCTGTCAAAGTGTGGGATATATTAAGCAGCGAGAGAACAGTCAGTTCTTGAAGTTGATGTGTTGAAAGTAGGAAAATGGGGAAGTGTTAGAATCTGAGCGACTTTGACAAGGGCCAAGTAAGTGATGGCTAGATGACTGGGTCTGAGCATCTCCAAAACGGCAGGTCTTGTGGGATGTTCCTGGTATACGGTGGTCAGTACCTACCAAAAGTGAAAGGACAACTGGTGAACTAGTGACAGGGCCATGGGCACCCATGGCTCAATGATGTGCCTAAGAATTGAAGGCTAGACCATCTGGTCTGATTCCAGAGGAGCTACTATAGCACAAATTGCTGAACAAGTTAAACCTGGCTACAGCCCGGTCAGGACCATGGAGCAATGGAAGTGGATAACCTAGTCTAATCACATTTTATTGTACATCATGTGGACCTTTGGGTGAATGTGCTTACCTAGGGAAGAGATAACACCAAGATTCACTATGAGAAGAAGGCAAACTGGCAGCGTAATGCTCTGGACAATGCTCTGCTGGGAAGCCTTGGGTCCTGGCATTCATGTAGAGGTTGCTTTGACACATATCACCAGGCTAAACATTGTTACAGACCAAGTACACATGGCATGAGAAGGACCTACACAATATTAGGCAGGTGGCTTTAATGTTTTAGCTGATTGGTGTGTTTACACATACACTTCACATGCTCTGTAATATTTTACCCTAATGCCAAATGTTTAGTTTCAAACTCCTTTGAACCGTAGAAAATGCAAGTAGGGAATGTTATGTGCTGGACTACTTTTTGAATAAAGGCACAATACAGCGTAGCCAGTCAGAACTGAGCTCATTTACATATATCAGTTCTTCTGCTATAGACACAGAAGTACTTTATGCGTTCAGTCTTCTGTTTGACAGCAGTGAGCCCAGTTGACGCATAGATCGCTGGTGAGAAATGTCTTCATCTTTTCTTTTTTCATTTGCTAAATGATATTTCTGTTCAGCTGTTGATTTCCCCCAGGACACTTTCTCTTTCCTGAGACATCAAGGGCCATTTGCACTTTAAAATTGAATGACTCTCTCCCCGATCCCCCTAGTGCACTCCTCATCTGTCCCAAACCCCCCCAGCACCCCCTTTCCTTTCTCTTCTATCTTCTAGTCATCAACAGTCCACCTGAAACTGGAATTCGTTTGAGTTCTTGTCCATATGCCAGGCCTTGTGAATATGATTTGACTGAAGGAAGTGACAGCAGTCACTATTCTCAAATTAACAAAACATTCTGTTTTCTATATATAGCAGTACGTTCACTTTTATTTAACTCTGCTCTATTCCAGAGGAGCTTTCTCCTATGTGAAGCGTGTGACACACAAGGTGGGAAAGATGGAATATGCAGCCAAGTTCATCTCGGCTCGGGCCAAGAGAAAAGCCTCGGCCCTGAGGGAGATGAACATTCTGACTCACCTTGACCATGAGAGGATCATATACTTCCACGACGCATTCGAGAAGAAGAACGCCGTCATCATCATCACTGAGATGTATGCTTTTCATTGTTTTCAGAGCGAGAGAGAGAGAGAGAGAAGCTCTCTTTGATAGCTTCTGCTGTGAATGCATGTTTAAATCACTATGAGATCTACTTAAGGCAAGGGATACCTGTCACCATTCAGTTAGAACTCGCTTAGAATTATTTATTCCATGCATACTCAGTTAAAAAAAGAAACCATTTAAAGCCTGACAATGACACCATTCACGACTGTAAGGCTGGCCTGGTATGTTGAAGGCTCACCTGTCTGGCTGGGATCACTCCAACATTACTTCATGTTCGCACTCTCTACATGCACACAATAACTTGACTTAGTTTGTAGTTAGCCTAGGAAACTGGACCAGACCAAGATGTTTACAAAACCTGCATGAAAGACTAGTCCATTTATAATCCTGTTTATATGCATGTTTGCATAGTCTGACATCAAAGCATGAAACACCACCTTGACACACCAGCATATAACCCATATATTTTCAACCTTTGATGGTCCTTTTCCTCTCTTCTATCTAAATATGATGTCTATTTAAAAATATGTTTAATAATTGGGATGTCTCTTTCTCTACTTGAGTCCCTGAGGTGCTATAAAGCTGTGGAACAGCATAAAGTGCTATGAAATGTCACACAAACTGAGCATGAGAGTGTTTGGAGAAATCTAAGCATTTTTATCTTGAACAGTCCAGCCAGTATTAGTCTGGAAAACAAATATTAAACAGACCTAGACCATGACAATTGAACCGTACTGTTTACATGACCATATCTTAGGTAGACTGGCAGTCCTAGACTAATGTTGAATGTAAACGTAAATGTGTGCATGTAAACACAGGAAATGAAACAAATGCGACTGTGATTTTAGAGCTACGTTCCTCAGACCAGACACTAACACAGAACTGAAAACACAGAGAATCTTACCTACACAGACATCCATACAGAAAATCTCTACCTGTCTCTCACTCCCTCTTTCTCTTTCTTGCCCTCACACATAGACACACAGATATGTATAATGTTATTTTTGAGATTTTGATCATTAGCTGAAGAGCCTTGTACTAGAACTACCAGTGATAATGATTACACTTAACGTTTATCCAAAGATGTCATGAGGAGCTTCTGGAAAGGCTAACGAAGAAATCAACAGTAATGGAAGCAGAGGTGAGTGAGCTCCACTTACCTTCTCCAGAATGTTCCACTGAGGGACACTCTGCTTATTTTGCCACCAACCTGGCAATACTTGACCTTCCATGTGTACTTTAATTTTCTTTTGTTGCAGTGACCACCAGTCATACACTAACCACTCGACCTTTAATGTACTGCAGAAAATTGGATGAATATAGTGCTGGTACCTTCAGTTACACTGCTGGGAAGCTGATCTCCTACAAAGTTTAGGTCCAACCTTAAACTATGCTTTGCATTGTTCTAGCATGTAGATATATTTTGAAGACTTTGGCTAGCAGCATCAGGTGTGGTTGCCCCAAATGCATCAACCTAAATATATGATACACTGGTAGATTAGGGTTGGAGGTTCCTCTGCAAGTTGTTGGGCATACTTGATGCAAGACCAAGAAGGATACCTGTGTTTCACAAACTAAGGGTTTATTTTTGGGTTGTTCTTGCATTTATTTACAGATCCGTTCCAGTATACGACAGATAATGGAGGGAATTAGCTACCTTCATCAAAATGAGATCTTGCATTTGGACATCAAGGTCTGTTTATGCTTTTTGTTCCCCTTCTATTAGTCCATGTTATAGTAATTACGGAGTACCTTGGAGCTGCACATTTTATTGATTTATTATTTTCATACTCTTACACATTTTGCACACTTGATTCACAAAGTGCTTAGTTTTCCATGAGTTGAAACAGAAATGTCAAGGAAAAGAAAATTCTAAATTATGCAGTGCTAGGAATTGGAAACACTGCACTATACAAATTGCACTATATCTCCAATGGTTTGTACCATGTAGAAAAACGTATTATTAATTCTGACCCTGTGCATTTTGGTTTATAGCCTGATAACATCCTGATGGCCGACCCTACCAGCGACCAGATCCGTATTTGTGATTTTGGGAATGCAATGAAGTTCACACCTCAGGAATCACAGTACTGCAAATATGGCACTCCAGAATTTGTTGCCCCAGAGATTGTAAACCAGACACCAGTCTCCAAGGCAACAGACATCTGGTAAAGGACCTGATACCTCCATCTCAGAGCTGCTGGGAAATATAGCAATGACAAGTCATTAATGAATGTATTAAAATCTTCTTTATTTTCTTTTCTCAGGCCTGTTGGTGTCTTGACATATCTATGGTATGTTTGACTTTGGTGATCCACATACCTATACAACAATTTATACAGAAAATGAAACTTTTAAGAGTATAATTTTAAGCACCCTGATGTTCTAACAATAATTTAATATTCCATTAAGTTTACAGTTGCAAACGAACTTCGATAAATAGTTTCTTTAATTTTCTTTTTACCGCAGTCTTACTGGAGTGTCTCCATTTGCGGGAGAAAATGACCGAAGCTCCGTTCTCAACATTAGAAATTACAACGTGGCCTTTGAAGAGAGCATGTTTGCTGACCTCTGCCATGAAGCAAAGGGATTTGTCATCAAACTGCTAGTAGCTGACAGACTGTAAGTGCAATGTGCAAGTACTCTTAAGTCCATCAGTACAAGTCATTAGTGAATTACTTCCAAATTATATGTTGAAAATGTCTTCATTTTTGTCTCCAGGAGGCCAGATGCTTGTGAGTGTCTTCGTCATCCTTGGTTCAAGGTACGAAGTGGAAACTGCAAAATATGCTATTAATATGCCATTCTAATATTGTAATTAGAGAGAATAAAACAGATTTTATGTGCTTTTCATATGAAAATAAAGGGAGTGCTCCTGGACGAAGCACTGAATGAAAAAATATATTTGTAACTCATACTTTCTAAGTGAAATAATTCAACTGGGTAGAATTTAAGCATATTAAGCATGATTGAAACTGGAGTTAAGAACCGGTTTAACACTCACTATTAATGTCCGTGACATATTTAGACCATGATGCATGCTGATGGCGCATTAATGGCAGCTCTCATTTTCTTTCTGGTGATTTACTGTTTACAGTCATTTTCTTTTGTATCTTTCAGACCCTGAATAAAGGAAAGAGCATTAGCACAGAGTCTCTCAAAAAGTTCTTGTTAAGAAGAAAATGGCAGGTAAGATAATGGAGATATTTTGGCACAATTTAGCTACTTTCTTTTTTCTTTCTTTAGTGAAAGCACTGATTTTTCAATCTTTTGCAGCGATCCCTTGTCAGCTACAAGTCCAAAATGGTGATGAGATCAATTCCTGAGCTGCTGGATGATTCCTCCAGCCATATCTCCATTGCTGTTCCACGGCATCTAAAAGAGGGCTCACCACCACCCTCATCTTCATCAGATTCTGATGAGGATATTGATGAGTTGCCCTTCATTCCCATGCCTATCAATGTGGAGTTCTCAGGCTCCAGAATGTCGCTGACAGAGATTCTTGGGGATGATGAAATGATGGGTAAAACCAATGGCAACCTTGATAGGTCAGGATCAAACTCTCAAAAAGCAGAGCCCATGGAGTGTGAGCCTTCAGAGGAGGCTGGTGATGGTGCTGCAAGAGGTCGAGCCAGAAAGAGGACGACACAAGATGACGAAAGAGGCTCCTCTGATGAGGAACCTGGGGAATTATCCAAGAGGGCAGACCAGACAAAAAGACCCCTTCGTAGAGGCTCAAGTATGGAGTCTGACAAGCCAGAGGGCGCTCGTCGTAGAGGTGAGCTACGTAGAGGGAGCTCAGCTGACAGCGCCCTGCAACTCCATATCAAGCCAGAGGAGGGTGCTGAGGAGAGTCCCACAGATGGTAGAAGAATTCTTAAAAAATCTGTATCTATGGAGCTGCCTAGGAGGAGCCCAAGCCCAGGAGCTACCAAGCTGAGCCAGGAAGACTACGCTCTGAAACTGGAGCTAATGAGACAGAGGCTCCTCAGGGGAGGCTCTGTGGACAACAAGATGAGTGGTCTTCGAGGCCCACTATTAGAGACATTGGGCATGGGAGATGAGAAGCGCTTTATGCGTGGGCCTCGCTTAGGTAACCCTCCACTAGTTCGAGCGGCATCCAGTGAGTCCCCAAGAGATGATATCCCAAAGACCAAGGTGCTCCGCAAGAGTGCTTCCTTCAGCCAGGGTGACACTGAACCCATGCCCCTGCATCGGCGGATTGGGGCTCCTCTAGAGATTCCTCTGGCCCAGATAGAGGAACGACGTCTGCAGGAAGCTGTGTCTATGTCTTCTCTTGCTGAGCCAGTCAAGCAGGAGACCCGATCTATCACCCCCAAACCACTTACTCCAGAGCCAAAGGGACATGAGGCAAAGGTAGAAGAGAAGGAACCCTCCCCTATCAGGTATGATAAGCATGAGGAGAGGTCTGTTAAGCAACCAGACACTCTCACCATAGAAGAACGTGATGATGCTGGTGTCCAAAAGAAGGATTTGCACATGTTACAGGAAACTGCCAAAGAACCTGAAAATGTTCCCCAGAGTAAGTCAACACCTTCTATGGTGCCCAAAGTTGTTTTAGAGGAGAGAATTGAAGAGGAAGAAGAGGAAGAGGAAGAAAAAGAACCAGTGAAAGAATATGTAAAAGAACGGGAACCTTCTGCTGTTAAGATGAATGTGAAAGAAGTTGAAGAAGAAGAGAGGGCACCAGTTAATTCTTCAGAGATCACCATATCTGCTAGATCCTCTGTAGTCAGCCCAGATGCAGTGTCTGTCAGGACCCCCCAGAGTACCGTCTCAACATATGTGACCCCTTCTCCCCCTACACGCACAGTACTTCCGGATGGCAGGACATCTGCATATGCAAGTGTCATGCAGACCATCATAGTCCCATCACTGCAAACACCAAGCCAGCCTGCAGTCATTCCCGCATCCACCAATGTCTCTGTGCCAACTCCTCCATCTGTGCCTGTCTATGCATCCATGTCCAGACATATTTCAGAGCCATCTCTCATGTCAGCTCCATCATCATCGAATGCAGATACTCACCAAACCACTGAACATCCTGCAGTTTTCTCTCGTGTTGCATCAATAGAGCAGCCAGCCAAAGAATCAAGTCCACCCAAGACTCCCACACTTGCTTCCCCAAAGAAAGAGCCCTCTCCTGGAAACCACATCCCAGACCTTGCCTCTGAGGAAGTCTTTGAGGCTCGGTTCAAGAAACGTGAATCCTCTCTCACCCGTAGTTTGAAACGTCTTTCTTGGCAAAAAACAGAAGAAAAGCCCTCTGCAGTTGCTCCTGAGATGATGGAGGAGATGTACCGTCCAGGACCAATCGGTGCTCCCTTGGAGTTTATACCCAGGAGAATGGAAGAGAAGTCTAAATCTGTCCAAGATCTCCGTGAGGCACAGAAAGACCCAGGTTTTATGAGGAGACTGTCCATGCGCCTAAGGAGGACACCTTCAATGGAGAGAAAAGAGGAAAAGCCTAAAGAGGATGATTTCACGGCCCCAAGACGTCGTTTGTCTTGGACTTTGGGACGAAGAGGATCCCAGGACAAAAAGGAAGTGGAAATGATGAGGCTTGATGGAGGTCCGGAGCCACCTCCAGAGCCCGAAACCAAGAAACCATCTGAGTCCCCTGTTCTAGCCATGCGGCGAAAAATTGGCAACACAGTGAGTGGTTTATCCATGAAAATCAGGAGCCATTCTGAGGAGAGGAAAGATGAAAAGGAGGGCAAGACAGAATCCAAGAGGACTCCTCTACTGTCCATGCTGCGTCGTTCCACCTCAGAGGGAGGTAGTCTAAAGAGAATGGGCATCCCACAAAATCAGTTAGCTGCTCAGTCAGCGACCGGGGCCTCTTCTGAATCTTTGGATTCCATGTCTAGCATCCAATCAGAATCAGCTGCCAGAAGTATGTTAATTAACAGTTCATTGATTGCATGCTATGGCATTTATTGCAGTGTTGAACAAAGTTGTAATTTAACCAATTTTCTACAATATTGTACTACTATTCTGCTTTGCCTTTACCTTCCAAGGGTCAGTGTGGGTCCATCAGACTTAACAATCAATCAGGCATTTATTATTCGATATTTAAACCTTGATTTATTCGGGTGTAATATAACTGGTTTAAGCAAAAGTTGTAATATGTCATGCAAGGATAAAACAACCTGCATTCCACTGACATACCATTGTTGTCATTCTTGTTTTCTGCGTCGTGCGTTTCTCTCAGGTGCAGAGACTGAACGTAGGTCACGGTGGGACAGATGGGGCCTGACCAGAGGCAGGAGGGACAAGACTGTCTCTCAGCCAGACATACCCACTGCTATTGCCAGAGAGAATGGCTCTCTCCGCTCTCGCCAGTACTCCCGTACGGCCTCTGGTATGCCTGTGTTTTTCACTGGCTAGTGTTCTGCTTGTTCTACTATATGAAATATTTATTTCAAACAGTACATAGGTCACAACAGCTCAAGCTTTTATAACCTACTCCAGATTTGTCTTTGATCTTCTTCCATTTTCCTTAATGCTGCAGGCTTTTGTCATAAATCTGCATTTATCACTGTGAACTATTTATGGAAAAATGATTTTGGCATCATTGATATGACTATTCATGGAGCAATCCCAAATTATCTGCTCTTAGACTTCCCTCCAGTGTTTCATATCAAACTGAGGGACCATGTTCTCCTCGAGGGAGATCCAGTCACTCTCAGCTGCCTGCCTGCTGGCAGTCCTCACCCACACATCGCATGGATGAAAGGTCTGATCCCCCCACCCTGAAACTAAGTCTTATGAAACCAAACAAATGCAGTACATTATGATCTGCTGATTCATTCACTGATTATACAATGTCCTCTGATGAAATGAATATAAAAAGACCAAAATTTGATTTAAATTATTTTGCCAGAGCTTATTTAATTCACAGTGTGGTTTTTTTCATTGTGAGTTTGTTTTATACCTGATTTGCAGATAGTAATTATGGGAAAAAGCTTGGAAAAATGTTCAGTTTCTGAATTGATTTTCTAGACACTTAAGCACAAATTCCATACAGTTATTTTGAACAAGTACATTATTTTTGCTAAATTGTCTTAGTTCAAGCCATGAAGAAGTGTTGCTTCACTGTATTTGTGTTTACTAAATCACATTCTATGAATAGACCCTGTGCAGACATTGCCATAGCCACTCACTCTTTAGTTATTTATAGGAGCGTTTCTAATTGTAAATGTCACTGCAAAGTCGGACTGTGAACATCGGCTTATTTAGGGGGCGTCACATAGTCATTTGAAATGATGAAAGCGAATGTGATTTTGCATTAAACAATAGATGTTGCATAACCTCTTTGTCTCATGGATGGATTGTGTGTGCTCAGATAAAAAGCCACTGGAGATCGACCCAAGGATGAACATGATCTCCTGCCCTGATGGGAGACAGCTTCTGATGATCATGAAGACCACCAAGAATGACGCAGGCCTTTACGAATGTGTGGCCACAAATCCACTGGCTTCTGTTACCAGCTCCTGTAAACTCTCCCTTGCCCGTGAGTTTTCAACATCTGCAGACAATAGTGGCACATACACTATATGGACAAAAGTATTGGGATACCTGACCATTACACCAACAGGGACTTTAATGGCACTGCATTCAAATACATAGACTTCAATATGGAGTTGGTCCCCCTTTGCAGCTATAACAACATCCACTCTTCTTGGAAGGCTTTCCACGAGATTTTGGAGTTCCTGTGGGAATTTGTGCCCATTCATTCTGTAGAGCATTTATGAGGTCAGGCACTGATGTTGGAAGAGAAGGTCTGGCTCGCAATCTCCGTTCCAGTTCATCCCAGAGGTGTTCGATTTAAACATTATGATTGAAACACCTGCATTCAATAATTAAAAGGTGTGTCCCAATACTTTTGTCCATATAGTGTATATCTGGTGGGGAGAATGGGATTGCAGGAGAAAGCACAGTGAGAATGTTGAAAAGGCCCAGTGATGCGGATGATGCAGAGAGAGAAGCTGTGTGTGTGTCTGTGCGGTAGGGGTTATGCTCGGTGTGCCCGTGTTTAAAAGCTTACAGCTGGGCTCAGGGAGGAGCCCGATGCCATCAGAGCAGCTGTGCTGCTGGCTATGTCATCACTGGTTCCTGTGACAATCGCCCAACTCTCTGATTGCAGAGGAGGCTAATATGGTGCTTATCAATGTGCAAAGCCATTTGCTCGCAGGACAGCAGGCCATAAATCATCTCCTCCACCAAACAGTACTCCAGAGCCGATTAACTGGGCAAGGTCACTGTGAAATGTTCTCGTCTCAGAGCTACAGTTTTTCACACAATTAGACAAATTCTCTTGTGTGACAGTATTGGAAACTTTTGCATTTCCATATGGGACCTTCACACTGATTGCACAATATTCATAATTTGCTGATTTACTGCAATTCCCAGTTTCTTTAGAATATTTTTAAATTTTAATTTTCGAAGAGTTTGGTGTGAGAAGTAAACATTTTCCAATGACTTGGAAACAGAATATATAACAGAATATCCCGGGCCCAAATACTCATAGTGTTGAGCGTATCATTAAGGGCCCATATTCAAAATTTTTCTTATATCTTCTTTTTTTCCCATGAGGTCCACTTACAATGTTGGTGTTGATTTGTATACCAAAAGCAATCCTAATTAACTTGAACATGAACATTTTCAACCTGTCTTATCCATTTTAATTAAACAAGCTGTTTTTTTTACCTGTATGGCCTGTATGGATGTTAAGAATGAACAGTAGATTTTGAGACATTATAAATGTTTACCTAGTAAATTAAAGTCTTTGTTTAAAAAATTGAGGAAAATTCAGTTTTCAATGATATGGGCCCTTTAACTATCAAAGTGTGTCTAGATCAGTGTTCATAGGTCCTCTGGCGATAAGAGATTGCTCAGTTTTGATAACTATCAGTAGCAATTATGGTTTTGATCTTTAGGTCTTCCAAACCGACCCGGCACTCCAGAAGTTCCTCAGAAGTATAAGAACACAGCGTTAGTGGTGTGGCGCCCATCTGACACCATGGCCCCATGTACTTACTCTCTGGAGCGGAGGACAGAGGGTAAGCGACTTTAAAGGACTATGTGCAGGTTTCCTTGGCATAACAAGCCTATTATATACCTAATCTTGGACCAAATATTGGTGTCTGTGGAAAACTGCCATTGGAAAATCATTTTAATCTGGGTTTAGAAAACTGGCCCAAAATCACTAAAACATGCTAGCATGCCAACGGTTCATTAACAGAGTACAGACCAGTTAAAATGATCACATCTAAAATACCTGAATGGTTTGAGTGAGATAGAGTGAGATAGTGTCTTTCAGTGGTTTAGATAATATGCTTCTTTTAATGTCAGAACATCCTTGTCATTTCAAAATAATCAATACATTTGAGGATAAATGAAATGAAATGAATGTCATTAAACTATTGACATTATCAAATATTTTTTCTTTTCAAAATCTATGCAGCAGAGAATGCCACTAAGGCCCCGAAGAGACATTTACTTCTTTTTAATGTTATAATCATTAACTTGTTACAGTGTTGATCTCTATGTAAGCTACTGTCAAGACAAATTCGTTGTCATTTTTCTGTCTAATATAACAATTGTCATTGTAATTCTGATTCTGGTATTTCTTGAGATTTGTTATTTGTACAATGCAGCATTTGAGATATTTTTCTCCATTAAACCTCAGGTGGCTCTTTACTGCCATCATTTGGCCAAACTTCGGTATTGCAATGGATTCCTGTTTCCTTTTTTGTTTAGGGATCATCACTATAATCTAAACTGTTTCAAGAGAGAAAAATGTTAAAGATTGTATAACCTAAGAAAATGTTCCCTTTGCAATAGTGGTTACTGTTTTTTTTTTATTTTTGTTAGTTTGTTTTCTTTTTTATAAACATGCAAAAAGACAGGCCCAATAACAACATTTTAACCTTTTTTTTTTTATTGTGTCTGTAGGTGAAAGTAACTGGCTGATTGTAGCCACTGGTGTGGCTGACTGTTACTACAATGTTACAGACCTCCCAACTGGTGCCATATACAGGTTCAGAGTGGCATGTGTGAATAAAGCTGGTCAGGGACCATACAGCAATCTGTCTGAGAAAGTCACCCTGGATGCAGCAGGTAGAGTTTACAGTGCTTTACCAGTACCCGTTTCTGATTTTTACTTCTAGAAGTGTCCGTGTAACAAATAATGTTTGTAATATACTATAACTCCTTAAAAACAACATAAAGGCTCTCAGTACATCCACTGTGGGAGTTTTCACAGAGTGACCTTTACAGAAGTTCTCTTTGATATAAAGTAGAGTGCTTTGTTTGGTAAAAGAATCAAACAACAGTTCTCCCTGGCACTAAAAGCTTCGCTAAACTGGCCCATCTTCTGTTTTTCACTTTATTTCTTAAACAATATACAATGATTCCTTTTCCAACAGCACCTCAAAAGGCCGCTGGAACGGTCGTTGTCAAGACTGTTCCATCAGTATCAGGCTCTGCTATGGTGACCTCCACAATGACTGTGGCACCTATGAAGCCTGCTGGGAGTAAACCTACACCCACTTCTTCACCAGCTCCAGCACAGGCCCCTGCTGCCCCTCCTGCCCAGCCTGCCCAGCCTTCCCAGCCTGCCCATGCTCCAGCTCCTATGTCTACTGCTGTCCCAACCCCGACAATGACCCCCTCATACTTATCCCCCACCCACCGTGACGTTCCTGAGTTCCAGGCTCCCGTCCCCTCCAGTACCTCAACCCCGGCCAAAGCCAAAACCACCCTCAATATCACTGTGGCCAAACCCACCCCTGCCCCAGCTGGCGCTCCAGTACAGCCTGTCCCGGCCAAACTTTCTCCGCCTGTCACTCTCCCCAAACCACAGAGTCCTGTGAATGTAGTTTCAACCGTGGCCCAAACTCCACCAGTCTCCCCACCTCCGCTAGTCTCCCCTCCCCCTTCCATTGGTAAACCCATCTCCTCCGTGCCCATGTATGTCCCCGCCACCACAACAGCACGTGTTAGTCCCGTTACCCAAAATGTTCCCTCTCCCGCCCTGTCCCCACCTGTAGTGCTGGTTACCAGTCTTAGTCCTGTTGGGGAGGGTACTGGTACACCCAGCAGGATGACTCCCAGTGAGAGGGCCGCCCCATCTGGGCGCACCACTCCCACAGGACGCAGAACCCCCTTGGGTAAACCAGGTGAATCAACTTTACGGCAAGGGGTTCCCCAAAAACCATATACCTTCATGGATGAGAAAGCCAGGTAATAAATCTGTGCTTTATTGATCCAGTTTGTCTTTTACAGTGTTTTGTACAGCATATGTTGGAGTCTTTTAAAAGTCTTATCTTTTAAAAGAAAGTCTAGAAATGTATCCCAACACAGAAGTACTGACTCTGGAAGTACTGTGTATGATGCCCTATGGTATCACAATTTGTTACACCAAAATGTGTGTGTGAAATAGTCTCTACTGCATGTGAATCTGAACATGCAAAATACACTTTATGGACAAAAGTATTGGGACACATCTGTTTTTCAGAGTTTGGGCTAGGTCCCTTTCTTCCAGTGAAGGGCAATCTTAACGCTTCAGCATACCAAGATATTTTGGATGACGCCATACTTCTAACTTTGTAGGCACAGTTTGGGGAAGGTCCTTTTCTATTCCAGCATGACTGTGTCCCAGTGCACAAAGCAAGGTCCATAACGACATGGTTGGATGAGTTCGGTCTGGAAGAACTTGACTAGTCCACACAGAGCCCTGACCTCAACCCCATCCAACACCTTTGGGATGAACTGGAACGGAGATTGCGAGCCAGACCTTCTCGTCCAACATCAGTGCCTGACCTCATAAATGCTCTACAGAATGAATGGGCACAAATTCACACAGTAATACTCCAGAATCTTCTGGAAAGCCTTCCAAGAAGCTGTTATAGCTGCAAAGGGGGGACCAGCTCCATATTAAAGTCTATGTATCTGAATGCAGTGTATTAAAGTCCCTGTTGGTGTAGTGGTCAGTCGCCCTAATACTTTTGTCCATATACTGTAGTTGCCAATATCTTTGTTGACCCAGCAGTTACCTGCAATGGAACCCCATTCCACACTTCAACTTTGACTTCTTTTGTTTGTTGTGCATTACCCAGTTTGCATTAATATATGTGCATGTGTTTAAAAAAATAATAATTAGTGCCCACTTTAATAATGCTCTTAAATTGTGTTACTGGTACTAAATAGGTTTCACAAAGTCTTCATTTTAATTTAGCTTGCAGGCATTGTGTGTTTTGTGTACAAACAGATAAAGTCAGGTTTCTCTGAGTGTTTTTTTTACCAAGGTTCCTTTCTCATGCCATCTCAGAGAGTTCTTCTATTCAGTGTTAGCCTGTCTCTTGTGGTTTAGTGAGGCTTTAAAGCCATTCTTTGAAAATTTGTTGTTAGAAATAGTTTTTGGATAAAATTATATTTAAAAAAAAGAAGTGAAGCAAATATCCTATATCTTCATATCTTTCATCATCTGGATTCTTTACTTCGTTCTTTTGTTTCAGAGGCCGTTTCGGTGTTATCCGTGAATGCAGAGAAAATGCCACAGGCAACCTCTTCATGGCCAAAATCGTCCCTTATGAGCCTGAGAGCAAGCAGACTGTTCTTCAGGAGTACGAGATTCTTAAGTCATTGCATCACGACAAGATCATGGCCCTCCACGAGGCCTACGTCACCCCTCGCTACCTGGTGCTCATCTCTGAGTGTTGCGCAGGCAAAGAAATCCTCTACAGCCTGATTGACAGGTCAGAGTCTGTTTGGGCCCCAGGCTTGTACGGCATGTTCCGCATTCACACTTCATTTGCTTCTGCGGGACACACAACTCTACTGTATCACAGAACAAGTGCCTGTTGTTTGTTCCACTGAATTAATACAGTCTGTGATAATAAGAGGGAAGATCTTGGCCTAGTTCGGACAATTTATTCTTGCTCACTTCCTCTAGAAACTTCTATCTGAATGTTGTAATTTATTTAAACAACACATTTTTCTAATGTGAAATAATCTGTGTCAGTTTTAACTACTATTCAGTTAGGTCCCAGTTCTTCAGTTAAGGCAATTAGAAAGTGTTTCTTCAAAAAACATCTTCACTCACTCCCATACTGATTACATAACCAAGCTTGTTTTTGGATCTGGAATGGGAGTCTATGTGCTTGTGCAGATCTCTGCCAGTCTCTCTCTCCTCTCCAGGTTCCGCTACTCTGAGGATGATGTGGTGACCTACATTGTGCAGGTGCTTCAAGGTCTGGACTACCTACACAACAGGAGAATCCTGCATTTGGACATCAAGCCAGACAACATCATAGTCACTTACATGAATGTGGTCAAGATCATTGACTTTGGCAGTTCTCAGACTTTCAACCCGCTCTTCCTGAAACAGTTCAGCCCTGCTATAGGAACACTGGAGTACATGTGTAAGTTATAACTGCTGTGGTCTCTTCTGTTCCAGAGAGGAATTTAACCTCAAACCCTCCTAACTTTACCTTCTCTTTCAGAGTTTGTAGTTTGTTGGCTTGGTTTACATTTTTTTTGTTAGAAATATAACTCTTTTGATACTTTTTACCCCATTGTCACACAATCTAGGCAATGTTTCTTTCTATTTTATTTCTTAAAAAAGATCACACAAACCTTATCTATTCAGAGTGCGTGTTTGCTTTTTTTGGACGTAATTGAGCACATCCTTGTGCCCTGTAATTTGTGTTTCTCTTGAATCCCTGCTGATTGCTGAAAGCTCCCGAGATGTTGAAAGGGGACGTGGTGGGTCCTCCAGCTGACATCTGGAGTGTTGGTGTTCTGACTTACGTCATGTGAGTGCTGGTCACTGCTGTACAGCAACACTTTTCTGTTGCATGACAGAGAACAAGCATGAAAAACTGATACATTTTATTTTACTTTATATAGAGATAACAGGAAATAAAGAAGACCTTTATATTTCACCATAATTTCACCAAAGACACTGTTTTTAACAGCATAATATTTCAGAATGAATCAGAATCAGAAAACTTTATTGTTCCCGGAGGAAACTGCTTAATGGCCTACAGAATGGCCTACAGGAACCTCGGTCCTGAAGGCCCACTTACTCTTACCCCGTAACTTCAGTATAAAAAAAAAAAACTTGATCAGTAGTTGATTAGCTGGATCAAGAAACAGTAAAACATGCAGAGCAGGAGGGCCTCCAGGACTGGGGTGGAAACCACTAATCTAAAGACTGAGTAAGAGAGTGCATTGTTTATTTAGCAAAAATTGCTCATTAAGCCTCTTAAATCTGCAGTAAATCTCTTGTTGCTTTTTGTTCTTTTAATGATCAGGCTGAGCGGAAGGTTGCCATTCACAGAGAACGACCCAGCAGAGACAGAGGCCAGAATCCAGGCAGCCAAGTTTGACCTCAGCAAGCTCTACCAAAACGTGTCCCAAAGTGCCTCTCTGTTCCTTAAGAAGATCCTGTGCAGCTACCCTTGGTGCGTAAAACTCTTCAGACATTCTGTTCGGTGTGTTGTTCTGCATTGGTTAAGATGAGTTATCTGCCATTCAGCTTAGGAATGCACCTTAAGCAGTGTCAGAATAGGAACTGATATTACCTGTGTGTGTACGTGTGTCTGCCTGTTTGTGTGTGTGTGTGGGTGTGTGTGTGTATGTGTGTGTGTGGTGTTACATTCCAGGGCCCGTCCGTCTGTCAAGGATTGCTTCAACAACTCTTGGCTGCAGGACGCATACCTGATGCGGCTGCGGCGGCAGACCCTCACCTTCACCACCACGCGCCTCAAAGAGTTCCTGAGCCAGCAGCAGCAGTTTAGAGCCCAGGTGGCCACCAAGCACAAAGTTCTCCTGCGCTCCTACCAGAGTTCCACCACACCCACCTCACCCACCACACCCTCTACACCCTCTACACACTCCTTACCCTCCACACCCTCCACACCCGTCACCCAGTGAGCTCACCTTGGCTCTTCCAGAGGAACGTGACCCAAGAGTAGTGCTCCAGGGGAAGGACAGAGAGGCCCAGCCCTCGGACCATTCACTGTCACTGTGCTGACACCTGGCTGGATTTAGGAGGGGGGGCAGTGAACACATCAGGCACACAGCCCAACTGGCCCTCATTCTATGAAGAGTCAAACACGCCCTTATTCAGACATGAGACAAGATAAACCAGTCTTGTTCTAAACTCACAGAGCTCAACTACTCCATCAAGCACAGCTGGTCATAGTGCACTAACATCTCTCAGCTGTAGCCAGCATGCCCAGCACTGTTGTGTTCATTGTCCTGCTCAATGCACAGTCTCGCCGCTCCACCTCTCCACTGTCATGCCCCCCGCCCCCACGTCCCATTTCGTATTCTTCTCTCCGAGACTGTATGACTTATTACAAGCTGTTCTCTGCATCGTGTGGAGCCATGAACTGTGGACCCAGTCCGGTCCTCACAACGCAAAAGCTTATAGTTTAACGAGAACACAGAGGTGTTCATTCATCATTCGCCAAATGTCATGTTAATGTAAACTTTTGTGGTGTTTCCCTATAATGAACCCGGGGCCTTGAAATTTATGGCGGGATTAAAAAAAAACGTGTATATCCTTTTTTTCTGCTAGTTTTTATGATTGACTCTTTTATTACAAGTAGTTGTTACATAGTAATCATGAGTATCTATGGAGTATTGAGCACTCACGCTGTTCTTACTGTGATGCCACTTGATGTTTTACAACCAACTTTGAGTTTTGTCTTTTACTAATGTAATCTTTTACTAGTCTTGGCAAAAAATTGGGTCATACTTAGCAGCCTGTGACGTCAGAGAAATGTTTTGATCAAAAAAAATGTAAAAAATAACAAATAAAAAACGTTAGCTGTCCAAAATCATGAAACTTTTTTTTTTTTTTGCGAAAAGGCCCCGTCTTCAAAAGGATGCAGCGTTTTTTCCTTCAAAGCTGCTGTGGAAATTTCAGATTGTGCTTGAATATTATTATTTTTTTATGTCTCAAAGGTTGCCTTTCCATTTAAGATCCAGAATGTATTATACATAGCAGACGTCTTTGCACCGGTTTTGTGTATCTGCATTTGTTAAAGTATTTTAAATGCACTGATTTTTTTTTTTTTGATATCTGCGCACTGGTGCAGTGACAAGCATGTTATCAAGATGACTATTTCCTTTACAGAAAAAAATAGAATAAATCCATTACCTGTTGGCAGCCGAAGGAAGTATTGTGGTATTATTCCTCAACTCACAGTACAGGGGAGAGTTTTATATTTATGTAATTTAAGATATATTGGGCCTTTATGGTCAATAGGTTTTGAATGGTCTTCAAATCGAAAAGTGTTAAATAGACAAGACAAATAGAACAGTGAGATGTAGAAACAGCTCAGTGTGATGAGCACAGGTCTAATAAAGCAGAACTTTATTACAGTGTTCAGTTTCTTATGCATTTTCAGTGGAACCATACTTAAACTAGGGCTAGTGTTTGGGCGCTTCCTACCTGATTCAGAGGAATGGCAAAATTTGTGTCATCTTTATGACTTTAAATGAAACAATAAAAAATGTGTGGCAAAGACACAGCGGCTGCTATACTGAATGTTTAATGATTCTTTGCAACATTTCTTAAGTTCCTAATATGAAGGAGAATTATTTGTTATCAGTGAATGAGATATATTTTTTTTTTCATTCTGCATCCAACATTTATTTAGAGGTCATCAAGAATATGATAATATTCATCAGAGATATTCAAACCACAGCCAGTCGTGGTCCGGGTACTACTGGTTTCCTTCCTTTTACCTCAGTCAGGGGTGATGATTTAGCATTGGCTCTTTAATCAGTGATCACGGACGCCTTTAGGTTTGAATATCTCTGCTGTGTAGGTGTTATGACGGGTCTTGTGCTTTGGGAAACCAGGGATATATCAATAGCTACCCTTAAATCAAGAGAACTTTTTTAGTTGTAAAAAATGACTGAATCAAGCAATTGAGCAGAAAAACTATGACTTTTTTAATGTCATGTAATAAGATGAATGTTATGCTCTTTGTTTTTGACAGAATGGATATGACTGCTGGATGTGACTTTTTGGTTATTCTTGGTAACCACAGGAAACCTCATGGTCATGCTTTAGTTTTTTCTTGCTGAATGAGACACATGTGTGTAGTTCTGGTCCTGTTACTGCCTGGACATAATATTAATTGTGTAACTCATCCAACAAGGTGTCATGACCTTTACACAAGAGAGCGTTCTGCTTGAAATGTCCATGTAAAACAAACATGATGATTTGTAAAACAAATCATCATAGGCAGTGTTTGAAAGAAAGTGGATGTTTGAGTGTTATAGGTCAGTCCTTCCCATCAGTAGAGCAAATGTTATTACAGTGCAGGTTTGAAGGTCAGATATAGAGCTGTATGCAAATGTTTGGGCACCCCTGATCAAATCACATGCTTTGTTGACTTTCTAAGAGAAAATAAGCCCATCCTCTTCTGAGAACACACTCCTGCACTTTTAATGCATAGTAGAAAACAAATGTGGCATGTGTGCAAAAGTTTGACACATTTTATATATTTTTTTTTTTTCATTTTTCCCAATACGTTCAACTTGTGCATTACAATTTGCAGCAAAAATTGCCATATGTAAGTATGTTCCCTGTAGATGATGTGTACTTATTTTCACTTTTATCTTATGAGATAACTGCTTGTACACTGCCACCCCCCGTTATAATCACTTAAAAGAAATACAGATCTGTGGGGAGGAACTGTCTGGGTACAAAAGTAAAGTCAGTCTTGGACACTGTTACACTTGCATTAAGCCAAATGTTTACTTTCTTGCCATGCTTGCTACACAGTTCCATGCTGACTTATTTCCATGTGTCATTTGCATAAATACTGCTTTTTACAAGCACAAGGCCCTTCTGTGTTTTTTTTTTTGACAAAATATTATTATTATTATTATTATTATTATTATTATTATTATTATTATTATTATTATTATTACTGGTGTTTCTGTAATTTTCAAATTTTGTATCTCATTATTATTTGCATAATTGATCATTGAAATGTGGATGATTTCCACTCTTTCGTTTTGAATGACGGTTGAAGTTTGGAACAATGCTGCCAGCGACACATGGATTCATGATAAAGCGAACCTGTTTAAGGAGCCACAGGAGCCACAGACATTGGTTTGTGGTTGTGAATAAGGTTTTGTATGATTAGTTTGTGTGTGAGTGTTTGTGTACTTTTTCTTTAAATCATGCTGGGCAACCCTTTAATGTGAAACTAAACCAAGCTTTTCTGGAATGCATTATGTTGCACTAAAACAGTGACATACATGACATGACATGAATGTTTTACAGTAGTATGAATTCAGTGTGTATATGTGGAAAACATGACAGTTCATGAATAAAGTCAGTTATAAACAGTACTTCATGTGAAAAATGGGATTTGTCTAAAAGATACACTGACCCTTTAAAGCAGGGATCCTCATGGCACATTGTTTCAGATCAGCCTAGTTTATTTGACCTGTTATGGTATTTGGTACTTTGGTAAAGTACTTCGGTAAATTGCTACATTGCTGTTGACAAACATATAGGCATATGTAAAAGTTTCAGCTCCCCAGGTCATGTTTTGTTGATTTTCTCAGTGAAATTTAGTGTCTATTCATCTATTTGCTGAAAATAACAACAAAATGCGAAATTTATGGCACATATTATATATTATTATTTTTTATTATTATTATTATATATTATTTTTTTCCCCATATTTTAAACTGAATAAATCTGTAGCAACTCTAAACATTGTAGAAAAATATTATATATATATCAAAAACACACAAAATGTTTAGTTACACCAAGCCTTTAACACAAACAGGTTTTGCCATATTAACTCATACACAGTATTATATCATGAGTGCATGTGTTGAGACAGACTGATTTTTTTAAAACCTGACAGCTGGAATGAGTCTCAAAAGAGGTCCATTAGAGGCCCATTTGTGTGGATGCAATAAAGTGGGCCCAACCCATCTTGCAAGTCCCCCTGGCTGCCCACCTCTGTGAAAACCCTCATACGGGAGCACTCAGGTTACTTATCCACTGCTCTGGCATCCAGCACCACCGCCCTTAAGTCTCCCGCGCAACATTCTGGGTAGCCTCCGGGGTCTTTCAGCCACAGATTCACTATATAAGGCACAGCTTGCTGCTCTGTAACACTTGGTGCCCATCTTTTATCGACCTTGACAATCCAAGACCCACCAAGGCAGGGATCCAAAGAAGGACAAATGCTGGTGTGGTATTCACAGGCCTCCTCTAACTGGACCAGGCCGGCCCAGTGGAGCCCTGTTTATAAAGCTGGGGTGCGACAAGACTGAACGAGAGGAAAGATCCAGGAGCCTGCCTGCGGTGAGTTACTCGTGATTTTTCTGTCATGATGATAATAATACCTTCTGCCAGGGTATACATACTTAAAAACCTGATTTCTGAATGGAACAGTGAAAACAGTGATGTTAGACAGTAATAGTGATGCTTTTAATTGACTGTTTGAGAGCAAGTGTGTGTAATATAGAATAAATCCAGTAATTCTAAAATGTTGACGATATTTTATACCTATTATAAGCAACAGGAAAAACTTTCTTAATTTCCAGTTAATGTGACAAAGTCATTTTGGACCGTTTCTGATGGTCCATTGGTTCTTCATGAAATTTTCTCACAAAGTCATAAAGCAAGCAATGTTGCCTTTTATACGTGGTCATTTTGGGATTATGCTTTAACAGATGTCCAAAGTCAAGGCTGCACCCCCACCAGGCTGCACTATCAACATAAATGACCCTCAAGTACAAGAAGCAGCTATTCGCATCCAAGCTTCATATCGTGGCCATAGGTAACACACATCCACACACACTGCATATAGTTCAGCTACAGAGAGTGTTTAGCCTGATGTTAGATAAAAATGGTCAACTTGGACACTTATAAGCTGAGCTCTCATGTTGTTAAACAATACTTATATCAGATGTATCTTCTGTACAGAGAAAAGTATTATGTTGGATTATGGGAATAAGCTGTAATTTAAGTCACTTGCTAGTACAGGCTAAAAAAAAAAAGGGACTTAAATTACTGAAAGCAGTTCGTTGTGATGCCATAGGAGTAAACTCTTCTTCTTCTCGTCTATCTAGGTCGAGAAAGGAGCTTCGTGAAAAGGGGCCCCCGAAGTTTCTGCAGGAGCTGAAGGATGTGCTTCTGGTGGAAGGAAGTGCTGCAAAGCTGGAATGCCGAGTCAGCGCTTTCCCTGACCCCTTCATCATCTGGCTAAAGGACGGAAAAGAGCTGAAAGATGGGCCCAAATATCGTTATGTGTTTGAGGACCCTGATGTTGTAGCCCTTGTGGTGCGGGATGGGGAGCTGGCTGACCTGGGCAGATACACCGTAACTATCAAAAACCCCTTCGGCCAGACGTCCGGTTCTGCCTGCATCATAGTGGAGGGTGTGTAAAAGATGAAGAAACACACCTAGTGTTGGTTCAGGTCTTTACTGTATTAAAAACCATTTCTTGTCTTCCTTTCTGCATACAGTTCCTGCTAAAGTCAACAAGGGGCCAGACAGTGTGAAAGGCAAGAGAGGGACCACTGTGGTGTTGAAGGCAGACATCAGTGGGGAACCGCCCCCTGACGTGGGCTGGCTGAAGGATGGAGATGATATAGAGGAGGACGACAGGTAGAGCCATTCATGACAGCCTTCCAGAGCAACAGCACTGTTATCCTCAATCTAACATACATGATACCAGCCATTAGTTTATAACCAGGGCAAATGAGAAAAATATCTCATGCCCCACACAAACATGGCAAAAGTGAGTCACACTGGAGCAGCTGGTGGCCTAGTGGTTAGGGAGTTGCTCCTGCGATCAGAAGGTCATGGGTTTGAATCTCAGGACTGCTAGTGGCAACACTGAGGTACCCTTGAGCAAGGTACTGTCCCCACACACTGCTCCCCGGGCGCTGTGTTCCTGTCTGCTCGCTGCTTCACTTGGTGAATGGGTTAAATGCAGAGAAAGAATTTCACAGTGTTCACACTGTGCTGTGTTCACGTACGACAAATGGAAACTTTACACACTTAAAAACAGCAGTAGCAGTTTTCTTATAAATTTGTCCAGAGATCTCTCAGTTTTATTGATAACAGAGTGTCATAAAGTGTCGGAAACCACATAAGCAAGTCTGTTTGAGATTACTTATCAGCTTGATATGGTTTAAGACAAGTTTATGATGATTAAGACATGCAGTTTGCACAGTGCTAATTAGTGAAATAAAAGCTTCTACGGCTTCTACGGCATTGTGAACAATGTTTTAATGCGTTACTAACATTAGGTTTGCTCAAATGTAGTTTTACTTGCAGTGTAACATGTTAAAAACCGTCCTTCACTGCTGGACTGTAAAATCTGGTGTATATTTATCTGGTGTGTTTGTTTCTCCGCAGAGTATTTTTTGATGTTGGAGACACCAGCACCATCCTGACCATCAAAAATGCACGGCCGGCGGACTCAGGAAAGTACGAGGTGTTTGTGGAGAATAACCTGGGAACAGACCAGTCTTTCGCGCGAGTGGACGTCCTGTGAGGGGCTCAGTGAAGCTCCTCTGTTTTTTCCGTTTGCTCTTATCTAGTGCTCGCCGTCCTCATCAGACTTCAGATCTTTACTAACATACTGAATGTTACTAACCTACAATATACATTAAACTGAACGGTTATTTAAGGTGTATTATAAACTATCAGTAACTCTAGATAAGGGTTTCTACCAAGAAAAAAACAAACAAAAAAAAAACACTTGTACCAATATGTTTTGGATCTCTGCTGTCTGGTCTTTATGACTGTTTTAGCAATGATGAACATCACATGTCAACAGAGAGAAATAATCATGTCTCTGGTTTAACTGTTCAAAACACAAACATAAATAAAGAGATTTCTGTTTGTTTTCATGTCTTCTTGTCTTATGTAGCTTCTGCGTCCATGGACAGAGTTCTCCCACACTCTCACGTCTGGGTCTGAAACCCTGCAGCCATCCTTCTGTCAGTTACACATCTATAAAACTCCCATCTCCACATAAAGCTAGATTCTCTGACGCTGAACAAAGTCCACGTTAAACAGTGAACGCGGCTATGAAATCTGGCAGGACTCCATACTTGTAACGCGTGTAATGAAGTGATAAAATAAAGTTTAATGTTTGCACAGACATGTCTGTATACGAAATTCAATGGATGGGTGATCATATTTACAATTACGAGCAGCCAGAAGTTTGAAAAACATACACACACACACACACACACACACACACACACACACACACACAAGAATATATATATATATATATATATATATATATATATAATGCTAAGTGCAGTTTTCACATATACATATACATAAAAGAAGGTGAAAACTCCACTTTGGAACAAATGTGATAAAAAATGTTTAATGCTTTCAATGACAAACCATTGTTATAACCCTACTTTTCATAAATTGCTTTCAGATGTTTTATTAAAAAGGTGGGAATACTGAAATATACTTATGATGGATGATGAATGGCTGTTTATGCAGCTTAGGCACACTTCAGGTCAGTATTTAAGTTGTGATGTGATAAAAAAATGTTTAATGCTTTCAGTGAAAAACATTTTTATAATCCTGATTATCATAAATTGCTTTTAGAAGTTTTATTAAAAAGGTGAGAATACTGAAATATTCTTAGGATGGATAAATGAGGGCAGCTGATGCACTCCAGGTCAGTGTTTAATTTCTACTCACATCAAAGGCACTGGATATTAAAAGTAACTGTCAACCAAAGTTTTTTATTATAAAAAAATATGATAACAACTGAGAATGGCCCGGTGGACTGGGGGGAGAGGGGTGTGTGGGTCTTCTGGAAGGCTTGTTGTGTAATGAATCAGGGCCACTCTGGAGGTCTCAGAGTGCTCTGCTGTGTGAATACTAATGTCCTGAACTTGAGTTTGAGTTTGGCTCTTTGAGGACCATCCCTATTCTCCATTCTCTGGCGGACGGTTTCAAGGCCCCCGCAGCCCTACAGAACCAAGCCAGAGAAAAAGTTCACAAAAAAGTTTTCAAAGCAGGAAAAAAACGAGAGAAAAGAAAGAAACTACGGCTGATTTTCAGTTGTGAGAGTTTAAACCTCGTGCTGGACACTCTCTAGTCCTTGCTGGGGGTCTGTGTCTCCATAAAAGCGACGCGTTTTGACAGAAAAAGCGCATCCTCCTACGACGAGGCCGAGATCTTTCAAACTTTTGTTTTCGCGTGTTGGATTTTGCAGAATTTAAAAAGGAAACACACACACAGACGCACTACTAGTCAGTGGTTTAGGAGCATATCTGAATCTGCAAAATGACTGAAATAATGTGTGATATCTGATCTAAAATATAACCCTTGGGGAATTTGTATGTGTGTTTTTTTTTATTAATTTAGTCATTTTTATCAAGTTTTATTTGATCAGTTTAACAACTGGGAACACAAAACGTATCTGACAACAAGATTACCCCATATTTCGTGAAGTTATGATGCTATAATTGTACAAATGAGTTGTTTTTCAGTATTTAATGAAACGTAAATGTTTCTATAACGATTCTACAACACTAAAATAAGTTTAGTATCCTGTGCGGACCCCACCAAGCCGGGTGTTGCCGCTTTAACAGTCGGGGTGCCTTGAAACCGCCGAGTTCCATGTTTGTATCTTGAATTTGAGAGCTGAGCCGAACTCCATGTTGTTACAAAGTTTATCATCAAAGGGTGAAACTTTGAATTTTTTATTTCCGCGGTTTTTTTTATAGCTAAGCTCCAGTAATGAGCGTGTAGGACTCGCCTCCAGCCCGGCGTGTGCGTGCAGTATGCTCTCTCTGGACTTGTGGAGGAGGCTCTAGGAGGTTCAGAGCAGCTTTAGAGAAGTTTGAGCGCGGAGAGCTGGTTCCTGCAGGAGAAAAAACACACTGCCCTCAACTTTCTGGACTTTTACGGATCTCATGGACCTCCCGTCCTCGTCGGTCATCACGCAAGTGAGCAGGGACGAAGAGGCGAGCGCTCCTCTGCGGGAGAAAGGTGAGCTGGAGGGTTCTGGAGGGGCTCTGGAGAGGTTCTAGGTGGGTTCTGGAGGGGCTCTGGAGGGAGGCAGCCCATGTGAGAGTCAGAGTCTGCTCCATCAGAACCAGCTCTGATCCTGGGCTTCTCTGAAAGACCCTGGTCCAGTTCTGTTTGGCTGGTTAGTGAGAGAAGACCACAGTGTGTCATGAAGGGTCTGCTTGAGTAGAAACGTGGTTTTGGGCAGGTGATGGTGGACTGGACTCACCCAGAGTCTGGATCTGCTGGTTGTTGGTGGAGTTGGAGATCTTTGGAAAGTTTTGCTGTTTGGAGGGAAAGGGGCGGAGGGATATTGATCTGCTGACCTTCTTCAGAAGGAAGAAATCTGATCAGTTTAGTTGTACTCAAAGATCATTAGATATTAAATGATGCTGATTTGGCCTTGCCATCCAAATTTCACCCCATTATTATCTAGACTTGAATTTTCTTCAAACATCACTTTTAAATCTGTTTTTTAACTGGCAGGGGAAAACCTCTGTAGCTTTAGTTGTTTCCAAAAGCTTGAGCTCAGTTTGATCTGTTTATTAGAAGTCCATTTACTTAAAGTCTATCGATTGACCAGCAGATATTAAAGGATGCTGATTTGGCCTTGCCATCCAAAGCTCCAAATTTAATTATCTGGACTTGAACTTTCTACAAAATATCACTTTTAGGTGATAGCACTGAACTGACAGGGGAAAACCTCTGTAGCCCAAATGCTTTAGTTGTTTCCCCAAGCTTTAGCTTGGTTTCATCTGTTTATTAGTTCATTTACTACATTTACAATAGTTCAGTCTATTGATGGACCAGCAGATACCAAGTGATGCTGATTTGGTCTTGCCATCCAAATTTCTCCCGTTGTTATCTGGACTCGAATTTTCTACAAAATATCACTTTTAAATCAGTCTAGCAGGCAATGACCAGGCCTTCTTGTGCTAAAACTGAACCGAAAGGGAAAAACTCTGCAGCCCAGATGCTGTAGTTGTTTCTCCAAGCTTGAGCTTGGTTTGGCTTGGCCTGACAGTAGGCCTCACTGTCACCACATTTAGGGCCAGTTTCCTGGACATGGATTAAGCCCAGGCAGGGGCTGAATTGTAACGTCAGTGGTGATTCACACTCGCAAATCCTCTTTATTCTAGGGGTAGGCCTGGTACTGGTCTGGGAACCCGACCTATTTGGTGCTCTGTTGCAGACTTTAGCAGCAGTGTGGGACTGAGGAAGGATCTGAGACTGGGCCAGCACTGATCTGTGTTAAGATTTCAGTTTTATTGCAGGTTAAAGGCTGGGGGTCATGTGATGTATGTGCTTTTTTGCATCGTGATATCTACACTATGGTAACACTTTCATGCACACTTGAAATTCATGTTTCCTTCATGTTTTGCACTTCAAACCGACCTTGATCATCGCATCATCTGTGGTAATGTGGTGTAAATGGGAGGGTTTTTATCTGACATTATCTGCTCAAGGCTGGCGTCTGTGATGTAAACAGTGTGTTGGAATGCTTTAAACTGCTTTAAAAACATCCCTTGGTAAATGGTTAACACTTTTCTACCTTTTTTATTTCACTTCTGATGATGTTTGTGGGCATATTCCCAATTTAAATGCATGTGGGCAAAGGTCATTAGTGTGCACTGAAAAAGAATGTTTTATATTTGTTGAATGCTGCTCGACGAGGTAAGTGGTGTCTGTTGTTCCAGTAATGCATGCAGCTATTTCGGAGGTCTTGCAAAGTTGTGGATTACTGTACATTTTAATATGGAATTATTACTGATAATTAGTAAAGATGAACTTATTGCTGTTGGACAAAAACTTGGTGTTTCCAAAATGGTAATTTTACAGGAGACTGAAAACCAAGTCTCCTGTTTCAGTTTCAGTGGCAGGAAATGTAGAAACATTTTATTCCAACCAATTTGGGTCAGCTTTTATCCTAGAATTTCACCACAAGGTAAAGAGCAGCTTGAACGTTTTTATGTTTTAACAGGACTTTAACCCTTTAAAGGCTACATTCAGTTAACTATCAAGCCATACTCCACAACTACTAAGGATGGATACTGAGAAGCAGTGCTAAATTAGTACTGGTTCTTGACAGGTCACTGCCGAAATATGGAATTGTTTCTTGGACAAACTGTGCCGCTATATGCGTTTATGCAGCATTAATGCATTCTAACATAACTGCATTTTCAAATGATTAATGCCGAAGGAGGAGTGGGAGCACGTCACCGCCAGACATTTGTTGACTAGACATTCATAGCAGGTACTCCACCCTCATTTTAAATTCAGGAAACTCAGGGAACAATTTAGCTTATTTTTCCAAAAACTAATAGTAAACTAGCTGTTGAATCTTTTCACATCTTTTCATGTGATGATGTCTTTAATATGAATTTAATGTCCTTATTTTTGAGAGTAGTATCAAAGAATCGAAAAGCAGAATCAGTATCAATATCAGTACCAGTTATATCCTAACAAAACTCATCTCTATCGACTACAAATAGGTAAGTAAATTATAGGTAATGAATATGTGAGGTATGTAAATTATGATGTTGAGGGGTGAAAACCTATTGGGTTTGTTGTTGTTGTTGTTATTAAATGAGTTAATCAATGAAAAGCAAAAGTAACCTAGGAACTGTAGTCCTGTTTGTTAAAGCTCTTTATGTTTTGGTTGTTAGAGGACTGTAGGCCCCAATTTTGGACCTTTGTCTGTAGCTTAGAATAAATATTGAAAATGAATATAGTCATTAATGTGAAGTGTTTTTGGTGGTCTAAGCCAGTGTCCATTGTGTGTGTGTTGCTGCGCGAGTGTCTCAGAGCAGCTGTTAGTAGAGGAGCATGAGCGCCGTGTGTCTGACTGAATGGAGGACCTGAAGTGTGTTCTGCAGTGGTGGTCTGTAGGGAGTTCCCTCCTGGTGCAGTTTAGCCGTAGAGAGCAGGATGGCACACAGACCTCTGGGCTTGTTTTTCTGACCGCTGTGTTTTTGCTAGCACTCCGTGTTCTTTACGAACATGCAGCTCTGCTGTGGACTTACTGCAAGATCATTGTTTTCCTGACCGAACTGCAACAGGACTGAGGAGCTCAGCGTGCTTTAATATTTCTCAGTTCTCTTCTTTCTCATAAAGAGCGCTGCTCCTTTGAGCAGAACCTCAATTTCAAAAGTCAAAGTCAAAGTGAGCTTTATCTCAACTATATACAAGTATACAGAGTTCCACAGTGTACACATAGTACAACGGACATAAGATGTTGTGCGACACAACAGTGCAGGCAAAGAAGTATTTTTGACATGAAACATTTTCAGACTTTACACTGAGATGTAAACTTTCAGGGATTGGACTGTGGTGGTAATTGGAACCAGGGGTCTAAAAACATTCTTCCGCTTTATATTATTACATTGTATTATATTTATATTATTACTAGTGAACCTACACGTCTTCATGTTAGTCTGGAAAACAACACCTCATTGTGGTTTATTACAGTATTTGAGTTTTATTTACATTATTTAGATATTTTGTGCTGTTTCGGAGCTCTTCACATCAGTATGTAAATACATATAACCCTATGTAAAAGTGAAGAACAGTGGTATGGTTAACTAACTACAACAACTAACAGATCATTTACCTAACAAATGTGATCCCAACCTATTAAATGTGCTTCTGAAGCTGAAGGCAGTTCACTGGAAGCACTTCTCGCCCAAAGAGGTCATGATACGATACTATCACAAGATTCGGGCTGCAATATGATATTATTCCGATACAGCAAATATTGTGATTGGATGTTGTGTAAGACACGACTCATTTCATCTCACCTGAATCTTCATATTTACGTTTACGGCATTTAGCAGACGCTCTTATCCAGAGCGACGTACATCAGTGCTTTGGTAATCCACATCTGTTCTTCATACCTGTTAAGCTGTACTTAAATCAACATCTGCTTTTAACCAAGTTACTGCTAGTTAGTTACACACACCTTAACAAACCCTGTCAAAGTTTTTTATCTTTCAGTTTCCACTGAAGAACAAGGTCTTGCACCATCTTGTGGATTTTAGAAGCAATGTTAATCAGATTGGATGTATGTGCCAAGTATAAAAGTATATTAAATAAAAAAAAAACATGCAATATTATGTAAATGTCAATATTTTTACTCTTTTGATTATAATATTGTGTTGAAAAATATGGCAATATTTTGACAATTTATTTTCTCCCACTGCAGCAATTATTTCAGCCCTACTTGCTGAAAGAATGAAAAACAAATCAAATAAATTTGAGAGTGGAGCTGAACATGTCTTTATTCACTCATTTTGCACAATTTGGCTGAGACAGTACTGAACATGGATATAGTACGTCAGTGATTAATTTGTGTATAATGTGTATAATGATTTCATCTGTGTGATTCTTATTTTGTGTGTTATTTTCCTTGTGACTTAGTTCAACAAAGATGAGTTACCTGTATTATCCTCAAATATTTTTACCCAATCAAAATAATGCAACTGCACTTCTATTATTACCTGGAATGTACAATAAAAAAAATACAATTTCGATTTTTATTGTTTTTAATGTCTAAGTTGTATTTTTTTTTAAAGAAGAAGAGTGTTGTAATTAATTTAAACATATTTTAATGTTATCAGTCAGATATTCTACACTGTGTTAAGACCCGTGTAGACCTTTTGTTTTTCTCCTCACAGAAAACTGATGAGTTGATAAGGGAATCGATAAAAGAATCTGTAATAGCATCTGCATCAATAAACTTTATCAGTTCTATTGCTGTTATCTGTTGTCTAGATTTGTGACATCTCTTTCATAAAAAATGAAATTACTCAGATTTCATGTTTGTAAACTTGAGGTGGCCAGCAGAGGCCATTGTGGGGTCTACAAGTAGGGAGAATCCCACAACTGGTGACTACACACCCGCTAAAAATGGGACACCAAGTTATAGATTGGTATATTAAAATTGTGACTGATATCAGACCAATAATAACAGTAATTTTTTTCCATTTATCTGCAAACTACATATGATTGATTGTATCATGCATTCCTAAAAGCAGTGTTTCAGACAGCAGGCAAAGTATTTGTGACCACTAAATTAAGTAACTTTGTGTGAAGTAGCTTATAAAGGCAGTAAACTCTTCGAATGTCTGGTTCCTGTTAAAGCACTATGTGGACAGAACATTAGTATTGCATTTATAGTGCTACATATTGCAACTGTGATGCCTTTCAATGTGCGCTATATGGACAAAAGTATTGGGACGCCCACCCATTCAGTCTGAAGTTTTAAGGAATGTTTCAGCCCCATGCTTCTCTTGAATGAACTGTAAGGGCAGCCTATCAGAAAAGAGGTAATTTACATAAATCAGTCTCAAAGGCACAGTAATGAAAACAGCCTGTTAAATTATAAGGAATAAACAAAAGGTTGAAAAGAGTTATTTAAAAAATAAATTATCATGAATTATGAAGTATATTTTTGGTTTATAAAAAACACAAATGTCATGGAAAATATGAAACTGAAGAAACATATAGAATGTAGGCCTTTTTAATAACACTTTGGTGAATCAGTGTCTTTAATTTAAGACTGGATAAAATAATTTGACTTTTGTAGGATTGCATGAAGACTTCAGTTCACCAAAACACTTAGTAACACTCACCCACAGCTTTGATTGGTTAGAGGCTCATTTGCATATTGCAGCCATCTGTGATATCAGTATTGCAGTGACTAATATCACGATAACTATTGACAGTCGTTATATTGGGCAGTGCTGGTTCATTTCACCACCACTGTGAGGAACTCTGACTCGGCACGTTTCTCTAGAATGGAGCGCTTGACATCCCACCACTCACAATGACTTTGTTTTCTACCGATGTAGTTATGCAGGAATTTGGAAAAATCCCCGGATTTCTCGGATTTAAGCTTGGCTGTGAAGGCTTTGTTTCTTTGCTTTCCTGTAGAGTCTGAAATAGCAGCCTCTCTCTGCAGGTGACCTGCTCTTCATTTCCGCTTCTCGTGATTTGCTTAGGAAGAGTGATATGCCCTTTTGTCATTTGAATGATGTTTTTCTCAGGATAATGGCAGTGCGGCGTGAACCTGCAGCTATATTTCAGCATGTTACCGTGCTGATAAAATGTCCTCCTCTCTCTCCTGGCTCATCGAGTGTTCATCCTGATGAATGAAGAGACTGTTCAGTGAGTGCAGTGTGTTGCGTCCGCAGAAATGAACAGCATTTGCTGAGGATCCAGACAGATAATTGTCATATTTTAATGTCTATCCCGGAAAAGACCAGTGACCAAGGGTTTCTCATACAGTACATGCACAAGCTGCACGTCGCTTATACTTCAGATGTACAGATTGTTTCTACTGTTTGTTTTCTCTTATTGATTCTGTTTATTTCTCCCTTTATTTCATTTGTATTTTAAGTGTATGTAAGCATTACAGTGTCACAAACCTTAACAAAATGGTTATTTTTATTGAAACTACTGAAATAATTTCAAGTTTAACTAGTTATGCATGGATCAGGATTTTTGTATGACCCACACCGGCCAGCCCTCATAATGGTTCAGGTGGGTGCGGGTCATAAAAAGCTGACATAATGCTGAGCCAATCCCGCCCAACCCACAATGTGTATTTTTCACCCACCACGCCCAAACTCGCCACATTTCCTAAGCCGATCCAAACCCGTCCGACCCGCAGGTTACAGTAGGCCTCCGCAAAACATTAATTCAGTATTACTCATTTCATTTCTATTCACATTTTATTCACATTTCTATCCCACATGCTCACTCACTCCCTCATTCATGTTTAGCGGTTTGAATGTTTTCCACAAGAGGATGCTGTGAGCACTCTTTTCATGCATAACAGAAGAGGAATCCTGCTGTTTCAGTGCAACACTACATGCTTACTACACAGAGGAACAATATTTCAGCTGGACTGAAAAAAGGGGGAAAAGGTGGCAATGGCTTCTCACATCAGTGACACTGGATGTGTTTTATCAATTAATTTTCATACTTAACTAGCTAACCTGCAAGCTATTACTGGCGTGAGGGAGCTGCATGCAAAACTGCAAAAAAAAAGCGTTTGCTAACCTGCACTGTGGAAATCACAGGGCCCTCCATTATAAGAATGGATGCTCAAAAATGGATCCTCCCCCAAATGGTCAAAAATGTCATTTTGAGTTTTCAGATGAAAGAGAAAAAAGTGTAATCGCTGTTCATGCCAAGTATTACGAGAGGGCACAGCAAACAAACCTCTCCAATGCGGGTTGGATCCCACATGAAAACACAGTTTCCCACTTCATACGCAGTGTACAGTAAAACAACAGACGCATCAAGGAAATTCCCTGTGAGCACATCGAATGTAGTCATGTTTTTTTACAAATATCAGCCCCAACATGCAGACAGTGGGATTCCTTGCCTCAGAGGACTCACCATTCTGTTGCTGAGTGCACTAAATTTTGAATGCATATCTTGTTTTCATTTAAGAAATATTGCTTTAGTTTATGAACTCAGATTTGTCATTTGGAAAGGACCAACTTTATCAATAACAAAAGTGCTTTATGTTTCATTCAGAAGTTTTCAGCCCTGTGTGTCCTGAATTTCGACGTTCAGTGTGGCCAAGAATTTTATTTTCGATGTGTCTGTTATTGTTTTGTGTTTTATCTCCTGGTTCTGATGTATCCCTGCATTGCACATTTCACTGTTTTCTCTTCCCCCAACTTACTAAACACCAACTTATCAGCTAACTAATAACTTTAATAGTTTAACTCTTTCATGTTTTAAGCTTATTATTTAGATGTTATTCTTAAAATGTCTTATACTGTAACTACCATAAATTAGCATAAACTCCTGTAAATGAAAAGAATCTGTGAGTTAGATAGTTATGGGAGTGAGAAACTGGAGAGTGGACCCACATATGGGCCCTTGGGATTAAAATAGGGGCTGAAATGAGTGAGATACAGCAGGAAAACCATAAATACTACCATGCAGGCAGACTCCAGAGCCAGCATCACCACATGACTGCAAATGCTGTGTTACTGGCCTTCTGTGTATCTGTATGACGAGAAAGAAAGAAACATTTCTTTTGGATTCCTAGAATTAGACTTAGTGTTAGAATTAGACTTGTTAAATAAGCTTCTGGTCAGTTTAGTCTAATAAAGTAGAGGTTTTCTCCACTAAATCATCAGTTCAGTTCTTCATTCAAGTACTGAGTGTGTAACTCACAAGAAGTTTTGTAATTCATGATTCATAAACGTGTATGGAAACCTGTGTCTGGATTCAAAAATATCTGAATTTTGGCCATATGTTTCCACTTTCACATTATTACGTTTTTATGTATTGCGCTATTATTGAGTGATCTGTAAGCTAGTGTGCGTGCATGAGTGTGTGATACTGTTAAACTAAATGCAAATGCACCAAAACATAAAACTCTAACAGACCTCTTCTTTGACTGGACCTTCTATTTCTCCAGCAGACTGTTTACTGTTTATATGGTGTCACCTAAGTAGGAGTTAATACAGATGTGGATGTAGTGTAGATCTGGAATTTCTTAGATTGTGACAGTTGTGACAATATCACAGATTATGACTATCACATATTAAGCAGTTTCCTCTGAGATCAGTAACATTTTCTGATTCTGATATATTGAACCGCTCAGCGTCTCTAGGTTTTCATGGAATCTGAATTTTGTTGATAACTTAGTTATTCAGACTCGAATGTGTGGCAAACGTGCCTGGATGATCAGACCGTAGGCCAGGGGCGTCCAAACTCTTGCCCTGGAGGGCCGGAGTCCAGCACACACACCTGTTTTAACTCATTATTGCCAGGTGTAGTGAGTGTATTTAAGGAGAGGAACTACGAAACCATGTTGGACACCAGCCCGCCAGGACTGAACCTGGTCTCCTGTGTAATAGACAAAACCTACGCTACAATTAGGGTCCCTTATCTAATCTGTATCTGTGATGCTTTGTTGATGGAAGTAAATGGTGTCTTTTAAGCTGGCTGAGCCCGTCCTCACCTTTCTCTTTAGGACTGATAAAACGTTCCTCTGTCCCTTGGTGTGGCTTAGTCTTATCTCAGGGCTGCATCACTCTCTGACCTGCTTGTTTGTACTTGCTGGCACGCTCATGAGGAATGTTTGGATTTCTGATGTTCTCCAGAATACTAAAAGGCTTGGTTGTGTGCTTTCATATGAAGAGTCAGTCCAATAGTAATTATATTGCTGTAGATCCTTGAGGGCTGTCTGATGTTCCTCCAGCTGAAATAATATTAGCAAATACTTGTATAATTTGCTCATGTTATGGGAAAAGGTGGAAACTGCATATTACAAGCAGTTGCATCATAATTGGAAATCTGTGTGTGTGTGTGTGTGTGTGTGTGTGTGTGTGTGTGTGTGTGTGTGTGTGTGTGTGTTTAAACCACACATTTTGATAAGAACTGCCTGTAAACACTCATACACACACAAAAAAAGCCATAAAAGCATTTTCAGCTCAAGCAGTATCCAGTAACTCTCGTCAGCTCTGGCTTTAATCTTGGGAACGCCCTCCAGGCTGCTGAAGGAAAACCTGTGGAATTCCACGTTACATAAGAGCGAGAGAAAGACGCAAAGAGGGCCCCTCAAATTTGTGCCTTTCTTTTCCCAGCTACCGGAACTGCATACTAGGCTAAACTCCACCACTGACCCCCTACATCTGGCCACCCGGTCACCCAGAACTCTCTTACATAACTGCGTAATCTCCACTTTGAGGGCCTGCTTTCTGAGCTCAAAGATACTTCAGAAACTAGATTAGTTGCATGCTAATTGTGCTTAATGCAGAAGATGTGGTGCTACTGAATGTTGTCAAGCTCAACCTCTCAAAAACTATGCCAAGACGTTGTCCAGCCCCATTGGATACACTCTGGGCAGTGGGACCAGCCACCTGTTCTTTACTTTGTTATTGTGAGGTTATTTTTGGAAAGGCCAGGCCACTGAGTTCACCCTTGGTCGAGTCTCCATGTTTGGGTTTGGCTCAGTTAGCCGTGCAGACAAGGCCGTGTTGCACTAACGTTGCTTTCTTGTCACATTTGGAGGTATTTGTTATTCTCGGTGAAAGTGCATTACCCCCTCATGGCATGGTATTGTGGCTTTATCTCGGCACGCTGTTCCCAGGCTCGTCTGCTCTGTACCTTCCTTGTTGTGTGAAACGTGATCCGGTGGAGGCGGCCCACGCTCTCTTGCCCTGCTGCAGTGCTTACTTCACTTCCTGTTCCTATTTTGGTTTGGCCAGGGCAGCGCTCAGCGCAGGGTTATGGGCCGGCGATATGGCTGCATTCCATTGTGAGGGTACACGAGAGGGGGAGAGTGGGCTTAGAGGGGCCCCCAGAGGGATTCTTTTGCACTCCGAGTTCCATCCGAGCTGTAGAACTCTGTTTTTAAACTGTGCTTTGATTGTCTTGTGTTTCTTTTCTGGCACTTGCCAGGTTGTGTCATTAGAACAGGAATGGATATGACCTAATTTAGCAAGGTTGGTTTGTGTACAATGTGTACTAGTGGTTTGCGTAATTAGCGTATATTGTCACTGTTGGAATGAAACCACAGACTTTTACTTTTTTTGCATAAATGGAAAATACCAGTTTACACTGTTACAGTAAAGCTGAATAAAATCCAAAGTTCCTGTTGAAAAAGAAATGTTTTTTACTTTTTTCCTGTAAATTTATCATTTTTAAATGTTTGTTAAGACAGCAACATCATTATAGTTATTATTCACTCATTGAATGTATTACTCATTGATACATTTTTATTAATATATTTGCCTTTTGTTCATTATTTTTTGGATTTTCTTTTGATAATTTTATAACTATATAAATTAATACATTATAAAAGCGGACAATAAGAAATCAATAATAATTTGTCATAGTAGCTTATAATTAGTAATTAAAATATCGTTTTAAATATCTTTGTTTTTGCAAAATTTAATGGTTATTTATTTGTACAATATTTCTTTATATATAATGAAATGGTAATAAAATCAGGCTTTTGAATAGTCATGGATTTGTTCATGAGCCTGTTTTATTTAATCAACTTTCCTTGGCCTCTTTTATTGAATTTTCTTCATGAAGCAGAAAATTCCATGTCAGTTAACATGACTCATAGCTCCATATCCATGCGAACTTGGCTTAAAACACAGTGGCAGTGTCACCAACCCTGCCATCTCTCGACCCCAGAGGATGGCGTGAAACAAGTTGTCAGATTGTAAGACGGGGATTGTGTTTCACAGTTGTTAAGTCAGACATTTGGTGGCCTCTAGCCGGGGGGCTCGCAGTAGGAGTGGAGACGCTCCTAAAACAGCCTCAGATAAGCTACCTTTAACTGCCCAGACTGAGCTCGTCTGACCTGGGCGGGGCGACGCGGTCTTCGGGAAAAGCTGCAGCCTCATTATCGGCATCGCAAGCACCACGGATACGTGTCGTGAGCCTCAGAGTAGGATTGCAGCCTCGCACGCTCGGACAAACGATACTGTCAAATCTGGCTGAAGCTCTGCGTGCTTTAATTCACTTTTTCCGAATAGAAAACCAGATAAATGCAGATCAGCCTCACATGCTGCAAGTTACGGTTCAATGGAAAAGTCGAGCCGGACACACAAAGATTTGTTTTGCGCCTCCGTTTATGGCCTGGATGCAGTGCTCTATATATACAGAGAATGCCATCATTAACTACTGTCAGCAGCTGCCTGCATGCGGCTATTTAAAACCCCCTGATGTGTAACATCAGAAGAGCAAACGTAGCGCGGTGCGTGTTGTTTCTCCACCGTCTCCTGTCCCTTCATTCGCTCTTGTTTTCCTGTCTCTGTCCACACCTAGCAGCTTGGATCCAGGTTGGCACTGTCCTGCCGTCTTACTGCCAAGAAGCGGTCGGTCAGGTTCTAGGGTCTTCTACGCTCAAGTTCCTTTCGATTACAGAAAATCTGAGTGGGGAATGACCGCGTACACTGAAAAATAACGTCTACTTACCGAGTGTGAAATGTTCATGTGGTGAAATCAACACGTATTTTTGAGGTCAAGTTAGGTTATTAGGCCAACTTTTATTATGTATATTATGTAGGTCGTGTCATAAGGGAGATAAATTTAATACACCTCTAAAGAGTACTGTTCTATATTTAAAACAAAAATTACTACCTCGTTAAGCTGCCTTCTTTCCCAGCTCGCAAAGGGGCGAGTGTTCTGGTGAGATTTTGCCAGTGCTGGCCATCAGAACGAATTAGTTTTTTGTTTTGTTTTGTTTTTTTCAATCTGGCAAGCCTTGTGGTTTAATTCTGACTGGCGTGCTAACCTTTCATGCTGACAAGACCTCGTCCATCTTGGTCACAGTCAACAGGATTTTGTCTTGCCAGAGACCAGCACTCATCACCATTCTTCTCACTTGCATGCTACCACGGCACTGCTGTCCCCCCTGAGCCGAACATAGGTCACTAATCGCGTGGACTCCGTGAAATGTCTCACTATTCACTGAACCCCTGTGTTCATCTGCTGTACTTAATGACAAATATCCCACTTAACAGCAAATAGCACAGAGGTGTGTGAGATTGTCGTGGCCTGGACATTGTCTGAAGGAGATGAAACGTGGGGTTACTGCGGTAACGTTGTGAGTGGAGGAAATACTGTGCGTGTCTGGGAACTTGTGGGTGTGGTAAACATGTGTTTTAAATTAATGACCTCTCTCCATAGCTCCACCCTTCCTAAAATGTATCACTGGTGTTTTCATACATGGATACAATCAAACTGCCAAACAGCTGTCCTTCAGCATGAGTTCCTTCATAGCCTAGCAGTCATAAGCATGAAAAGTATCACTTGCTCAGTTTCACAGAATAAAGTCTGCAGTTGGTTGTTACTCAGTCTAAATCAGAACTGGATAAGGTTTCCATACTTTTACTTTAATTTTTTTGCCACACCGAAAGTAAAAGTTTGGACAAGGTTCCATACTTTTACTTTCAGTGTGACAAACAAATGCTCTAACTTTCAATATTCCTTTATTTAAATGAGCCAGCATCAAAATAACTTTCGTATTTTTTCTACATTGTTAAAAGTAATGGTTCCAAAAAGACTTCTTAGGGGCTACGCCATAAAAGAACAACTTTTGCAATGCTAAATAACCTTTTAAATTGAATGTAAATTAGTTGTAAGTGTACATAACCTTAAAGTTAAACCTTAGTAGTCCAAAGGTTTTATACCAGTTCAGGTTTTTTTTTTTTCCTGGAACTGTACATCCCAGCCCAGACCCATTTACCAGCCCTATTTTTGAGAATGCTATGGGCAGGCTAATTTCATTAGGATAGACTGAGATTCTCCTATCAGCATGTCTGACACACACAGGCGAAGCGGTCTCTTCAGTAAAGTGTGTCTAAGGCTTGTAGGAACAGTCAGGATAGAAAATATTAGGATATGTTGTTTTTCACTATAAATCATCTTTTCATGACCTGTTGAGTAAAGTAGAGTTTAAAATGTTTAGCAACTTTTTTTATTTTAGATACGTTTAAATAAGTTTAGCAATTTATTTGATTTAGATATTAAAAAAAAAAAATCTGATGATGAGCTGTAAAAATTTGAAATGGTCTTTTTTTCTTTCTCTATTCAACCCAATTAACACTTGGTGTTCAGACATTGATGTTTCTGATTAGTTTGATGTTGAGCATGGTGATACAACACTTATTTCTATATCAATATCAAATTCACAATTCTGGTATCGTGACAACCCTAGAAAGTCAAAGCATACTTCAGAAAAATGCATATGATTTTTGAGCGCTTCAGTCAGTCGGGACATGAAGCAGGAACAAATCCTGTGATGTTACAGTATCGTTTGTTGAAGAATGCTTTTTATTTCTACCAGTGTATCAGAGAAAATCCATTCATTTTGTCCTTTCTTTCATTAATAATAATTTTTAAAAAAAGAACGGTCAGAACTGATTTTTATATAAAAATGAAATATGAAGTTATTTGTCCAGTTCTGTTTGTGAATTGCCACATGTGCTATGCAGTATTTTCCCAATAGCTGCAGTTAATGTATATATAAAACTGTTGTGTGTACATTTATTTGAAACTATCACACGATGTGAATTGGAGCATGTCGTATTTTTGCAGATGTAACAGGTCGGTACACAGCAGTATCCCAGTCCAGGAGTGACCTAAAGGTCTTCTCTGTTTCCAGGTACTCCTGCGCACGTTGCCTCATCCTCTAAGAAGCCCCGCAGTCGTGGCTTTTTCCACAGTCTCTTCTGCTGCCTGTGTCATGATGAAACTGATCACCTGCCTGTCAATAACAATGCACCACTACTGGTGGAAGAGAATGGAACCATCTCAAAAGTAAGATCTGCTCTCACTTTTTTAAACCCAAAGTTTCTTTTGTTCTTTGGTCCCCCAGTCACTCCCTGTGCACAGCTGTGAGGCTTCGGGGCAGCTTGTGGTTAACACAATCGAGGGCCACATGATCGGAGATGTCAGTGAGGAAACCACGAGCCTCATGTTTGCTTTGCGCAAGCCCTTTCCTGTTTACACCCTAACCCTTAGTGACCAATAACACAAATATCATGGTTTCTGTCATCATTCACGTTTGGGGGCTAAATTAATATGCTTGTCTTTACTTCCTACTCAAAGATAAATGACAAGCATGAAATACTAATCCACACTCCCTCTTTACCATGTGATTTTGACAAAATACTGTATGTTTAATTATTTGTTGCCCAGTAGTACAATTTTAAACCATATATTAGCATTTTCTCACATAATACAAAGCCGCACATGATTCAGTTGAACCCCATTCTTGGAAAACAACACGGCAGTTAGCAGCTACTAGCAGATCAGGTGGTCAAGACGCTCTCGGGTGTCAGTTTCAGATTTATGCCTTACTTCAGCTTTTTATAGTGATTTGATATTCCAGGAGTTATTTGTCACGTCTCTGAAGCCCCCAAAATAAATTGGTAGGGCTCCTGAAGGCGGGCTGAGTGCAGGACTCAGTGTGGCTCCGGTCCTCCTGTCATGTCAACGTGTGCACTGCTGCTGTCGTCTCAGGCAGCCTGCGGGCTCAGCGAATCCACACACTCCCGCGAGTCCCCTCTGCAGGCAGACCTAGCGGACCCTTGTCTGCCCCCTAGGCTCTGCAGACCTTGTGGGGAGAACGAACCTGTTGCAGAATGTCTGGAGTGTTTTACAACCTCTGAGCTGTACAAATCATTTGGGGAGAGCAAGTCCTTTGTGGAGAGCAACATCACAAAATACTTGGAATCATCTGCCTTTTTTAGAAGCAAGTGCACTGAAGCAAATATGCCTGCTGAGCTTTGTTTTGACCCCCATAAAGTGTCACAGCAAGGCTGTCCTATGGAGGAAGAGGAGGCTTTGGAAACTGCAGCTGAATCCAGTATGATTTCTGCAGAGAAGTCTGTCAGCTTGAAAGTGCACCAGACCATCTCTGGACTAATGCAACCTTGTGGAGATTACTCTGAGAACGGTCAGTTCAGTGGAGAATTATTAGAGCAGCAAGACAGATTTGATTCTTCGGAGAGCAGCAGTCTGTCGGACTACGACTCGGAGCACAGTGAGTCTTCTGCAATAAGCGGAGCTTTTGACTATTTAGAAGAAAAAAGCCACTGTTTTGAAAATAGTGTGGAGTCTGATAATGGTGAACAAACTTGGATTGCTGAACACGATACCGAACCAGCTACCTTTTCTGAAATCATGCCTGATCACTGCAAACAGGTAGATACCGAAATACCAGAGCTTGTTTCAGCAGATTTTGACACACTTTTTGAGCATGAAGCAGAACCTGGAGAGCTTTCAGAACTGCACCGTACACCTGAAGATTCTGAAGAAACCAGTGTTTCGGATTTGCATGAACTGTACTGCACAAGTGATCAAAGTGCAGTATTTGATCTGGATTCACAACCCTATGGATACTTGGAACAGTGCTGGCCTAACAGTCAAAATGTGCCCTCTGAATGCCATACTGCATATTTTGAATCCTCTGAACTGTGCCAGACCTTTAAAGAAAGCAAGCCTGCTGGGCTTTTTGGGTCCCTTGAGCAGCAACCACCTGCTGAACAAACAGAAACTACAGATGACAGCGAGTTAACTGCTCAAAATGTCCCGGGATCCTATACAGACTTATGTGAAAGCTCAGATCTAAGCCAGCTTTCTAATGAGCAGATTCAACCTTTTGGATTTTTCGATCAGCAAGACCTTTTCAACCACAACCAGTTGTCTGAAAATATTGAGTGTGTTAAAACTCTAAAACAATGCTCAAGCTGTGGAAGATATATTCAGAAATGTGACATTCCTGAACAATACAATCTCTCTGAGCTTACTGACCCTTTTGAGAGCCCACAACAAAGTGAACCCATTGAAAAGTGCCTGGCATTGTGTGAGAGTTTTGGAACACACTGCTCTGTGTTTGACACCTCTGAACTCCCCAGAGAAATCCCTCCCATTGAAAATAACAAAAACAAGGATAGAAAACACCCAGAGTGCAATGAGATGTATTTTGGATCAATGGAAACCTTTGAGGCTCATTGGCTTTCTCAGTTCCTTGACCATAACTGTCAACAAAATACTGTTGGAGACCAGGAAGGCCTCAATGTTGCAACCACTGAGCCAGCTAACGAGTTACTCACCAGTGGCAGTAATGATGATTCTGAACCTGTAATTGACGCTTCAGATGTCTCCAGTGACCAGAGGACACTCTGTGGGATGTGTCAAAGGAGAGAAAAAGGACAGGTTAATTATGATGAACCCACTCAACTCCTTGAACTTTGTGCGATTAAAGCTGAAGCTTTTGAGGTTGGCTCTGATGAGAGCAAATTCCTAGAGGAATCAGTTATTAAGTCAGGGTCATTGGATGAATCTAGTGAGGAGGAGGAGTATGTTGACTGCATGGATGGCAAAAGCCAAGGCAGCTCCGAAACTGATGAATCGTTCAAAAGTTTTGTTGATGAACCCGAGAATTTTGATATCTATTCTGATCAGTCGGATGACGACAAACCTTTGCAGAAGCTGGAGGAAGATGGAGCTTATGAACATTATACTGTTCAAATTCAAGAACCATGTGAGCTGTGTGATGGTCATGATGATACCTGTGACCTTTATATACATGACATGGTAGACGCACATGGAGAAACTCGTGAATCTTGCTCTGAACAGAAATTCTTAGAAAATGACGTTTATAAAACATATGCAGAGGCAGTGACTTCAAAACCGTCTGTAGAAAATGGTCAAGGCCCTGAATGCTACACTGGATACACAGATACCATTCAGGGTGAAGAAGAGTATAGACCTTATCTTAGTGGTGAGGGCTCTACATCACATGGTAATGAAGGCTGGGACAATGAACCTCCCTGCGAAGAAGCAGAGAGCATTGAACCCCATAGGGAATTCAGTGAGTTAAAGCACTGGAGCAGAGCTAGTGAAGTTGATGGACTTCTCACTGAGGCTGAGGATACTAATGAGAGTTCAAGAGATGCCAGTGTGTTGGAGCATGGCGATAGAGCAGCTGAAGTTGATGAACTTCTCAGTGAGCCTGAAGACACTGATGGAATTTTGTCAGAAAATGCCTTGGACCCATGTTCTATCCAGAGTACATGTCATGAAATTGCTGCTCATGGAACACATTCTGAAAAGAAAAATATTGTAGAAAGTGAGGTCTTCGAAAATTTAACAGAAGAACAAAAACAAGACCTCATTACTGATATGGGCCTTGAAGAAAATGAAAATGAGAATGAAGCACACCAGCCTGATTTGACCAGTGAGACCCTGCTGAAGGAAGACTGTGAGGTTTGTGAAGGCATTGATGAAGAGGAGGGGGCTCACAGTCCTTTCTGTGGAGAGATAGAAACATGTGAAGATGACGAGGCCTCTATCTATGGCTTTGAAGATCTGGCATACATTGAAGACCATAATATGTTAAATGAGCATAAAAATAGGCAGGATGGTGCTTTAGATCTATTAATTATGCAAAATGGCTTTGAGATGCAGTCGAACAAAAATAAAGAGCCTCCGGAGTCTTGTGGTATATCGACAGGTGAAACAGATGCTGCAGATGAAGTTCCTGCACAAAGTGCACAAAAGTTGGAAGACCTAATATGCCAGGTTGAGAGAATTGAGACGACAGAGGATAGTGACGAAAGTACATTTTTTAAGTTGGCCTCTCAAAAAAAGGCAGCCTCTGATGAGGTGGATGCTTCCGAGGACAGTGAGGCCTCTGATGATGAGGAGTACCCAGAGTCCTGTGATTGTGAATTCTGTGTGCCATCTGATGAGCAGGTACAGGGCAGCTGCAGTGCCCAATGAAGCGCTACTTCATTATAGCCGATATCATTATGGGTTTCAAAGCATGTTATGTAAGGTTTGATGTTTGAATTGCATGGATTAAGCCTGAAAGTGCTTTTCATACTGTAAGGTGCTAAACACTTCATCCGTACAGTGAACTTAGTTGAACTTTTCAACAAAAATAAAATGTGGAAAGCAGCAACAAAACTTAAATAAGGAAAGCAGCGGTCCACATTGGGGCTCTGATTCCATGCCATATGGCTTCTTATTTAAGTCAGAAGCTTTGAAAGGTATGATCTACTGTGCCCCCTCCAACCTGGCAGTGAACTCTGATATATATCTGGTTGATGGTCAGATGTGAGCTGTATCTTCTCTATGCTAGCAAATGTCCTCCTCTGGGAAGAGGATTTTTCACTCTTAAGCCCTGTGTTTTGTTTCAGTGGTCAGTACTGCCTGCACTTGGCACTTTTTGATCAAGATTCGGCTGGCCCACAGCCTTGTAATCCCACTCCAGCCGCACATGGTCACACGATCTGGCTGCAGAATGCAGCTAGCCAAAGTGTTTCCTTATGCCCCCTCATGGTCACTCAGTTCCATAACCTACTTCACTCACTCATAAAACTAGATATTTTTTCCACTGACACAGCAGGGCTAGTCTGTGTCACTTGTACTGTATGATGATAGTGCCCTAATTTCACTTTAATGCCATGTAATTTTTTAGCAGCTTGACTTTTTTGTGCACTGTAAGCTTATGTTTAATGCACAAATCTATTTTTTTTTAGTAAGACAGTAAAATCGGTTTATTGGATGATATGCTGTCCCCATAAAAGTCTTCGTTTACGAGGCCATCTGACGCATCTGTTCACAGGTTCCAGCCAAGCCGCTTCTACCACAGATAAAGTCTAAAGACGCAGGGAAGATCTGTGTCGTGATCGATCTGGATGAAACACTAGTGCACAGTTCATTCAAGGTAAGCTAAAGATGTTCTTTTCCAGCCATACTTCATCGTTGTCAGCAGGTGGTCACAAGCCAGTGTGTCTCGTTTGCAGTATGGTCAAGTTAGAAAGTGTACATCATGGCTATGGGATCAGTTTGACTTGAATGTTATCTCCGGACATCTGATACCCAAGTTTACCGAACACGATTCAAACATGAAGGAGTCGATCACCTTCACAGGAATATGTGTGTGTAGTAATATGATTTACCCTTGGCAAACAAATTATGTGAGGAACCTGCGTGAGGCAGACGGTCAGGGAACACATACTACTTCCCGCACGGCAACACCGTGTGTTTGGTAACCAGAGGCACAGCGGGGGCGAGGGGCACAGTTCAGAAATCACCAAGGCTTGGGGCTGGTCAAATGACAGACACTTGATCGCTTACACGTTGCATGTAGGGACAGCGCCATATGTGCGTGTGAATGATGTTCAAAGCGATACTTGATCGACCTCAAATTTTAAAAAGAGGTTTACAATACTGCTCATTAAAGGAGTATGTTTGGAATTGGAATTGTCAGTATTATCTGGAACAGTAAGGTGAGAGTGGTTTGACATGTTCACATCCCAAGTTTGTGCTTTTCATTCTTTAAAATGAAGAGAAAAAAAAAAAAAAAAAAATATATA
>JBBPCZ010000002.1:20355198-20405314 GCA_037974445.1 Brycinus macrolepidotus
TTTTTTTAACGCTCTTTCAAAAGTGACCACCAAGGTGCCTTAGTGTTGGACGTTCAGTTTTTTCTGCATTGCGATGCCAACGAATGTGTCGCTTAACACTATCAGATGGACTCTTTTGCAAGTGTCAGTGTTGATGCTGTGGGATGTGAGGTATGGATGGGATAACTAAAGATGGAAAGAGGTGATCTTTTGATGGTGGGGGAGGTCGTGAGGGTGAGGATGATGACAATGATGCTATTGATGGTTGAGCTGTTTGTAATATGGGCTTTTTTATTATTTAAATAATATAACATTAGGGCCTTGCTGTTTTTCTCTACATGTGAACATAGTACTGTGCCAAGGGGGAGAAAGAATGTTATTCATACTTTTGGCCTTAAAGTCCGAATGATGCTTTGTTTTTGACAAAGCACCGTTTGCTTTTCTCTCTCCATCTGTACTTGAAACTGGTCACATATGTCCCTTGTATTATTGCAAAAATCACTGAATGTACAATAACACATTATTTTCAGTTATTTTTGACATCTGTTAGAAATCGTTTCAGATTACTCTAGATTTAATATACATTAGATATCAGATTGTGTGTTAAAAATGTAAATCGATGGTACTATCAGGAAAAGCAATTAATAGTTTTAACAGGACAAAAAAGTGCCTAATGCTCCAGTTCCAGCAGTCTGGCTACCTGGATGTTTCCATGAAACTATTAGCAGCAGCTTGTGGGAATGCGAATTCCCCTCTGAACACACTTGACTCTGATACAGTGCCAGACATGACACTGAACCGCTCGTCTGACTTGGTACATTCTTGGAGGCCTCATCAATCTCAGAAAGACTTTTCACACTGGTCCTCTTATGCAACCGGCAGGCCTGGACCAGTGCTTTTTTTTTTTTTTTTTTTTTCCTTTCTTCCTCCCCCTTCCTTCCTCTCTCCACTTATATAATAGTCTCGCTGGTGTTTGGATTGAATAATAAGCCTTTGCTTTTGTAATGTCCTTACAGTACAGAGAAATGGCGCTTAACTACGCACTCAAAAATCTAAAAGGCAGCCTGTTCTTGTTTGGAACTCCTGAAAGGAAACGTAGCAGGGAGTAGGGTCACTTATCTCCTTCTGCTTCGTCTGACCATGCTGCTGTCTGTTTGGGAGTCTGTTTTCCTTCTTGCTTAACCTAGCACTCTGCTTATCTCTTTGTTGGGACGTGTGTGTGTGTGTGTGTGTGTGTGTGTGTGTGTGTGTGTGATGTCATTGTAGAATGAATGTAATAAGCACTGTCTGCTGAGGTTGCAGTGGCCATTTCCAGTGCAGCACCAGCACCTGATACTATCTCACTGTATGACTCATGGTGAGATAATGGCACAGTCTCTGAGCATAGAGCACCTCTTTGAGTACACATAGTGATTTAGGTAAAGCCACCGTAACCCTTGAACTGGTTTTTCAGAAAATAAAAGACCAACATGTTGGGTACATAAAGCGTATGAGTAGAAGCGGTGGTCTTACATCTGACTGCTGCCATATCTGTGCTGACCTTGTAAAACCATATCCTCGACTCTGAAGTGCTTCATGAGCAGCAGGCCAGATCCGAGATTAGCTCTTTCATGGAGTCACTGCTTTTTCAGAGAAAGGGCTCCCCTTAGAGTTCAGCTCTGCTTTCCACAGTTTTTATCTATGCTATCCTTTTCCTTCATCCTGAATCTGTCGTTTCCAGGGTTTTTATCCATATCCAGGGTTTCTCTGCCTGATGATGACAACATAGGAGGCAACTATGCAAATGAAACCAATCTGGAATCAACCAATGAACATCTGTTCATGTCTGCAGTTAGGCAGCCAAATCAATGTCTCTCTTTTGTTTTGATAAAAAGTCTAAGAGCTTGTTAGAGCTTTGAAAACAATCAGCTTCAATCAGGAGTGGCCACTAAAGTCTAGCACTGCAGCAGCAGCGACATTCAGCTGAGAACACTCTCCCATCATGATCTACTATGTACGATTACCGTGCTCTCTTATATACATACTCAGCAAATGGTGGGACAGTTATGTTGCCATCTGGGCAATTCCTAAGTGGGGTTCAAAGAAGAATGTCTGATTTTTTTCATAATTTTCTGCATTTGTTGTCATGACTGGTTTGATGTGAAATGGTGGTTGTGGTGGTTATAGAAACCAGGGGTCATGGTGTCTTCAACACAAATACAGCCATTTTATCACGTGAACTTAGACATTTTTTATTGGTTTTGGCCATTTTATTGGTAAAATAGTGTTGAATCTGAAATCTCTTGGGTTACACTATTTCTCATCCAGTTCCCTGCATTTACTTCTCTCCCATGAATGGCCCAAATTTTGAGCCCAAATCTTCTCTAAACTTCTAAAAAAAAATCTGTAATTGCTTTTAACGTTGTCAAACACTTCAGACATCTGCTTCCTGTTGCCACTGTTGTGAACCATTCAGACTTATCTAGAACAGAGCACTTCTTATCCACAAATCAAACCACTTTGAGCAGCTTTTTTTGAAACAGTTACTGTTTAATTATGCAGAAAGTTGGAAAAAAATTGGTGGGGTTCCCTTTTGAGTCTATTATGAGATACTCACTAAGACTAAGTGAGAAACATATGATGAAAATAGCCTTTGTTTTTTTTTGTTTGTTTTTTTTATTGTATTGCCCCTATGCTACATCTAAACCAGCCCACAAATGGCACATTCGTTCCACACATTTGTCTGTCTACTCATTTGCCTAGAGCAAACCAAAATTTGGCATTAATAGATAATGTTCTTTTCTTTTTTTGTGATTTGGGAATAGGTATGCCAAGTTTAAATTAAGTCAACTGTAACCTAGTTTTGAAACTTTGTAATTATTAATTGTATTTTACTGTATTGAATGAGCTACATCATTAATGAAACAATTGAAAAGCAATCTTGTGTTTGTTGATTATGGCAAGTGAGACTTGCCGCTAGGGCGAAGAAGACTAGAGGCGTGATCAGTAATGCTGATTTTATTGGCAGCTGTTTCTAAACCAAGGTAATAATACACAAGTTAGCAACACTAATGACCACTAGAGATAGAAGATGAATCGACTGAAGCCAATTCAAATAAATATAGATGGTGCAACCAGGTAAAATTGCTCAAGAAAACATATCCATTTATTTGTCAATGACAGCGTTCCCCTACTGGTCTGACTAATATATTGATTCAACAGATAATGTGGACTCACTGTCATATATATATGATGAAATATTCAATACTCAGGCTTCCTATGATAACCTTTTGGCCCTGTACTTTTTCCACACCTCTGTAACTCTATACCTCCCAATATCCCTTTAACTTGCATTCCACAAAACATTTATTTAGAAAAAAAGGTATCTATACAAATGACAATGTACATACATTTAAAGGAATTAAATACTGACTTCTCAACCAATTTAAGTTTTGTTAATGAACGGCAGGTTCACCTTTGCATTTTATCCTATGGCTCTTGACATTTACAATGCACAAAACTATAATAATACATAAATTAGCAATAGTGCTACGCCAGCACTAACACTTTTTTATAACGGTAAACTTGAGGATGGGGAATACTGTAATGAATTTTCACTGAAAATAATTACAATTATAGTTGTCTTTTGCATGGGCCAAAATTTCTGACCATTTTAATTGGCTGGATAGGCCTACGTTCTGTACTTCAAATTTCTTTTGAACATCCTTTTAAAAAACAGGCTCCTCATTCACTAACCCTTTAAAGAACAGCAGAAAATATCTTCACTTTCTGGCTTCCAGGCATCAATTTCAGTAACCACCAGATTAATATGGTTCCTGGTCTATCATGGATTATCTGGGGACAAAAAAGTGGAGAAGACAAATCAAACTCTGTCATTTTACAGTTTATATTGACTTAAAAAGGCATTTTCCTAAACTGGATGTCTATATGGCATCAATCTTATGTTTAATTGGCCTGGCCACTCAGTGTGTATTGAGTTCATACTAAAACAAGTTCAGGCTCCACATCCAAGAATAGGCATTCCAAATGGCTCCCTCTCGAAGGCGTAGCAGTATTACTGTTCCACATCTTACTTACAGTATAACCACTGAGCTTGATATTAATCTCAACTGGGAGTCTGATGTTGCAGACCCAGTGTTAGGTGTTGCTGCCAATGAATCCATTTCACATTGTAAATTCCCACCAATTTATGTCCTGTCTAATTTGTATTAATTCTCAGAAAGTACATGTGCACACAGTTCAACCCAAGCTGATGTAGAACAATTTATACCTAATACTGAAATAGCTGGAGAAAAAACAGGTGATTTATCCATCTAACCATTATCAATAATCAAAGATCAACATCAGCATAATGTAGATATAAGTATAGTCTGTTGTCAGTTTACATCTACAAGAAGTTACTTACTTTTGACTAGCAGTTTTGCGACACTTTTGGCCTTTCCTGAAACAAACTCCACCACTCCACTCATGTCCTGTGATGTCTGCCGCAGGGTGAGCCGATGCACTGTCCCCATTTTCTCCAGAAGAACTCTGGGCCCAGGCTGGAGGACTTCTCCATTTAGAGTCCAAACAGGAGCCTTGACCACTGGCAAGGAGACCTCGCACGCAAAGCAGGCCTCCTCTGGGGCCGTTACCTCCACGTCCTGCAAATCTTGTACCATCTGGATCGACTGGGCTGTTGGAACAGGCAGGACGGTGTTTCAGAAAGGACACAAATCCATCTCATATACAGCTGGGGTGCCCAGTTCCAGTCCTGGAGGGCCGGTGTCCAATACAGTTTGGTGATTTCTTTGCTTAAACACACCTGCTTCATCTCACCTGTTAAATGTCAGGTTTAGTGAGTGTGTTTGAGGAGGGAGCTACCAAACTAGACTAGAGCTGGACACCCCTTATATACAGCATGATGACAAACATAAAACCTGAATAAATTAGTGAAGAAACATAATATGTTCCCACACAGGTGTACCACATGATACAATTTTTAGCATTAATTTCCTATCCTGCATATATAAAACGCTGAACAGGCCCATTTTGGATCAACAATGCAAAAGGATAAGACCTAAGTGTTGAAAGAGGCCTCAATAATCGGGCATGGGTATGAACTTAAGTCATGAAGGCTGCTCAGCTAGTGTTTCAGTAGAAACGGTAACCAAAGTGACTAAAGTGCAGTTAGATTTATGGGAAAGACATCAGTAAAGAGGGTTTTAAATTATAACAAAGCAAACATTTAAGAACTGTGATGCTCGTGGATTAAAGTGCTTTGTAAGAACAAACAGAAGAGCAGCTGTTCCTCAGTTGACTGAGAAAGTCAATGTATGATGAGATCAGACTCTGTCAGCATAAATAGAATGTGTATTTGAATAGTGTAAAAACTACATGCATGAGGTTACAGGTGAGTCATCCTTTACCATACTGAGTGAGTGGGTGCCTGTAGGACATACACCAACAGAATGAAAAGGCCTGAATGTTTGACCCCTATACTGAAAGGCTCTGGTCGCTGTGTTATGCCATGGGGAGATGATGCTGGCATGGTTTGGGTCCTCTAGTCATCTTAGAGGAAAAGGTCACTGCAGTCACTGATCACCTTTATCCTATGATAAAACACTGCCATCCTGGAAGGAGTTGTTTCTTTCAGGACAACAATCCCCCCATCCACTGAGCACAGGTAGAGCACTGAATGGTGTGGTGAGTGTAAAAATTATGTAAATTATTTGACTGGCCTTCACAGTCACCAGATCTCAACACAATTGGACACTTATGGGAGACTTTGGACTGACATGTTAAACAGCACTCTCCACCAACAACATTAGAGCAACGGCTGAGAGAAAATCTTAGCACAATAACTTCAGAATATCCCTTCAGTACAGTTCCAGAGACTTGTGGAGTCTAAACCAAAGAACATTAAAGGTGCCAGCTTATGGTGGCCCAACACCTTACCAAGACACTTTCCCTTTGTCACCCATCTATTAATAAATGTATCGTTGTTTTCAGGTGCATAGCAGATTTCCATTGTTTTTTATTTTTTCATTTCATGGTGACATTTCCATATTACAAAAAAACATCAGTATTTATTCTGTTCACTATTCACTTTTCACTGTGCAGAGTTTGAGTTTGTTTTCATGTAAAAAAAAAAAAGGCTCACAGTTTGTACAGTTTGTCATAACAGCAATAAAAGCGATTATTTATTTTATTTTTGCTTATACCTTTTAGTATAACTCACAAGCAAAGACTCCATGCCTAATATTTTGCATGTTTTTTACATGTGCAAAAGTCTCCAGGCTAATCTCGAAACTTGCCACCTGTGCAGTTTGGAACTAGACACTAGAGGGCAGCACAAGACCAAGAAGTGACTGACACCTGCCCTCTTCCGGTATGAAAGGATCTGCTACATTTAATAATGGTAAGACACTTAACACTACCAGTCAAACGTTTTGCAAACCACGGGTTTTTACCACTTACCCATTTATTTCGTAATCTGTAGATTTTTTGTTCTTTTTAGGCGTTGGAAAGTGGTTGAGTGAACAACTATTACTGAAAATATGTAAAATAAAACAAGTTTACTTTATAACAGAAAGAATCTGTAACAGTGCATGTCAGACATCCTATTAACTGGTTGTGTGGTGATGCAGAGTCAAATTCTAGACTGCCCTTTAACTTTAAATGCACTACTTAACTGTTTCTTCCCATTGGCTGTCACTTCAGAGCTTATTAAATATCTAACAGTTGTCTGGAGATCCACCTTATTATTATATTAGGTGGCTAATTATAGGTCAGTTGTGACATTTTCCACCTAATAAAGGAATTCATATGGTGGACATTCTGCAAATTTATCTGCTAACAAAGAATACTGAGTGTATTTTCAGTAAATATTAAGTGAGTAACATGCAAATGTGTGTGCCAAATCTTTGTTTCACATGCCATTTTCTAAACCTTGTAACTGTGTAACCTAAATGGTCGAATTTATGTCAATAATGTATCATGTTAGAGAAAAATGAATCACTAAAACTGATTTTTAGTCCAGAATGTAGGTCGACTTGGATTCTCTCTGGTCTATTTTATGAAGAGGTTTTTGAGCTTCTGTCTGTCTGTCTATCTGTCTATCTATCCATCTTTCTATCTATCTGTCTGTCTATCTAGATAATCCATTTTCTATCACATATCATGTATTTATAGTTTTAGTAATTTTATAGTATTTGTTTGTAATACCTATTGAGTTAGTAATTCTACTGAGCACATTAAGACTAGTGATCTCAGTTTTAGGCAAATGCAGTCGTGATTCCCAGTTCATCAGGAGTAATGCACTCTTAGACGAAACCTGTCAGTTGTGTAGTTAGTGGCAGGCAGGCTTAGCTTGGCTCTTTTTTTCCCCCCAGTTTTTTTTAAAACCTAATCAGCAGGCAATATATGTGCAGTGTGTCATCAAGCATTTGAAATCATAAGACCTTCTTTCAGTTAGAATCTAATAATAATTGTTTAGTTTGTCTCACCTTCCACAGTGAGTCTTGCTGAGCATGTGTGCTCTGCCACCTGGACGCTATATGTACCCTCATCCTCCAGAGCCACCTGCTGAATGACGAGCTTGCGGTAGCAGCCCTCGCTGCAGATCTCGAAACGTTCTGAAGGTAGGATGACGTTGCTGCCTTTATACCAGCGGATGCTGCAGCGAGGATTGGACACCGTGCAGTCCAGTATGACACGAGTCTTCTCCAAAGCTGTCTTATCTTGCAGAGGCTTCACTATGTTCACGGGGAGCTCTGAGAAGAGTTGAGGAAATGTGGAGGAGCAATTATCACACACAGGTAGGTCTACACACAAAACGGATCTAAAGAAAAGAAAGTACTTACCCTCCACCTCTAGGTAAGCAATGGACTCAACACTCTTGGCAACAAATTTGATCTCTCCCGAATCCTCTCCTTTAACATTGCACATGAGGAGGAAGTGCCTGGTTCCTGTGCATCAGGGCAAAATGGGTTATGGCTGTTAGTACATTTGGGTTCATATTCAGGATTTTTTGTTAACAAAGAAATGCAGGGCTTTTCATGATCATGTTAAATGATTCACTTCACTTAAATGGCCCCTTGAGCAAACAGGACAAATGGTGGCCAAAGCCAGACTGGTGTATAAAGTAGAAGTGTACAGTTAACCTTCCTGACGGATCTTGATGGTACTGGTGGGTTTGATTTTCTCTCCGTTCTTGAACCATTCTCCAGGTACGTCATCCAGTGATACTTCACACATAAACACAGCATTCTGGTCCTCTTGAATATCCAGATCTTCCAAACTCTGCAGCACTTCCAGCTCCCTCTCTGTCCCGAGAGCAAATCACAAAGTTGTAGCTGCATATTTACCTTTGATTCAAGGTTCATAATTTCATTTAAGAACCACAGACTTATGGCCATGTCACATGATTATCTTTAAAACTGATGGTACAGGTTAGAGATATGAGTCAGAGCGCTATATTCTCAGAAAAAATGCAGTAACTTTGTAGTCATATGTGAACACAACACAGCACACAGTGTGAACAATGTGAAATTTTTCCTCTACGTTTAAACCCATTCACTAAGTGAAGCAGTGGGCTGCCACCAACAAGGCGCCCGGGGAGCAGTGTGTGGGGACAGTTTCTTGCTCACAAGTATCTCACCAGTGCCACTAGCAGTCCTGGGATTCAAAACTAGGACCCTCTTATCACTAGGGTGACTCCCTAACCACTAGGCCACCAGCTGCCCTAAAGGTTTTGTGGCCAGTATGAGGATTGAACCCATGACATTGGCATTATAAGCGCCACACTCTAACCAACTGAGCTAACCAGCCTCAGGGTACCACAAAGGGTTCTTTGAGCAATGCCACAGAAGAACCATTTTAGTTCCCTAAACAGCTATTTCTGTGAAAGGAATGTGAGTGTAAAGAATCTTTTTTTTTGCGTAATGCCAATTTCAGGGTCTTTTCAAGAACCTTTACAATATGTGGAGGTTCTTTAAACTTTAAAAAGGTTCTTCACATTTACACATCTCAATTACAGAGATGGTTCTTTAAAGAACCATCCATTGAAAGGATCTTCAGGGAATCAAAAATAGCTCTTCTATGGCACCAAGCAAATGAACTTTCTGGCACCATTATTTTTAAGAGTGTACACCATGGGTTTCATTGCATTTTCCTATTTAAAAAGGTTGTTATGAAAAGGTACAAAGATGCATCTTTCTTTTGGGACAGTAGTGTACAGTTGGACCATGTTGTACCTTTAAGGGTACATTGTTGGAACTAAAGTTTACCTGGACAGCACCCTTTTTCTGACAGTGTAGTGAATCTGAAGATTTCATAAACCTGAACAAATGTGATGGACAAAATGGCTCAGACTCTATTTACACATGTTCATTTCATGTGGTTCATGACACATTTGTGCCACATTTGCCATCCAAAGCCCTCCCAGTACTGTGCTGGCACCTCCCCCTGCTGTTCCCTTATTTGGAAGGAACTGGCTCTTAACAGAGGCAATGCTGCCCCTTCAGTTCATCCCCTGGCATCAGTTTCTCATCTGAGTTTAATTCCATAGCATGGTTTGTCACCTTTTGGTAGTCATTTATATTTAATAACGCACTGATTTGTTAAAGTTTTACTTCGCTTTATCATTTTTCACCATCTTGCTAAAATACAATATCTATTATTGATGTCACCACCTCCAATGTGCACTGCAAAGTGTGTCTATATGCAGATGACATTATTCTGTACTGTTCTGCTGACTTTATCATAGTAGCAATGGAAAAACTGCAGTGTTCTTTTAATACCTTACAAACGACCTTTTACAACCATAAACTAGCTTTAAATCCAGAATGCATGTTTTGTTGCTTTCAAAATCAGTTCCCCGAAGAGATCCCCATAAACAGAATCATAATATAAGTACCTTGTCTTATGTTCTGGGTGACCAATGTACTTTTAGGTGCCAGAGCAATAAGCTTGCAGGTAAACTGAGGCAAAACTTTGGCAAACCACTGACTTTTGTTTATTTATGAAGCGCTTAATGGCCAAATGACTTTGTACATCACATCGGGGCTTACTGTAAATAACGGAAAATGGTCAAACTCATTCCAAACTGGGAAAATCTACTTTTTGTTGTAGTGTACCAGCGAGCTGGAATTTATTACAGATCACTCTAATGCTAAAATGTTCTTTTGTTTTCTTTTTAATGCTTTTTTATTATCTCAGATCCTTGTTTTATATTGTAAATGAGGGTCACTCTCAATATACTCGGAGTTTAATTAAAGTTTGATTGAATTAATTACCTTTTATGGCATGTGGATCATGCTATCGATGACTAGTATTGGGGCTAATGGTTCTTAACAGCTGCCTTCTTGTAAACACTGACTGTTGAAAGGAAATTAACAACAGTAATGCAAAATTGTGATTTTCTTTTGAATAAAACAGAAATACAAAGAAGGGATTTGTTGTTACATGTCATCCGATTTGCGTATTACATGCCACACAGCAATCAGATTTTAATCTGACTATCCGGAGACACATTTCCATGTGTGACTGCATATAGTTAAAATCCAGATAGTAGTCACATGAATGGACCTGGTGTAAACAGGTGTGATATTGTCTAATATGATGGTGGAACATGCAGTATGCCTGCCGCATGATTTCCAGACCACTAATCTTGGATCTGATCTTGGTATTGTGACTTGACATAAAGTCTTCATTCTTATGTGAATGTGTCACTATCTTTTTTCTTCCTGTGGGTGGCAGTGTTGTACTGTACTGGAACAAGTTCTCAGGCATGTGCTGCAGGGTCACAGCAGTAGGGCTGTGAAAATGTTATTTATAAATCTCCTTTCATTACCATAGACTTCTACAGAGCAGGAACTTGTGGCGTCTCCGGCGTCACACACATATACACCCGAATCATCCAGCTCACACTTCACAATCTGTAGAAAGCGCTTCCTCCCCATGGGGTAGATACGATGGTTCTTGCCTGGTTTAAGTTCTACTCCATTCTAGGTTGGAGACAAACGCCTGAATTTCAGTCTAAAACATTATATCCCAATCCAGAAATGGTTTCAAGGTGATCATGCAATCTTAATTTTGCAAAAACTAATCTAATAAAAATGCAGACTTTTTGAGAAAAACAAAGTTTGAGAGTTTTTACCTTTGTCCACTTAACATCAACATTGTGTCTGGAAAGCTCACACTCAAGTGTAACTCCGCTGCCCTCTGGACAGCTGCTGTCTTCCAGCTTCTTCAGGATGGATACCGGTGTCTCTGACATGGTCGAATGGAGAATGTTTGCAGTCAGCACAGTTTGTTGGTAGAGACATGCAATGCTGGTAGCATGTAGGCATTATTAGTTAAATTTGTGATTTGATTCTAGTGTTATTTAGCGATTGTGTATTCATTAACCGAGGTTCCAGCTGTTGGTCGGATGGTGTGAACTTCTAATTGCATTAAACAAGAGGCAGACTGACTGACTGTTTACAAACTATTAGACAGACCGGTGCAGACTTGCAGATCACATTTAGCTGACCTCCTTTGCTCCCTTTGAGTCTTTAATAGCCAGATATCCATAAGCCAGCTTGCAGTATAATGGGATTGAATATAACCGTGCTTTAGCTTGGCTCTGATAAGGTATGCGTAGGGATCCCTTTGTTGCAGCGGCATATTCAAGCTATTGTCATCCTCACTGACAGCTCCCAGACTCCAGAAAGATAAGCCTCATTGAGTGACTTGGCATAGGAGAGATTACCTTACACTGCTAACTTATGCTTGTGAATGCTTGAAAAGTTTCGGTAGCTATACCCCGATCATGTGATCCAAGTCTTTTTATATGTGTAAGTTGACACGTAGTAGGAGCCAGAGGAAAAGCCATCAATCCATTCCATTGTTCTGCCCTCAGAGTCTGAAATTCAATCGTTTGAAAGACTTGCATCATACTTCGATGCTCTGCTAGCTGGCATGGCTGAGCTATTGACCATTAAATTCCACCTCTAAATGCCACAGTCAACTGCTGTTTGGTCTGTTACCATGAAAGTGGCAAATGATCACAATAGAGTCTTCTGCATATTACGCAGCGTATCAAATGCAGTAGTCTGTTTTTAAAATGTTATTAAAATCCAAATGGTATTAAGTGAACAGTGTCTTCCTTATCACAGCCATTGTTTTTGAAACCATGTTATTTTAGGCAGTCCATTAGGAACTGCTATGCTTCATGTGACTGCTGTGCATTTGATGAAACATTCATGAACATCAGTGGCCCATTTTGTGGGCCAGTTAACGTAATGTAAACATCAAGGTGAACATCCATCCATCCATTCATTCATCATCCAAGCTGCTTATCCCAACCAGGGCCGCAGGTGTGCTGGAGCCTATCCCAGCACTCATAGTTTGAAATGTGGATAAACACTCTGGACAGATGACCATCACATCACAGATCAAGGTGAAATTGCAGTTTCAAAGAGCTACAATTTTGATTATAACCCACATTATTCTGCGTTGTGTTAAAAGATCCATATTCTACCATTGTTGTTTATTATATTTTCTTCACTGATGTCTACTTATAACATTTGTTTAGGCATAATTATTTTTTACAACCATTGCAACCATTTTCCTTGCTTTCTTTATTCCTTAGAATTAAACATTTAAGGCTGAGATATGTAATAGACCAGAGGTTCCTGCTGGTTGCCTGTATTGTACATCATTCAAAAAGCAGTCCAGGCTGAAACACTCCTTGTAACTTAATTTTGAATGAATGGTGCTAAACTACTGGAGATACATAAATGAAGTGGTTAAAGGCTGGTTTTGCAGCTTAATTTGCATGTACTGATGAGTGAGTAAATGGTATGCTACTTTGGCAGTTTTTATCTACTACATGAACTTTGGCCATTTTATCTACTACATAAATGATCAGCACTGGTTCATTAGTTGAGCCCCACATGTACTGACCTGTACAGTTGCCATGTTTACCTTTAACCGTGAGTCTGGCGGATGACTTTGCATTCTCAGCGGAGAACATGTAGGTGCCACTGTCCTCCAGGGACAGGTTGGAGATGGTAAGGCTGTGCACACGCCCTTTGGAAGCCATGCGCCAGTGGTTGTTATTTTTGAGGCGGCTCCCGTCCTTATGCCACGCCCCCTCCACGTTGCTGTGTGAGAGCTCCACCTCGAAGGATGCTGTCTCACGCTCAAAGGTTTGGATCTCATTCAGCCCTTTCCGTATTTTAATTTTTCGTGCTGTGTGGACATGGAAACAGTGGTTATGAGAACCTAGAATAAAGCTGACCTGGTGAAAGGTACAAACAGATATCTTATGGTAAGCAAAGAAAGGAAGGATTTATGAATAGACAAACAGAGATATAGGTTGCATGCAGAGTGATGAGTGCAGGAGAGTCCGAGTTTTGGGAACAGAATATATTTATAATGGAGAATGACAGTTGCTAAGTATGCCAGTTTGGTTTCCTCCACCCGGTATTGGCATTACACTAAATTCTGCCCCGTCCCAGGGTATGCCAAAAAAAAATTTTTTTCTTTTTTTTTTAAGTATTCCTGAACAGATAGGCATTCCCCATGGAAAAGAGGGGTTTATTTTTGAGAGTTGGTGACACCACCCTAGATTTTGAAGGCCAGTGCATAAATTTAGCTGCAATGAAAAGAGATCCAAATTCATATGAGGTGCCAACAACAGCCAAAGCCCAGCCTTTCCCCTACCACACACTCATTTATACAAGACCACAGCTTGCAAAAGGCTGTTTACTTTGCTGTTAAAGTTATCTGTAGAGATACATTTTGTCTACTTATAATACGTTTATACATTTAATTTGGACAGTGTTAATGTATGTTGTGCAAATGATTTTTTCCTACAGCATATATAAATTAGGGTAGCAGTCTAATATTAAGGTCATAATGACGTGATAAAGAATATAAATCAAATGCCCATCCAAAGACTTTGTAATAAGAGAATAAAGAAGGACAGCAGTTCTATTATACCACCTCTACTACATGACTCATGGAGCTTCGGCTAGAAAAAGCAATTCGTTCAAGCATTGTCCTTTCAAGTGTTCCTAATGTTTTGGAATGTTGTGAGTAGAACCAAAGAGGATTCTGTTTCTGCTGATAATATCTTCATTTTCACAGCCCAACAAAAGGGATTAAAAGGTTACTGCATGAAGACCTTCCACCAGCTCTCAATCCGGTTCTCATTTGACATGCTTAATTGAATTATCATGACCCCTCTGATCTTGTGTCAGTACAGAAATCTGCTCCCTGGGAATCAGCAGGTCATCTGTCGGTCACCTGTTCCCACCCATCAAGCCTTGGAACAAGTGTCACTGAAGTAGCTGCCCGTCTCGTATTACTCTTACTCAGTTAATTGAATTGGTATAAAGAAAACAACAACAGCAACAAGGGCCAGCATCACCAGCAACCACAGTAAACAAATAACAGCCTTGCATAGTGAGAAAGGCAGCAGCACGTGCACACTCACGTTCCACGCTGAGCTTGGCTTGCGTGCGGTCGTGGAGCGTTTCGCAGCTGTACATCCCCCGGTCAGAAAGGGCAAGCTTGCGGATTGTGAGGGAGCGTTTTTGGCCGCTCTGCTTCAGAGTGAACCTGGGCCCTGGGTGTATGACCACGCCTTGCCTCATCCACTGCACTTCCCCACATTCCAGGCTCACCTCCACCTCAAGAGTGGCCTCCCCGAACTCCTCCGCCACCACAGGTTCCATAGTCTTCGTGAACAGCACCTGCGCCTCTGAACACAGTCCACCCGTAATTGCTCACACTGCTAGAAGCTGATTTGAACGTTGTCAGATTGCCCATTTCACAGTGGAAAGCTGTACGTGACTTTAATGCATGACTCTGCTTCAGTACTACTGCTTCTCTAGCGCGGTAGTAGTACCACTTGTCTCTGTCAGTTACCAGTGGAATTCTAACTGGAGAAGTTGCTAAGCACTAACCATCACAGGCACCTTTTCAACAATTCAGACATGTCTGAGGGGGTCATTATTTATCTCAAATATGTCAGCAGGGCATTAAAGACCTGTCCAGGCTCTCCAAGAATTTACTAAAGCTTCACAACTGTAATGGAAAAGGTTGTGATTTACATCACAGACAGTTGAAGAACTGTTATTCAACCCATGCTGTGTTACGTACCCTCAGTTATCTGCCTTATCCATGAAATTAGTTTTTCATAGGCCATTAGAACATGTTGAAGCAAGGGGAACATAATTGATTTATTCAATGTGAAGTGATGGAGTATGATAGTTGATATCCCACCTTGAACCTGAAGGGTAGCTTTGGATATCACGCCTTCAGCTTCGGCTGTCAGCTTGCAGCTGTCTGATACTTGGCAGTTGCTGATGTGCAGCATATGGCACAGTCCATTACTTGAGATGTTAAACCTCTCATTTGATGTAATGGGCAAGTCATTCATGCACCAGACCACCTCCGCGTCTTCTGGGGCCACTACACACTTAAATGTGGCATCCTCTCCTTCCATAACGGTTACATTGTGTAACTCAGCAATAAACTCCACAATGCGGGGGGCTAAAGATTACAACAAAGGATCACATTGAAACAAGAGATCAGTTTTAGATTAAACTGGGGCCAGACTGTTTTAATTTAAACACCTAAACTATATTTAATTTGATTTAATTTCAGTAGGTTGGAAAAACTGTGACAAAATTATCTGGTAATCATTCCTTATGGTCTGGTGACATGTTATTATTACTATTATTATTAATAGTAGTAGTAGTAGTAATAGTAATAGTAGTAGTCGTTGCAGTTGTAGTAATGGTAGAATTTACAGAAGTACTAGCAATCGTATTAACAATAGTAGTATTAAAAGTTGTCGTACTGGATGCAGCAATGGTATTAGCAGTAGTAGAAGTATCAAGGGTAGCAACAGTATTAACAGTTCTAGTAACATTAATTATAGCAGTTGCAGAAGTAGTAATAACAGTAATAGTAATAGTAGTATTAGCAGTAGTAGTAGTACTAGTATTAACAGGATTAAAAGTAGCAGCAGTAGTATCATTAATAGTGATAGTATTACTGCAGCATTATAGGAGTATTATTAATAGAAATATCAATAATAGTAATAGTAGTAATAGCAGTGTTAGAAGTAGTCACAAAAACATGTCCAGTAACTTTCATATCATGCTGAAAAGCTTCTGCAGTGAAATATACTTACTTTCTATCACTAATGTTGCAGATGTTCTCTCATCTTTGGATTCACAGGCATATTCTCCTGCATCATCACCACTTATGTTGTGTATTGTAAGACTTCTCTCTCGCCCATCTGCCCTGATCGTGAAATGTCGGTTTGGTTTAATATCTTGGTTATTCTTCAGCCATTGGACATCTCCTTTGGACTTGTAGAGTTCACACCTCAATACAACATCACTATCCTTGAGGCCCACTATGTTTTCAAGGGGCTTGGAGAATTTCACCTTCATAGCTAATTCAAAAGAAGTGATTACTGACCTAAAGTGTTTGACCATTCAGGGTAGGGCTCTGATATATCTCATTGCAATTGCATTGCTGCATATTATGACTGATGATAATAACCCAAAATTTAGTATTTATGAGACGTAACTTACCTTTCACATGGACATGGAAGTGGCTCTCATCTGTGCCCACATCACATATGTATTCTCCTGCATCAGACCTTTTAAGAGGATTGATGGTCAAGTAGTGAGTATGTCCATCACTTGTGGTACAAAAACGATCACCTCTAATTCGATCACCGTCCTTGCGCCATTGCACAAGGGCTCTGTCTCTGTTAACCACAGCACATAGTGTCACACTGTCTTCTTCGTAGGCCGCAATATTTGTCCTCTCTTCCTTTTTGATGAACTTGAATGGTGGCTCTGTCAAAGAGAGGATGGTGTTTGGAAGTTAGCATTGTTTTATATGGTGTTCTAACTAAAGGATTGTATAAAAGTATAGCATCTCATGTTCTATATGCTATCATAATAGAAAAGCTTGCCTTGAACCGTTACTATGGTTGTCATTTTGTCATCGATGGCATCGCAGACATACTCCCCTGAGTCAGACATGTTAAGAGCTGAAAGAACAAGTTTTCTCATTGTGCCTCTACTTTCAATGTGTGTTCTTGAGTTTGCTTGCAACACTCTACCGTTGCAGAGCCACTGAACAGTGGCATTCTCTTGAGACACCTCACACTCTAGAATCAGCTCATCTCCTGCAACGAGAGCGTAGCGTTCTGGATTCCCAGAGTTTCCCAGGATGGAAACGGGCATCTCTGAACAAAAAAACACAAAATTTGTTTTTAGTTCATAACACCTACAGTGTCTATATGCATATTATATTCCTATCAAGTGGGCCTATACCACCATGTCATCAGCATTTATTTCATACCTTGCACTGTTACACTAAAGACAATCTTGTCATCTTTTGTTTCACATATGTATTCTCCAGAGTCTTTGAGCTCAGCATTGAGGACAATGAAAGATCGGAATGCCCCTTCCTCTTCACTGATGAAATGCTCATTACCCAAAATTCTCTCATTGTCTTTATACCAGTGGACTACACCATTTGCTCTGGAGAGTTCACACTTCAGCGCAATAGCATCTGATACTACAACCTGTTTGTGTGTTGTCATATTTGCTTTTCGCAGAAATGTAAGTGGGGGCTCTGCAAAGAAAACAATCAGGCTATTTTAATTGGGGTATGGTGGGACATCAAATGAAACAGCCTGTTTTTTTTTTTGTTGTTTTTTTTTACTTTGTTAAAGAACCTTACCAAGTATTTTCAAATTGAAATCCATTACATCATCTTTAGCATCACAAATGTATTGGCCTGTGTCCTCAAGCACTGCTGAATGAATTATTAACTGTCGACTACTGCCCTCCTCAATTATCGTTATGTTAGTGTTTTCATCAAGCTCCTCCCCGTTCTTCTTCCAGCTGATTTCAGCATTTGATCTGGACACCTCACAGTCCAGTAGTACTTTGTCACCAACAAATTTTTCAACTTCATAGGGCGTTTTCCTTGGCCGAATAAATCGCACTGGAGGTTCTACAAAAAGAAACGAACAAAAACAAAATCTGTGATTCTTCTCAAAAGTAGTTTGAGGTGTTTGATGTGAATTCACAGAGAAAATGTATGGTTCCTCTATGTTAACATTTCAAAACGTTCAAGTTTCTGTAAACTTTTATTTTTGAATTTACTTTCTCAAAAATAGTTTATTGGAGCACCTGCAATATTAACGAAGAACGTCACAGAGTCATCAGCTGTGTCACACACATATTCTGCAGAGTCGCTGACTGTTGTCTCTGGTATTATGAGTCTTCGGTAAACGCCATCAACTTCCAGGATTAAGTTGCTGTTCTCTTCCACCTCAAGCCCGTCACGATACCAGCGCACAGAAGCATTGGGTCTGGAAATTTCACAACTCAGCACCATCCTCTCTGATGTTTGCTGACAAAGTTCCATTTGAGATTGGCTTGGAGAAACTATGCGCACTGGGGGTTCTGGAGAAACACATACCAACAACTCAGTGCTTGATGCAAACAGACAAACGGGAATGACATTTAAATGAAACTAGTCCTGTAACTGTGTAAATATATTTTTGATACCTTTAATGCTGAGGTGGAAGAACTTAGAGTCATCAGCTGTGTCACAGACGTATTCTCCGGAATCCTCAACTCTGCCATGGAGAATCTTCAGTCTCCTGTAGGGACCTTCAGTCTTAAGCTTTATGTTTTCACTTTCTTGAAGTTTTTGGCCATCCTTGAACCAAGTTACTTTTCCATTTGGACGGGAAAGTTCACAACTGAGGACTATTTCCTCAGGAACATGACGATCAAGATGAACATCTTCCTTGGGATAGACTATCATTACTGGAGGCTCTGTGAAACAAACAAACAAACAAACAAACAAACACATACATACATACATACATAAATAAATAAAAATAATACTTGCTATAGAATTACTACTACTACTACTAATAATAATAGTAATAACAATATAAAAATAGCAATAATGATAAAACATATCTATACAATTATATACATCTATATGTTATATATACTTATATATACTATATACTTATATATACTACTACTGATACTACTCCCACTACTACTACTACTACTATTATTATTATTATTATTATTATTATTTTTATTATTATTATTATTATCATAACAACTGCAATAATGATCAAACAAGTTTTATACTTATGTATACTACTACTAATAATAATGATAATAATAATTATTATTATTATTATAATGTAGAATGTTTTCTGGCAAAATGCCTTTATTTAAGACTAGCTTTTATTTAAACTATTTCTCACACATTCAGTTTCTATTCTGTTTTTTGACTTTAATTTAGTTTCATACTGTTTTCACAATATTACAAATTCAGATGTCATGCCTTAACATTTGCCTTGCTTTTAAAAAGTCTTTCTTCTTCTTCTTTCTCTATTTGTGTACATTACACCACACGTTCAACATCATGCCAGTACAAACGCTTCTATATTTCACTGACCTCTTACATTAACCTTGAATATTAAGGCATTATCTCCTGCACGGCAAGTGTACATCCCAGCGTCTGACAGCTGGACAGACTGGATAATCAGTTTCCGAATGGTGTTTTCTGCCTCTATTAGGACTTTGTCACTGGGTTGTATCTCTACTCCATCCTTGTACCACTGTGTAGTGGCGTCAGACCTGGAAACCTCACAACTAAGGAAGAGATCGTCCTGTTCCACAACATTTCTGTGGAGCTCTTCCTCTGGCATATAGACAAATGTCACAGGAGGTGCTGTGGGGGAGAAAAAAAGGAAAAAACACATGAGTTGTTTGTTGATGAAGCACTTTTTATCTGTATAATTTGCGCTGTTTTTCTATCAAGCATGCATTAAAATCAAGCACTGATGATGATGGCTTGGGCAGCTCTGGAGAAACCTGTCTCCACTCTAAAAGCCAAAAGGAATACAAAAAAATACAGTTAATGAAAGCTTTGTGAGGATGAAGTGCAGTTAAGTACAGAGATAATGGTCACTTGGCATGCTAATCCCCTTACATGGTTTCTTCCTAAACAGAAAGCACCAAGAAGTCGGGTAGAAGGCAACTAGGGATGGCGAATGGGGCACAAATATTGCAAACAGCTTTGTGCAGCTTCAAAAACAAAAGCAAAAATAATGATCCTGTATTAGAAAAATGGTTAAGCACAGAAGCAGCAGAATGGATCTGTCTGAAGATACAGTAGAATGCTTTCAACCAACGACAACAGAACAGTACACGATGATGTATTTGTTAGTCATGTCTTTCAGATAAGCTTTATGTGTCACCTTCAATGTCCACATAAAATTCGCTGATATCATCAGCTGTATTACAACTGTAAAACCCAGAGTGGGAAAACTTGGCTGACTGGATAATCAGTGTCCTCATGGTGTGCTCTGATTGCATGAAAACTCCAGATTGAGGGAGGAGCTGGGTTCCATCCTTGTACCATTGGACCATGGCTGTGGGGTCAGATATCTCGCATTGGAGAACGAAAGGTGAGCCTGCTTCAAAGGACTTGTTCTTCTCAGTCTCTGGGACAGCTGTGAACGTCACTGGTGGAGCTAGGGGTATTTTCATTCATTCAAAGAAATTCATGCAATTACCAGATTTGTAGACAAATTTTCTATGCCATTGCTTTTTGTTAAGGTCATGAATCCTGTTTCTGATAAATGAGGGAATAAAAAAGACAAGAAAAAGGTGTGTACGAATGAAACGTTTAGCATTAATCATTATGGAGGGAAAGTTTTGTTACATGTTTCTCACAAATGTGTAAGCTAACTGAGTAACCAATGAATGTCAAATGTTCAGATGCTTTTAAGGCTAAAATTACATGATTTGTGTGTAAAAATCAACATGTTTTTTTTTTTCTATGATGAAGGATTTGGTGCAGGTCACAATTTCTGTTTGGATTTTTATATTATTAGTTTTTAAGTATGTGGTTATACACATTTACTTGTTAATGTCTGATACGGGCAAACAGCATTTAGTGGATGAAGCGTTATTTGACACATTGTTAGTGGTTTTGAGAAAAAATATGTAGACTCAAAATCACCTGCAACATCCACCTTGAATGCTATGTGATCATCCCTAGCCTCACAGCTGTACACTCCCGAGTGTTTGAGCTCAGCTGATTGGATGATCATTGTCCTCATGGTGCCCTCTGATTGGATGTCAAGTCCAGTCTGTTGAAGGAGTGGCACTCCATCTTTAAGCCAGGAAACTTGGGCAGATGGGTCAGAGATTTCACACTGAAGTATAATGGGGCAGCCTGCTTCAATGAACTTGTTCCTTGCAACTTCTGGAAGTGCTGAGAACCTTGTGGGAGAAGCTATGGACATGTTTTAGATTAAAAAAAAAAGAACTTGACAAATGTGGGATCAAAGAAGAACAAAATATGAACATGAAACAAAGTCTATTCAGATAATTCCACTAGCAGTATGTTATTCAGAGGACTTTCACAGTTGAAACAGATTAGGCATAAGTAGTTATCAACTTTCTGTCCGCAACATAAATCTAGCTGTTTGTTAAATCTACTTTTATATAGCTTTAAATCTAGTTATTTGTTAAACTACAAATGTGGCAGAATCGTGAAAATCACCTTGAACATTTACTCTGAATGATACAGCATCATCAGGAATGCCACAGGTGTAGTGTCCACTGTCAGACAGCTTGGCTGATTGAATAGTTAGTTTCCTCACATTTCCATCTGCTTGGATATTAAGTCCATTTTGGGGTAAGAGGTCTGAGCCGTCTTTATACCACCAAACACCGGTTGCAGAGTCTGGAATCTCACATTTCAGAACAATTGGCGAGCCAACTTCAACGCATATGTTCCTCTCCATCTCTGACAGTGGTTTGAACCTCAGTGATGGCGCTACAAATTATGAGTAGCACAGAGAGAAAATCAAGTAGAGTCAATGAACAAATGGAAAAAGACCATAGGTCATTCTGTTTTTTCCACACTATTGCAGTGGCCCCAAAAAGTATTTGGATGCTAGCTACTTAAATGTAAAGTGGTCATTTGTCGCACATAAACACACCACAGCACAGTGTGATCTTGTTCTCTGCATTTAACCCATTCAACCGAGTGAAGCAGTGGGCTGCCAGTGACGCAGTGCCCGGGGAGCAGTATGTGGGGATGGTACCTTGTTCAAGGGTACCACTGGCAGTCCTGGGATTAGAACCCACAACCTTCTGATCACAGGGGCAACTCCCTAACCACCAGGCCACCAACTGCCCCTTAACTATTGGGAAAATGTAATGAAGTTCTTTAGGTTGCTTTACAAATTGTTTAACAAAATCCTAGTAGTTTTAGAGAAAAACACTTTTAGCACAACATCAGACTGATGGTAGACTCAGCAGACTTTGCATGGAGAAAGCCTGGGAAAGAATTCCAACCAGACTGCACTAAGAGTACTGTGAAGCTCAGAAGTGGAGCTGTTTCTCTCACACGGCTGTCTGTGGGCATTATGTGTTCATTAAAGGGATCATGAACTCAGAAGTGTTTCAGAAGTAATGATCTAAAACACCCCAGCTGTAGTTTTAAAGAATGCTTTACCAGCATACTCTAGTCATGCAATGGTTTGTATAAAATAAATTCTACCTGGTTTGATATATTTCTTAACAAAGGGAACATTTTTAAGTATGACACAAAGTTGCACATACCTTTTGGGGCCACTCTAGCTTTATTTACAGTTGCAAGCAAAAGTTTAACTAGAGCACCCTGGGTTACTGTTTTGTTTATTTTCTGAATGAAAAGAACATCTGTATGGAATAAACTTAAATGTGGACCATTTCAACTCATTTTAATCCATGATTACCATTTATATGCTGAATTTAACAAATTAGCTTATTATCTTATCTTATCTTAATAACTAAATACTAAAATGTAGCATGTACAGATGTTTACGCACCCTTTCAGTCCATCCATTGGTGTTATTTTTTCTATTTTCTGTTTTTCTATTTCTTTTTGAATGATTAGGCCTTAAGCAGGTCTCAGGTGTAGACAGTTCCCAAGTTAAATAAATTCCCAAGTTAAATAAGACCCTTTAAACTTCTCAGGGCGTTGTGGTAACAGCTGGGAGCTGATGCTCTTACAGAAGACTGTAAAAGATATCTAAACACTCCCTGCTTCTCATTTTCAGTGTCTGAAATGGCACTATGAAATGGAAGTCAAAGGAAACTGTTAAAGCCAAGAAAGAGCTCAGAAAAAGATCAAAGCAAGACCCCCTAATCATTGCCAGGGACCTACAGGGTAGTGATGCACTTGCTCACTGTGCAGGGCTGTTGCCCAAACGAGATCTCAACACAAAAGTCAAAACCTCAAATATGCAGGTTGCTTTTAGGTTATGTGGCAACCACTGGCACAAGCAATGTTGGGGGCATAGAAGAAAGAAAGAATTCTACCAAATATTAACAAATCCTGGAAGCTAATTACACACAGTCAGTATAGAAACTGAAGAGGAAAAGAGGCTGGATATTACAAGAAGACAATAATTCAAAACATGCAACAAAATCAACCTTCAAGAAATGAAAGATTGCCTTTGCAGACCACAGAGGTGAATATTACTTGAACATTGTGATTAGACCTTATACATGCTGTGCACCCAAAACGAACTCTCCATGTTTCTAGAAGTGTTTTGCAAGGAAGAGTGGAAAAGACTGTAAACTGGCTACAAGAACATTTGAAGGGTATGACTTTCATCCAGAGGGGTTCTGCTGGTAAGTGTGCTCAGACTTATGCACATACCAAATGGTATGTTTTATTTTTTCCAATTTGTTAAGTTCAGCAAATAAATAACAAATTAATATCAGTTATTAATATTATTCCATAACTAATATTCTTACATTAATTTAACTGATGATTTTACACTAAAATGTAAAGAAAATGTCATATTTAAGTTTGTTCCATGCAGAGGTGGGGTTCTTTTTACTTAGAAAATCAATAAGTAAAGTGCGACCAGGGGTGTGCCCAAAATTTTGCATACAAATGTGTATTACGTTGACAATTAATTAACAAGCCAAATTATTTAGGTGTTAGGCCTAAGCAGAAATTAACAAAAGTGAAGACTAAATTCATGTAGTATCCTGAATCAAGGAGCTGTCTGCAAATCACCTTTGATTTCCACGTTGAATGTGATGGCATCAGTGTCTGTCTTGCAGCTGTATGTTCCACTGTGAGCCAGTTTTGCTGACTTTACGGAGAGTTTTCGTACCGTACCCTCAGACAGTATCAAAACTCCAGCCTGCGCCTGCAGCTCTTTTCCATCTTTGTTCCAGCAAACCTGAGCTGCAGCATCCGAGACCTCACACCGCAGTTCAAAGGAGTCTCCAACTACAGCGAATTTGTTCGTCTGAGCTTCAGTGACAGTGGCGAACTTCACTGGTGGTGCTATGGGCATCATTATAAGGATACAGTTATTGATATAGTTATTCCATATAGAACAAATGCATAAATTAAAGTATTGCATTCCTAAAGAGATTCTTAAGAGTTGCACCAAACCATTGCTTAAATTGGTGATTTGTCAAAAGAGAGATTATGGCACATGTGCATGCCTATAAGAATATACAGGCAAGCCAATAAAACTGGAGAAGATTAGACATAGAAAACAAACACAATCAGACGATGAGAACATGGACATGATGTGACATTAGTAGTGCAAGAGTAAATGGCTGAGACTACCGAAAGCCACAGACATTTAACAATGATGACAAGAAGGCAACAGAATATGAACAGTGTAAATTAGAAATTCATTGGAAACAGCTTTTTAGTAGTTTATTACATACATTACCTTTACGTGTCAGGCAAGTAGATGATTTAAAAGGATAAACAACATTACATAATTAGGTATAGATCTACTTATTATGCTAATCACTAGAAATTTGATGTATTATAAATTTCCCCTTAGGTCCTGTAAGGTCTTTTTAATGTTAGCCAGGGATGTGTGAGGTTAGGGAGTGAGCAGTAGAGATGGTGGTGTTTTATTTTCTAAACTTCGAGGTCAAGTTTCCATCTTACATTTATAAAATACTTTCTTATTATAAAATGAATTTCTGTTGTTTTAGTTTTGGCTTAGTTGAAATTAACCTGCTTACTTCTAGCAAATAGATGGCGGTATCTCAGTTCTCCAGCATGGACATTAAATTAAGTTTTTTCATGTTTGTACGAAACAACTAGAGTTTTAGTTTGAGCTTATTCAAACAAAGTTGTCAATACAATGACTATTAGTGACCACTGTATGGTTGAAGGGGTTAGTATTGTAATCAGATGGGTTGAGCTGTCAGAGATGATGAAGGAATCACCTGGTGGATCCACAGCAAACTGGGCGTCGGCATCCTTCGTCTCACAACTGTGTTCTCCAGAGTCAGACAGCTCAGCTGACAGGACAAGAGTTCTCAAAGTATCTTCTGACTCTCTGACAGTTAGACTTTTCTCAAAGAGTTCTTCTCCTTCTCTGTACAAGCTGACCTGAGTCGTGGAGTGTAATAGCTCGGTTTGTGGAACGCTCACAGCGTCGGCTTCATTTGATGCCATTTCATTCTTCCCAGTCACAGGGACTGCTGGACATTTCAGCGGTGCCGCTAAAGGGTTTGATTAAGCATGTTTTAATTAAGTGGATCATTTTATTTTGACAGGTAATGTTTTAAGTGTAATATCACTTGTGATCAATTGCTTACATGCACTGGGAAAGAAAATCATTTATTTATTTAGAGAAGTGTAGTAAAGTTATAAAACATGTTACGCTTACTTTCTTTATTGGTCTACTTATATTTGCAAGCTTTCGTGATTAGGGGTTTAGTTTTGGTTTGTTATAGCCTACAGGACTTGTGTTATAATAACGATGGATTATAACATGGATTAAACTAGGTTTTAAATCACCTTTGACATACACCTTAAATTTTATGACATCTTCCATTGCCTCGCAGTTGTACACCCCCGAGTGACAGAGCTCTGCGGTTGGAACAACCAGCCTCCGTATGCAGCCCTCTGACTGGATCACTAATCCGTTTTTAGTTTGAAGTTGTATTCCATCCTTGTACCAAGAAACTGGAGCTTCTGGGTCTGCTATCTCACACTGCAGTACTAGAGGCATGCCACTTTCAATGGTCTTGTGCCTGGCACTCTCAGGGAGCGAGGCAAATTTGACTGGCTTAAGTGCAGGTGCTTCAGTTTCGGAGAGACAAAATCGTGTCATAAAATGAGTTATCTATTCAAGGAGAGTACCACTGCATTGAGTTTGACCTCTCGCAGTCAGAAAACATTTGAGCAAAAGGCAAGACAATGTTAGTTGCTTTTATACTAATTCATGGTATGTTAAACACATAGCCTTGATTCACCTTTTACTTCGTCTTGATACATCACAGAGAGATCCTTTGTCTCAGCTCTGCACACCTCTGTGTGAGGCATCTTTGATAACTGGGCAAAATCTTTCTTTGAGGTGAGATTAGACTCGGTGCATGCCCCATCTTGTTGGTGGGCTACCACTATTTGTCCATGCCCACACATTTGGGCCTTCTGCTCAGAGATCTCACTCAGAACTCTGAGACAGTCTGCTTCAGGGGCCTTGTTGTCCGGAACTTCTTGAGGAGTTGAGATATTCATCTTTGGAGCTAGGGTGTGGCAAGTCGTATAGAGAGAGATTTGTATTACTATTAAGGAAAATCAAACAGTGTCTTAAGCTGACAGGTTGAGATTGAATCTGAAACCCACCTGATTAAACTGCTACCTTAAATTAGATCTAACAGTCTCAGAATATCAAAAACAACATACATTTAATGTACTACATTACTTTTTTAGGTGATTTCAATTACCATAATATTAGTCATTTTTTTCATGGAAAGGTGATCTTTGTTAGGTATAAATATTTCTAAATGGAATTTTTTTATTTAACTCGAATAACTTCATGAAACCTCTGAAAACCTCCCCAGACCTGTGGAATTACAGGCGTAAGTCATGCAAGATGTTTATTTTTAAGTTCAGATTGAGTTAATGAATCAGAATGGAAAATGACATTAGATAGTTGTTATGTTGAAATGGCATGTACTTTGCTCTCATCATTATTTGCTGAATGATGGAGCTAACTATTTAAATCACCTTCACGATCCACCTTAAATGCTAATTCATCGCCATCCGTACAAATCTCTTGCAATTTCAAGGGACTTCCACTTCCTTCAAAAGTGCATTCTGTTTCCAGCTTGATATGTTGGGACTGGGGCTTGATAGGCTGTTGATATGATGAAATAGGTTGATGATGTCTCTCCATAGGCCCAGGTTGTCCCTCTATAGATTGAGGTTGTCTCTCAATAGGTTGAGATTGTGGTTCCATAGGTTGAGTTTGTGGCTCAACAGGTTGAGGTTGTGTCTCGATATGTTTAAGTTGTGTCTCAATAGGTTGAGGTTGTGGCTCAGTAGATCGAGGTTGTCTTTCAGGAAGTTGAGGTTTTCTCTCAATAGGTTGAGACTGTCTCTCGATAGATTGAGGTTCTCTCTCGATAGATTGAGGTTGTCTCTCAGTAGATTGAGGTTGTCTCTCAATAGGTTGAGGTTGTCTCTCAACAGGTTGAGGTTGTCTCTCAACAGGTTGAGGTTGTCTCTCAATAGGTTGAGGTTCTCCCTCTATAGATTGAGGTTTCCTCTTAATATGTTGAGGTTGTGGTTCAGTAGGTTGAGGCTGCAGCCTGATACTTTGGGGTTGTGGCTTGACAGGCTGAGGTTGTGACTCGATAGGTTGAGACTGAGACTCAATAGGTTGAGGTTGTCTCTCAACAGATTGAGGTTGTCTCTCAAAAGGCTGAGGTTGTGGTTCAATAGGTTGAGATTGTGGTTTAATAGGTTGAGGTTGTGATTCAATAGGTTGAGGTTGTGATTCAATAGGTTGAGGTTGTGATTCAATAGGTTGAGGTTGTGATTCAATAGGCTGAGGTTGTGACTCAGTAGGTTGAGGCTGTGGCTGTTCTTCTTCCATGTCACCCCAGCCACTGACAGAGGAATCTGGTATCACATGTTGATATACTTGATCTGGACATCTTTCCGTAGTGATCTCATTCTTTTCAATCTCAGCGACTGGTGAGAACCTCAGGGATTCCGCTATGGTTGTGTGATGTGCACAAAGAAAACGTTTAGTGTGTTTCCATCTTCTTAATCAGAAGTGCTTATAAAGACTTGTTCTCATTGATTGTTAATTTCAAGATTTTAGGACATAGAGAAGAAAAATAAGAGAGACGACCATATCACAGAGTGGTCTACAAACAAGTCAGACACTGGGTAAAGCAAAAACAGAAAACATTGTTACTTGATGATTGTTTACAATTAGTTATTTGCTCTGCTGTGCTCATTCACCCACACATTCATTCTTATTTCAAGCATCTAGCCTGTCATTCTCACTTCATAAGGTCATTGCAAGAAATCACCATTCTGCTTCTGAACAGCATGGGGAAGATAACTGAAGCAAATGGAAAGATTATTATAATGGTGTGTTTCAAGAATGAAGAGTTGCAAGTCTACATGTCTCACATGATGGTTAGCTGGGAAGAAGGGTTTGCAGACCAACTGGATGTTGGATTAAGACATAATAGCAAGAGTTAGTTTGGGAAGCATTTTCAGAGATGGGAATAAATCAAGGTGCATTGACTCAACATCTTGAGGAACAGCCTTAGAAAGGGTTAAACACCACTGTGGTTAGTGGCGCAGAGGCACTGGGTTAAATATGCTCAGGGTGGAGTAGCATTGTATCACCTTTCATATCCACAGTGCACTGGAAAGAGTCATCATAGATCTCACCCATGTACACCTCAGAGTGAGACAGCTCGGCTGTTAGGAAAGCCACAAAGAACACAATAAGCTGACTAACCTAAACCATGTCAATGCTCCTAATTTAAAATGGGGTATAAATAATACTGGCACCTTTGTTCATATTAAACTGGATGGTATCATCTGATGTCCTAGGTGTCTTTGTCCCATTGTGAGGTGCCTCAGATGACTTGAGGATTAAAGGTCTTATGGATTCTTCCAAGCTCATTTGAGGCTCAGATTCATTTCCAGCTCGAGGCAAAATCGTGGCCTCATCTTTTAACTGGTAGAGACATTCAGTGGAATCCATGATTTTGGATTGCAATGCAATAGGGATCTCTTCTTCAACACATGTGCTCTTCTCAACTTCAGGAACATCCAGCAATTTCAAAGGTGAAGCTACAGATGATCATTGATAGAGGAATATTTTTTACTTGTTATTTAAACTAAAATGCGCAATGGCTATTAAAAGCCAATGATATACACAAGTTCAGTTGAACAAATGCAGATCAAGAGAGCTAAACACCTACACAGAGCGCATAGTTGTTAGTTGCCACGCTAAAACAGCTAGTAGATTACAGGCAAATATTCAAAAATCACCTTCATCTTGTACATTAAACTGGATGACATCATCCTTTCTCACACAGTCGTACTGTCCAGACTTGGAGGCCTGTGCTGTCTTGACAGCTAGTGTCCTTCTGGAATCCTCCTTTTTCATTTGAGGTTGACTTTTTGAGATGAGCTCTACTCCATCCTCGTACCAACACACCTTGGCTGGTGGGTCTGAGATCTCACAGTGTAGATCAGTGGAGTAGTCTGCTTCAAACAGCTGGTCCTTCACAACCTCTGGGAAGGCTGAGAACGTCACTGGTGGAGCTTTATATAGTTGTGGAATATACATAACATTAATATCTTACAGATTTTAGAAGAATTTCCCATCCTGACTAATCTGTGATGTCTCAGACCTTCTGCCAAGAAGCAAGTTAAATAAAGTAATGCAAAACATGTAACAACAGTATCAAACAGCTGGCCACATGACAGGATGCAAAGGTAAGAAGCATGTCCATAACAGCAGTGCTATGAGACGCAATGGGCCTTTTTGGTTAGTTTGCATCTAGTTTTCAAATAATGCAGTTTGTGTTACTGGATGTGCGCACTTCTCAAAAAAAGCACAAATCACCTTTGATATCCACAGTGAACTGGACAGAGTCATCAGATGTGTTGCAGTGGTAAAGTCCAGAGTGACTGGGATCTGCTGACTGGACTACCAACATCCTCAGTGCTCCCTCAGCCTGAATGTCCCAGTCAGTCTCTGGGAGGAGCTCTGTTTCATTCTTGTACCAGTGGACATGGGCTGTAGGGTCTGATACCTCACAGCAGAGCTCAAAACGGCTGCCAGCTTCAATGCATATATTCTTCTCAATTTCAGGGGCAGTTGAGAACCGCACCGGCACAGCTACAGGTGATGATTCATAATAGAATCATCAAGATTTTAATAGAGGAAGTTTTTTTCCACATTAAAAGAAACAAAAAATACAAAAATCTGTGACACTGAGACGACATTTAACAAATGTGATGACAGAAAAGATTTCTACCCAGGTAATATGAAGGGAGCATGAAGTGCTACAAATACCACTGAAACATCATAGAAGAATGCCACAGAAGAGCAACAGACAAAGCACTGAATATTAGTGGCATTAATGAAAGAGGATGACAAGTTAATTTGTGTTACATAAGTAATAATAAGGATGGCAGAATCACCTCTGATCTCCACATGAAACTCGATGGCGTCATCTTTTGTTGTGCACCTGTACACACCGGAGTGAGACAGGGCTGCTGTCTGAATGATTAATTTCCGAATGCGACCATCTGACTGGAGGTCTACTCCAGATTCTACGAGAATTTGCTTCCCGTCCTTGAACCAGTGGACCTGTGCGGTTGAGTCTGATGTCTCGCACTGCAGAACAATGGCGCATCCTGTTTCAGTGCTCATTTTCCTCTCATTGTCTGGGATGGCTGAGAACCGCACTGGTGGAGCTACAGATATTTTAGAGTGATTTTAAATTCTTGCTTTTCAAAATTCACAGTTCTAACAGCTCTTCATACAAACACTGAGCAATTTCATTTAAGCAACTACGCAATCTTAAAGGTTGAAAATGCATGCTGCAGTACTAGGTAGCACACAAGGCCATCACTGTTAGTGGCTTGGCCAAACAATATTGAGGAACTCCTCATGTTGACCAAATGAAAACTAAATCACCTTTGACTTCCACATTGAACTCGACTCCAGCACCCTTTGTCTTGCAGCTGTACACCCCAGAATGGAAATATTCAGCCCCTTCGACTACCAATGCCCTCTTAGTGTGATTAGACTGGATGTCTAGTCCACTCTGTGGCAGGAGTTTTGCTCCATCTTTGTACCAGAAGACTTGGGCACTTGGATCTGAGAGTTCACACTGAAGTACAATCGGATGACCAGCTTCAATGGACCTGTTTCTCTCAGCCTCAGGAAGCACTGTGAATCTCACAGGTGGGGCTATAGGTGTTTTGATCAGTGTTATTTAGAATTTCAATACATTCGCATTTATTAAGACATTTGATTGGTCTTGATGTCTTTCATATTTTAGAACATGTTGGTGCAGTCAATCAGCACTTTCAAATCAGATAAACCATGTCAACAGATGACTGTGGTTAGTAATTTTGTAAGTTTAAATTAAGAACATGTTCAACTCACCTTCAACTTCCACATTAAACCTGATGACATCATCAATGGCATCACAGCTATAAACTCCTGAATGGGAGAACTCAGCTGATTGGATGACGATTCTCCTCATTGTTCCTTCTGACTGGATGTGAAGACCTTCTTCTGAGTGCAGTTCAATGCCGTTCTTATACCAGCGGACTAAGGCTTCGGGATCAGACAGCTCACAGTAAAGCACGATTGGATTGCCAACTTCCACAAACTTATTTCGGTCCATCTCAGAGAGTGGAGTGAATTTAACCAATGGGGCTGCATATTGAAAGAAATGTGCCTTTGTAAAGGTATGCATTTATAATCTTTTATTCATCATCTTTATGCTTGAGGAGCACTTGTAAAACACAAGCAGGTACCTACCTTGTATGTACAAAGCTGCCGAATCACGAATTCCATATGCAATGAAGGTGATTTCAGCTCCATTGTCTGTGTCTCGCACTCCTCGAATGCGAAGGGATTGATGAGTACGTGACCGTCTGATGGAAAATCGTTCATCTTCCTGAAGCTGGTTGCCATTCAAAAACCAAGTGCCTATGACTGATGCAGACAGCTCGATGGAAAAACAGGCATCCTGACCCTCTGGCACCAAGGCATCTTGTAGAGGTGCTTGTATTTTGGCCACTGGAACTGGAAGAGGATAGGTGTGGTTGACTACTTACGTGTTTGAAAGAAATTTCTCAAAATGAGACTAACTTCTTAATTGCAGAAGACTCCCAGTCAGGATTTGATACAGACACAGGTAATTGTAATCAGATTGCAAAAAGAACTGGAAATATGAATAAGAATAAGAGAGCTTTGGATGGCTTGAATCTTGATTGGTGCATTTCTTAAACATGCAATATTCTTACCAAGGTGAACTGCTCGAGGGAACTCCACATATCCACTTCTTCCATATTTGTTAACGCTACAGATGCGGAATCTGTAGTCAGCTTCACATGGAACACTGTCACCAAGAATCTCCACTGAGGTTGCTGAGTCAGTAGTTAGACACTGCAGCCACTCCTGAGAGCCCATTTCTTGTCTCTCTAGGATGTAGCCCGAAGGTGGATTCTTCCGAGAATCCTGTGCTGGAACCCAGGATAGGAGGGCTGCATTTGCACGTTCTGTGTTTATCTGTACACCTATAGGGCAGCTGGGTGGACTGTGCCTAGCAGCTGAGAAAGCATGAACAGAAATTTATGAAATAATGTAATATAATGCATTATTGAGGTTATGAATGACATTTAGATTATGCAGTAAACATTTCTAACCTTTTACCCTTAGCTGAGATGATGTCTTTGATCTACCCACATAGAAGGTGACCATGCCAGAATCTTGGGGTGTTGTATTGACAAAGACCAAGATGTGTGTTCTGCCAAAGGACTTGATGATAGTCTGATGTGTCTCTCTTAACTCTACCCCGTCTTTGTACCAGTGAATGTCCATTTCTTCCTCTTCGACTTCCACACAGAAAGCTGCATTTTCCCCTTCTAGAACATCCACTTTTCTGGGCAGCTTTCTTACAATGGTGCCTACAAAGAGGGTACACCAATTGAAAACGTATAAAAACAATTATTTGCAAATTCTGATTCATCTAAAGTTGTCTTCAGAGTTTAATCAAGCTCTAAACTGGTCCTGAGACATTTACCTTTGACAGCTACCTCAGCAATGCTTCTTCCTCCATCTGCCATCTCACAAAGATAGATCCCATCATCATCCACTCCAATGTCACGAATTGTAAGTCGGCGCTTTGTCCCCCACTCCTCCATCCCATATTTAGCTCCTGGCTGTAGCCGCCTGTCTTCTAAATACCATGTGATGGGCACAGAGTCCTCTGGCACTTCACACTCAAGAATGGCTAGGTCCCTTTCCCAGACCTGCAGGTCGTTGAGTGGTTGCTTGAATCTTACAGGGGGTTCTGGTGTTTAAAAAAGAAAGATATTTTGTTGAATATCGTCAAAAGAAGTCCCTTAGTTGTGGTGCATCATACAAAATATTAGTCTTCCCTGACTGTTTACCTTCCCTGACTGCGCACTTAAGCATTAATTTGATCAACATCAAGTTGTACCATACCATTGGTAATATACTCACAAAGCCTACCCGAATAGTGGTAAAACTGGTGGATTATTTACGTAAGTTAATGTACGTTAAATCAAGTAAATACCATCTCAGCAAGCATGTTAAGAGGAGGCCATAAAAAGAGACAAGGAGAATCATTTAACTGTGATATGGAAAGACCATTAACACATTGTTGAGTAGTGTAGGAAATAAACAGTAACTGACACCAAAGGACAGTATGAGCCAGTTGTAAATGAAAGAATGTAGATCGGTGTTTCCCAGCTTGAGTACTAGAAGTCCATCTGCACTGCAGTTTTTTCTGATCAAGATCGAGCCTTGCTATATCTGAACTAAGCATGTTAGAGCAGGGTGGCCTACAGGACTGCAGGAGCTGGGAAACTGATTTAAAACACGTTATGTATTTACTCTTAGAAATAGGGTGATGCCATAGAAGAACCATTTTAGTTCACTGAGGCACTTTTAAATGGATGATCCCATGTATGACTCTTATAACAACCATTTTGTAAATGAGATATGGGAGTGTTAAAAACCTTTTAAAGATTAAATATATACATATACATAACATAAAGGTTCTTGAAATAACCCAAACATTGGAAAAGAACTGTTACATGACTGTTAAGTGAAGTGCAGTCTATACTGTTTAATTTACTAGTGAATAAAATTACAGCGATAATCAGTATAACAGTTGATTACGAACTTTTGAGGCTTCCCATCACCTACACTAGTACATGCTGGTACAAGAGATTTGGGACTATGCTACGAATCATCCCCATTAATTATAATATTTTATGAGCTTTATCCTTTATGTAATCTTCCTGTATACGTTCTTAAGCAATTTCTTCCAGGATCAATAAATGATTCTGATTCTGCTTCTGTAATACTCTATACCTTTTTTTGACTGGCAATTCTAGTGCATTTGGATTTTTATGGTGTTGCCTTGTTATGAAGCACTATTGCAATGCAAGCATTTTGCTTTGACGGTTTTGTTGACCATGTGAGAAATATGATCCCATCTCAAGAGATCACTGTCATGCGCATTGCCCCACTGCCTGTCAGAGCATAAGTGACTTTGCAGACTTGAGACTGCATGGAATCTACTTTATCTTAATGAGTATGGCCTGGTCATGGGAGTAAAGCTCCCATGGTGCATTTCATGAGGTTCAGCATAATTGAAACTGCTGTAGATTATGGATCCAAGCTTTAGATACAGCAGATGTCAAATGTATAAATAAATAAATAAATAAATAAATAAATAAATACACCAGAATATTCCAGTATAGGCAGAAATACAATAAATGGTCAGATGTTACCTACCATTTGTGTAAATCTCACCTTTGACTGAAAGATGAACTGCACTCAGGGTTTGTCCTGCTGTGTTGGATGCAGCGCAGACATATACCCCATTATCCTGCTGTTTACAGTAGAGGACTTTAAGTGTGAAGTACCCCTCTCTGTCTTCATATAAGAGATATCGCCTACCAGACAAGATAAGTCTTCCATCTTTCCTCCATATAATTTCTGGTTTGGGCTTCCCTGTCACATAACAACGAAATTTGGCATGTTTTCCTTCAGTCACTGCAAACATTTTCACTTTGGCTGAGTTTGGAAGAGGCTCGTCTTTTAGCCGTGTCGCAACCTGCCTTCCACTTCTCTGTTTTCCCTGGTGTGCCTTCCAGTGGCCATTAGTATAACCATTGCGGTTCCCCTCATCTTCATGTCCTGGGCCTGCATCCACTAGCAGCACAGCTCCAGCAAGGCTTTCACCAAACTCATTCCTGGCCTTACATGTGTACACCCCGCCATCAGGAGCCCGTGTCTTGAAGATCTTTAGCTGGAACCATCCTCCATCCTGATAGCCAACACTGAAATGTGTGCTTTCAAAGATCTCGTTCAGCTTCTTTCCATCCTTCTCCCAAACCACCTCTGGCCTAGGGTTACCCCATAACTTACATGAGAAGACAGCATCTTCTCCTCGGCCTACACGAGTCGATAAGGGTTTGATGAGGAAACGGGGCTTGTTCTCCTCCCTCAGCTCCATCTCTTGAGCCTCACCCTCTACTTTCAGTGTTGCTGCAGCATATGTCTCCCCTATGCTGTTCTTGGCCTTGCAAATGTACTGGCCGCTGTCTTCTGCTGTCACTAAGGTGATGATGAGATTGTAGACATTTCCATCCTCAAACAAACGATATCGGCCCCCTGGATGGATTTTCTCATTGTTTCTCTCCCAAATTACCGCTGGTCTGGGATCCCCTCCAATCTGGCATTTCAGGACGGCATCTGTGCCGCTCTGCACCACTACCGGACGAGGGTAGGCCAGGAACCGCGGTGCTCCACCAAACACATCCATCTCTGTTCACTTGCCAGCCTCACCTCAGCCCAGCAGGCTACAGGCATTCAGTCTGTGTCTCACTGACGTGAGAGTTTTATCTATTCTGTGTCAACCAGGTGTCTGAATCAAAACAGAAAAAATGTCTTTTATTTAAAATTATGTCAGTCTGGTTTGTGATAAAGTAATGATTTCTTTCTAAAGTAAACAAGAGGGACTTTTAATTTAAAATGAAAAATGTGAAGTGACATTATATCTTTAAAAAAACATGGAAAGCAATTGTTATTTCTGCAGTTTCCAATGTGATATTTACTAGGTAAGAATCATAAAAATGCCAAATATATGTAGTTTATGTACATTTTCATCAGTTACATTTTCATACAATGTGAAGACTTCCACAAAATCTGAAAGAACACAATTCATGTAGAAAAGGTTTAGATAAACAAAAACATCTCGCTTAACAAAATGGCCAATTAAAATTATGCAGCCTATACATGCCTATGAAAATAAGTAACCTTAATGAAATTGGGGGGCCCATTTGCAATGGTATATATGCCGTTTCCCTAATTTCAAACAAATAAGTGATGAGATGATGCTACAACAATCTACAACATGTTTTCTTCTGTTGCTCTGACATGGTTTGGTCTATCTTCAAAATTTGTTTTGTCTTTAAATCCTTACGTAACATTAACAAAATTTACATTTCCTCTAAGAATAAAATATACATCCAATTCCTCAGTCTATTATGCCCACAAACATCAACACACACAATAACTGGAACACAAAAGACCACACTGCATTATTAAAATCTTACTCATTCTCTCAGCTACTGCAGCAGTCATATTACACACTGCAATGTGGTTCATCTAGTTACATAATCACTTCATTTGAAGTATTTGAGAAACATTAAACAAACTCACGATGATGTCATTTAACTTGATACTAAGAGGCCTTAGTATCAAGTAATGTTAAGTGATGTTTATTCATTTTTTAGCTAAGTGGTAATCTACCTAGCATGTCGACTTGCATATCAAGTGTTTTCCTCTCAAGAGGAAATGTAAGCAATTTGACTCACCACACTGTGTAATTGTAGACATTTGTTTTCACACACAGTTAATTCTTTTTGGTATAACATAGTATTTAGGAGGTAAAAGCAGCTAGGTAGCAAGACAGTTAAAAAGCCAATTTGGATCATTTAGGCTTATGCTTTACTAGTAGTATAGAAAGAAAAAAAAATCAAATCATCAGCTTAAATTTCATGTCCGTTACAGCCCTAAAAGATTTACTTTACTTATACTTAAACTCCACAATGAAACAAAATTAATTACTATATCTATTAATCAAATAACTGTATGGTTTACAATTATATTTAATTGTCATTAGAGTTACTATTGATTATATTGGTAGTGGAGTTATCAACCCATCATTTTAATGATTTATCCTGTAATTGTTTTGTTTTGTTTTGTTTTGTATAACCCTTTAGACCCCAAAAGGCTTATTGATCACTGGCTTAAAGAAAACATTTTATGTTAAAACCAGGGGAAAATGACAATTACATTTAAATTTACATTTTTTAAATTTGAGTGTCACTTTAACATGAAAACACCTAATCATAGAAATCAAAACAGCATTCTGAGTGTGGAACTGAAAGGAAGGCATGTAATTATGTTGAAAAAAGATAACCAACACTTATGCAAAGGAAAATTGTGAAATACAAGCTCATTGTTTGGCTTTAATTTTCACTGCAGGTAGATTTTTAGCATGAGGAAGCTGAACAAAGTCTCTCAGTCCATAAAACTGAGGCGGCAAGAGCGGAAAACACAGAGATAACAGGCTAGTTAACCTGTTAAACTGATTCATGGGAGCAAACACTGACATGACTCAAACCACCAAAGCTGAATGAGATTCATGTTTGCCTAGGAGATGTGAGGGTCTTGAAACATCCAAGGGCTACAGATTTGCTGTAGTGTTGCTTTCACCCTGTTGATATATCACCACGTCTTCATGTTTTTATTATTTTTGAGATCCAGGCCTAATCATAAATCATCCAGGGTACAGCTCAGGCCTAACAACATCCTTGTCTCCTATTAAAGTCATTTCACTTGCAGTGAAACAAGAACTTGGCTCTGTGTTCCGTAAACCATCTAAAATTTTGATGTTGCTAAAAACAAATGTCTAAACAAAGACTTTAAAAAATTCACATTTTGAACTTCCATATCATAACTGGCTCCTAGGTGAGCAGAAATCCTGTCAGACTCCTGTCTCCATATCTTATGTTAAAAAGGACTAGTGCTAATAGCACCCCCTTGTGTGGAACGTTCAGACTGTGGAGCATGGCTTTACGGTAGCCTGCAGAAACTGTGTTCATCAAACTGCAAACTAATCATTATACTGATTCAAGAACATACATTTGAATCGATTGGTTGTATGAATTGCTTTTATGATTTTTAATTTTTTCTAATATTGTTTATCTCTTGGTTGTTCCATATAAACTCATAGAACTAAACTAATGTTGCTTAATTATCTATATAAATGCAACTGCCTTGCTTTGTTTTGTCAAAATTCTTGTTCAGGTTTTCCCTCATCTTTCCTTCCATGTGCGTGTGGGTGGTGGTATGTGCACTAGGGGGATTTGATGGGGAAGGGACAGGATTGCATTTCGCCGGGGCATTTACTCCCCAGAACTTTCTATTTGCCCTGTGTGTGAGAGGAGACGCAGCCAACAGTCTGAAGGTGAACAGCCCTTGTGCAACGATGGCCACAACACATAGCTAGCACAGCTGGTGCTGTATTTCAATGGGAAAGTGCTTTATATAGTCCACCCTAAATAAAGACCTGCGAGAGAGCATGTGTCAGGTATCACAAAGCACACCCTATACACACGCGTGCACATACAAACACAGACCTCGCAGACCCCAGCACACAGATGCAGCTCACACCCTAAGGGACCCTGCAGTCAAAATATGCTTTGCCTTCATCACACCCCTCTTGGCAAACTCACAGAAGAATTCAGCTGCTAAATGTCATTGTCAAATTTAGTTTCATTTGTCATTTGTTTAAAAAAGAAAAAGAAGAAGAAGAAACCGTTCAAATGATGCCTTCGTTTTAAAATATCCTTTAAGCTGCTGAGCTACAGTAGTCCAAGTCTAGGTCCAGTCTGTTTTATACCCTCTCGTCTGATTTTTTTATGGGTGGCTTCTCAAGTTTGATCATGCTGTGAGGTTGGCCTCATGAAATTACTTGCCAGGGGATTACTTGCCAAAGCTAGTTTATCTGCTTTATTGGGTACATTACATGTACTGCTAGTCTTAAACCTCTAGTCACACAGCTCTCTTTTCAGACAACACAGTTCTACTCCAAGTGTACACTGAGTTATGCCGTCTGACACATTATTCATCACAACCCTGATGATTCCATAATAGGCCTCTAAAGACACAAAATATGTGAATTCTTGTATGTACCACATTACACACAGCTTATTGCACACTGAATAAGTTCTTAGGGATCACCAAGAAAAACCAAGAAAAACATCTTGCTCAATCTCGAGTCATTTAAAACTTTCACTACTTAAAGGTGCCGGGGCAAGGATTTTTGCTTGTAGTTAAATAATCGGTGTGGTAATGTGCCAGCTCACGATTGTTTATAAACCAACTTTTCAAATCTTCCACTGATTAAGGCACAAGCCCTTCTTCACTTCTTTTAAAAACAAAGTGTTAACAGTCTTATTTTGTAGTATTTTTTGTAACAGTCATATTCCGTCTGTTGTCCAAAGTGCTATCTTAAACATGTGCCACAGTTCTAGCAAAGCTGTTCTGAGCATCAAACAATAAATCATCAAACAGAGCGTGATGTCCCACTGAGCTCGTTGTATTCTCTAAAAGGGGGTTTATGGGGAGATTAACCTTTCATTTGTTATTCTGTTGTAATTAGACTGACCTTTGACCCCAGTGAAGCTGCACTTTGCAACCCACATGTGACCTACCTCTCCTCAGTCCTTAGGGTTGATTGTCGACATACATTCCGCGCCAGGCCTCCGATCCTGCCACTGAAGTCACAGGCCTGCTCCTCTGAACGCTCACTTCCTGTTGTCTTTTGCTGATCTCAAAGTAAATCCCTGTACGCTTTGATAAGAAGTTGCTTTCAGAGGTGCTCCTCAATGGTTTCCGGTCGTCGTCACCTGTCCATTTTGCTAGGCTTCCGCCTGCCCCGCTCTAGGATAATGATGTTTTGTTTTGTTTTCTTCCCTAATGCCACTTGACAGCGTCCCTCCGCACTCTGCGGCGGTCCCACTACCTCTGTGGTGTTCAGTGCTGAGACACCCCGAGTGTCATTGTTCGTGGAAGACCGTTAAATGCTTTTGCAGCTGCTGCTGTCCCCTAAAAATACTGGCAGTCCCGATGACAGCAGTGAAGATAAGTCGGGCTCTCCATTCACTTGCTCGCATTGGCTAAAGATAGATTGGATGGCCTGTCCAGAGCAAATTGCTTGGCTTACTTGAGACCTTGCAATAAAACCTAAGGAGAAGGGCAGAAGGCCTCCTGAAACTTCCAAAACCATTGGAGTAAAGACATTGGTTTATTTTTCAGTACCACTCATTAGTCACCCAGGCACTTATAGCAAAGAAGTCCTAGTACTGGTCATCATCGATCCAGACTGAGGTGTGTCTGCTGCACTTGCATTCTGGTCATTCACACAGACTTCCTTTAGGGAGCTGTCAGGAAATACAGAAGTGGCCATTTTGGATATGAATGAAGTGATAAATGCTGAAAATGGGCCTTTGAAACAGTCAAATCTGTGGGGGATCTGCGTGCACGTGTGATGTGTGAGTCTGAGCACAGGGGGCACTGACCCTCAGCTGTTTAGAGGCTCACTCTCTCAGTCTTGCACTCCCTCCTCTGATTTCAACCGTTGGAAGTAATCCGATCTCGCCTTGAGCCCTGAAACTAGCGTCCTGGCAATGAAGCAGTTTGGGCTAGCCGCTTTGTACGAACTTACAGGGATTAACAGTCCTCTTTTGGAAACTTCTACATTCCTCCGTCTGCTAAATAAGACATTAGCAAGTGCATCCCTCCTTTACATGCTGCAAACTGTTTTAAGTGAAGAGTGTACACAAAGCACTGTCACAAAATCAGCACTGAGCTGCTGTTTACAGCCTCATGTGGTCGTTAAGATGCTCGCCCTTCACATACACGATCAGAGAAAACTCTTAAATTACGTGGAAATCAGCAGTACTGACAGCTTTCTGCTTAACGCTGCTTCTTAATGCTGCCTGTAACAAATGTCAAGATTATGAGGTAACTTTTTTTTTGTAACTGTCATTTTTATATAACATACAGTAACAGGTGTTTCAGTTTCAGTTCTTGTCTTTTCCAGCTGGTGATGTGTTTCATGTGTTTCACTCCATGCACATACACTTTATGATACTTTTAGCTCTCTAGGAACACAACTGTTTGGCATGGGCGTGGACATTTTTCAGAGGTGTTCCATAACCTTGTAAGCAATGTGATATAATTGTGACAAGCAACACACACTCATTCACTCTCACAAGCTTGTGTGGTAAGCTGAATTATGAATGTTATTTGACCATTATGGAATTTTCCTTATAAATTTTTGTCTGGGTCATAAGGGGGATGGGTTCAGCCTGAAGCAGGCTGAGTTGGGTGGAAAGTAGAGGCTGTCTAATAGTCTAAGAACTCTCCTGTTTCTTTCGTCCCCTATTAGTTGAAGTGTTAAGATTCAGTTTATACCTGGAAATGGATCTTATTTCCAATCCTGAAAAATCAAGTGTGGAATACGTAATCAAGTAGGCTCTGAAATCTGTCAGTTCTGTTTTATGATTAATGTGAGCAGCTCTGTAACTCGACTGTGAATGCAGAAAAGTTTTGGGTTTTGTAAATGCTGCGGATTCTCACACCAAAGAAAAAGAATAATTCACAGCTCTCTCCCTCCCCCTGTTGGTAGTAAAACCATAATTACTAAAGGATCATTTTTGTACATTCATGGTCAGCTTATATTACACTGTCTGTCATCCTTTATTACATCTTTTATTATTATTATTATTATTATTATTATTATTATTATTATTATTATTATTATTATTATTATTGTTGTTGTTGTTGTTGTTTTTGTTTATAATTGCATTTTTCATTTTATTTAATTATGTGAAAATCACATTATAACATGATTGTAAAACTACTTGTTCAGTAGCAGTGGTTGGAAATATCCTTATACAGCTACTAGGTTTCGTAGTGTTTATATTCCAATATTAAAATTAATTGATTCAATGTGTCAGTTAATGCAGTATGACTTTTTACTTTGGTGTAATATATGTTCAACCTGTGGTGGACAATAGTGATCAAATTGGGTGATAGGTCAGTTGATATGTGAAATACAATTAACGACCAATTACAAGAGTGGTTATAACTAGATAGAACTATTGTGACATGAGGTAAGGAAGCTGCAAAATGACTGACTGTACAGGGCTTGGCACCTCTTAGCCTTTCCATGTTCCATGCCCACGAATGTGTTTTTTCAGAGCTATAATTGTGAGAATGGACAAGCTTCACAGGATGGTGATTATTAATATCCGATGATATTTACTTTCTATGCATTTGAAAAGTTACGCTGTTATGTCATAATATACTTGTAATTTTTAACAATAGTTAATGAAACCTCACATCTGATGCAATGATGCATGATCTGAACTTGTAGTGAAAGGTGACAGGAGTAAACTACAGCAGAATAAAGGGTAATGTCTAAGAAACCAGTCTTTAAACATAAATGTAAAGAAAATAAAGGAGTAATCAGACTAAATAATGATCCAAACAAGTATTAATAAGCTTAGGGTTATCAAGTGTTTAGTAGCCACTGCTCTAGCTGCTGTTTTTATTCTAGGACATCTAAGACATTTTCTTGCTGAATTTTCTTTCTTTTCTCTTTAAGGAAAAGAGAACAGTTCAGCCTAGCCTAGGAATTAAATATTAACTGACCAGTACACATTACTGACCATTGCTCCACACATGTCCACACATGCAAATATGCTTTCAAAATCCTCATAAACCTAATAAGAAATTTCAACATTTTAAAATAACATTCATTTATTCATTCATTTATACAATTAATTAAACATTACATTTAAATAAAATTAATTAAACATTAGCTGCTGCATTAGTTACTATATATAGCTTTGTATGCAACCCATTTCTTGTAACAGCTCACTAATTAGCTAGCTACCTTTCCTATATTAGGCCATCTACACACCTCTGAGTATATCCAGTATTATTGTTTGTATTATGACCACACATGCAATAATACCCTACAGTGTTACAAACTGCGCATTACAACTCCACAGCACATCCAAAATGCTGCTCCTAGAAGTCTTACATGCACTAGAAAGAGTGGTGATAGCACTCGATAATGTCACTTAGATATAAGTTTCTCACTCTCCTTGCCTTTCTTGCTACCCTTCAAGCTACCCTTTTGCAAACTCAAGTTACTTATAAGTTACCCATTCTCCTCTTAAAACTGATTTTGCAATCTTTTTAGTCACTACATGCACATTCACCTGTCTTTGGAAAGTCAAAATGTAAACGTTCTAACTTCTGCACCTAAATAGTGCATACTATGTTTAATATTATATGGGGTATTTGGGTGTAGAAGCTGAAAATTTATAACATAAATCTCCTCAGTGCGGTGGTACATAGATATACAAATAGGCCAGGGCACCTGCCTGTCAGTCATTAGGTTGTGAGCTATTTAAAACTAGGATCTTACATTAACAAAACTGATCAATTTATTTGCTGATATCTTGCTATCACAGTTGTTTTTGGAGGGAATGCAAATCTGGCAAGTCTGACTCTGCAGAGTGCTCCCAACTTGGTATATTTTTGTAAATGACATTAATAGTTTAGGAAACCTTAATCAGCACATTTTACTTTGTTTTTTTTTGCACAGATTGCAAAAAAATTACCTAGTCATCCTAAAGCTTGTACATGGAAGCTTTAGATAAATGAAGCAGGATAATGTCTAACTGTAGTGGGGCAAAGGGCAAGTTTTGCTCTCTTTTATTCACTTCACCATAAGGCCGAATCTTTGCTGTTTAAAGGACAAATGGATGGACGTACACCAGATGAGCTGCGGTTCTTGAATGACAAAATCAGAAAATAAGAACAATGTCTTGTTTTAGTGCGTTGGTTGTGAATTTTAGGCCTATTCCAAAATGACCGGCTACTTATTATTTTTTCAATCTTTATTTCTAAGAGTGCTATTACTGATCTTATTTCTCACAATTATAATTAAGCCAACTTTAAAATTTTCCACAGTTACAGCTAGAAAACTGACTCGGATTTACACAGGATGTATAGAATTGCAGCAGAACTCTAGGAAAAACATTTACAGAATTTTGCCATCTTGATAATTTAGTGAGTGAGAAGTGGCACTGCAGGCTATATAAGCATGTCTCTCTCTGACTGGTCCTGACATGTCGCAAACATCCAGGCTTGGCTGCATTCCTGCAGCAGCCCTATCCAAATGCCACACGGGCAATTTGTTTACAGGAGATAGCCACCTCTCTGCCAAGACCAGCAGCAGCCTTTATTTCCTCCTGTTGCTCTGATAAGGCTGACTGAGCCTTTCATATCCATACAGTGGAAAGATGGGGTTGCTGAGCTGCAGATGGCTGAGAGGTTAAAATGAGCAGAACATCTCCACTTAACATATTTTATCAAGTGATTTGGCCCCGTGCTCCCCTGAGAGGGAATAGCAGTCAGCAGCACGGCTGCTCATCAAGTGCCATTACAAAACTCACCATTGCCAGCAAGCCTCCCATGTGACTTGAGTTATTGCTATTCTATTTTAAAAAAACTAAGGTTTTTTAATGAATACAGGTATGAGAGACAATTGGCATACCCTTTAGAACAATATGGATGTCTGCAGTAGCTGCTTGCAAAATGTGATCTGATCTTCATTTAATTCATAATTACAAAAACAAAGACGTACTAAACATGCACAACATTTTGCAGCACCATACCAGTCGAGGGCAATCTCACTGAGGCTCATGGTGCAGTGGATCCAGTCAAAGTCCTTACTGGTCCCCTCATTTAGAAGCTGACAAATTTGTACACTCATGAGTAAGATCTAATTTTACACGCATACACACACACACACACACACACCCACACACACACACCGATCAGCCACAAAATTAAAACCATTGACTGACAGGTGGAGTGATAAACACTGATTATCTTGTTACATTGGCACCTGTAAAAGGGTGGGATATATTATGCAGCAAGAGAACAGTCAGTTCTTGAAGCTGATGTGTTGGAAACAGGGAAAATGGACATGTGTAAGGATCTGAACGACTTTGACAAGGGCCAAATTGTGATGACTGGATGAGTGGGTCAGAGCATCTCCAAAACAGCAGGTCTAGGTGTTCCTGATATGCAGGGGTCAGTACCTACTAAAAGTGGTCCAAGGCAAGACACAACTGGTGAACCAGTGACAGGGTCACGGTCACTCGAGGCTCGTTGATGCATGAAGAGAGCAAAGGCCAGCTTTTCAGGTCCAGTCCCACGGAAGAGCTAGCACAAACTGCTGAAAAAGTTAAAGCTTGCCATGAAAGAAAAGTGCATCACAGCTTGCAATGTATGGGGCTACAAAGCTGCATACCAGTCAGAGTGCCCATGCTGTCTCCTGTCCACCACCAACAATGCATACAACAGGCATGTGAGCATCAGAACTGGATCATAGAGCAATGGAAGAAGGTGGCCTAGTCTGATGAATCATGTCTTCTTTTAGATAATGTGGTCAACTGTGTGTGTGTGTGTGTGTGTGTGTGTGTGTGTGTGTGTGTGTGTCGCTTACCAGGGGAAGAGATGGCACCAGCATGCACTATGGGAAGACAGCAAGCTGGTAGAGGCAAAATGATGTTCTGGATAATGTTCTACTAGGAAATCTTTGGTCCTGGCATCAACGTGAATGTTACTTTGACATGTACCACCTACCAAAACATTGTTGCAGACCAATTACAGACCTTCATGACAACAGTATTCCCTAATCGCAGTGGTCTCTTTCAGCAGGATGCAAACATTGTTCAGCAGAATGCAAACATTGTTCAGGAATGGTTTGAGGAGCATGGGGAAGATTCCTAGATGTTAACTTGGTGCCCAAATTCCCCAGACCGCAACCTGATTGGGCATATGTGGGATGTTCTGGACAAACTAGTCCATTAATGCCCCGCCTCATAACATACCAAGCAGAGTTCATACTTCAACAGGTAAGAGATATTTTTGCAGCATGAGGTGGACTAACAATATTATATTATTATATACTATTATAAAGACTCACATAATGGGAAAACTCAATTTCCCTAATTTTTTTTACATAACATGCCTTTCACTCCCCAGTCCATATATGGAAACTGAATAGTTTTTTTGTAATGTATGTTTATATATATTTATATATATATCCACCTATTCAACTTACAGCCATTTATCCCTGCCTTTTCATGCTGAAGTTATAAGAGTAATCTGCCTGGGCTGCTTTTTGAATAAGGCACAAAACAGGACGTCCAAACAAGACATCAGAACTGAGGCCGGTTATGGGGATGAAGAGAAGAAAAACAGTCTGTAATAATGAATTCTGAATTATTATGGGGGTATAAAGCTACACAGAAAAAGATTTTAAGTGGACTTCAGGAAATAGAAATTCTAATATAAATGTTTAGATTAAGGATACATTCAAGCAGGTGGAGTGGCAAGCCATGAGAGAATCTACTTGATAGACAGGAATAACATGTTAGCAAGCAAATAATTTGATGTTTATTTCTTAGAATAGTTTTTGAGTAGGGACTCCCTTTTTTTTTATTCTATTAAAAAAAATTTTGCATTTGCACTGGAGCCCAAAAAGCTAGTTATGGCGCTGTGCCATACTGAACCAATAGAAAAAGTATGTGATACCTTATATTTAGTAATTAGTGGAGCCTTTATTACTGACAGTTAACAGTAACAGCACCTGAAAGTTTACTGTTGCTGTGGATCAGTCATGTGCAGTTGTTTGGAGGGACAGTGTATGTGTCTGCAGCTGACACTTGGCACTGGGCATGGTGACCTTAGGTTCACCTTTTTACGAAGCTTTTCTTTGGAGTCTATTGGCAATGCATAATGTTAATTATTCAAGCTGCATATGTGTGAGCAATGGGCGTGCCAGTAGCTGAGCTTATTAGAAGAGGTGTCTGAATATTTTTAATGGTGTATTTGGATATTTGATATTTGGATGTCAGTGGTTGCTCGGTAACATTTTTTTCTTTGTACCTCTCATGAGCTCAACCCTTGTGTGTTCCTTAAGAATACAGATGTTTTTTGTTTTTGCATAACATTTTCTTGTAAACATTTTCAAAGTTCTCGTAAACTACCATTTTAAAGGTTTGCTTTGTAGTTTGTTCGTTTCTGGAAATGCAAAACTCTGTATATATAGACGAGAGACTTCATTAGGAACAACTACATTGTATCTACACCCAGATTCCATTTTATCAGCTCCAGTGACCATTAAGGTGCACGTGGTAGTTCACAGTCACAGACTGTAGTCCATCTGTTTCTCTACATCATTTGGTAGCCCCCTTTACCCTGTTTATTAATGGTCAGGTCCCCCACAGGGCCACCAGTGGGAAGGTTTTATTTGGGTGATGGATCAGCACAGCAGTGACACTGACATGGTAGTGGAATGTGTGTGTGTGTGTGTGTGTGTGTGTGTGTGTGTGTGTGCGCGTGTGTTTGTTGCACGCAGTGGGATTTTTTTCGTACTTTTTCTGTTGCCTTAAATTTTATTCAAAAATGAAAGTGTCTATTGATGTCTATTTCAGTTTTACATTTGCTGGTGACATGACCTCAGGGTCACTGCTGGATTGAGAATAGTCAACCAACCAAAAATATCCAGCCAACAGTGTCCTGTGGCCAGAAACTGACCACTAATGAATGTCCAGAGGACAACTAACACAAACTGTCCAGCATCAGAAAGACTACCAAGTATGTCAGGACTTTTCTCAGCTTTGACATCAGTGTTGGAACAAACTTCCCCTGACAGTCAGAAGTGCCGAGACCCTCACTGTCCTCAGATACTGAAGACACGGCTCTTCACTGAGCACTTACATGTTCATGCCATAAACTAACCTATTTAACTATCTAATCTATCTAATCTAACACAAACTTCATACACACAAAAAACTTCTGTTTGTGTGATGTGATAGGTCCCTGGTGAAGTACTAACTTCCTCTCTGGTATAATCTTAGTCTACCAACAGCTCTTAATTTTAAGTCTAATTTTACTGGTATGAGGGACGTGTTTTCTTGTGGACTACAAGGCACAGATGTACATAAGAGCATCTGCTAAATGCTGTAAATGTAAATGTAAATTACTTTATATATCGAAATGGACTTGCTGGGTAGATAAATACTGCATCCATTAAATACTCTAATAGAGTATTTAAAAACTCCACCTGCACCTTCTATGTGTGATCTACTTTGTGCAGCACACATAAACACACACACACACACACACACACACACACACATACATACATGCCCCTACCATGAATAATCTACTACTTAAATAATACCTGCTCACTGGTGGTGTTGATACAAGATAGGTGTTCTTAATAAAGTGGGTAATTGTTGTAATTAAAACTTTAATTTGTATTATCATCATGCAGTTAATGCAGTATCCAAATAATTCTTTTTTTTCTCTAACTTTTCCTTACTGCTTGTGGGTTTGTATTTCGTGAGAGAAAATACTCAAGTGCAATATCCATGCATGTCTATCTCAGTTCGAAGAAGTAAGATTCATTTGTATCAGCCTTTTCCTTATTAGCGCACTTGAGTATTTGTGAGACAGTAATGATTTTGTCTACAGTACATTTGTTGAGAATGAAGGCAGCATGAAGAGCTGAGAACAGTTTCATTGGCTGAAATGAGTTAACTCACTACCAGGATCAAAAACACAGGGACTTGCCTCAGGTTATAAATACTTTACTGATCACCTCTAGAAACATGAAGGGGCATGAATGATGAATATGAAACACATCACGACTTCAGGAGATCATCTGGGGGAGCTGTGAATAAAAAAAGAATGTTTTGAATGCAACTGCAAAAATGTCCATACTGAAGGGGTTGTAGATTTGTTGTGATTGTGGTGCATTGTTGTGAAATTGTTGTGTCAATGAAAATGGACAATGATTTTGAAAAGATAGTTAAATCCACAATAAACAGAAAAGTGCAGTCTGGCTCAGCGTGTCTGAACCGTGTTAGACCGTTCTTACTGTCAAAGTAGGTGGTCACGTACCGTTTCCCTGTTTAATTGGGTTGTTTGACTGGGTGAAGGATTCTTGTAAGGACAAGTAAAAGGGATCTTTCTGTCTTTGGTGATTCATTATCATGGACATTCCTCTAGCTGTCTGTTTGTCACTCTGCTCTGAATTCATTCATGTCAGACCCCGGAGAGTCAACACATCATAAGACAAGTGCGCAGTGACGGACAGAATTTACTCATGTGTCACTCCATCCGAGTGACGTGAACCTGGCACGAGCTCCAGTTTCCATAGACACAAAGCCATGTCTTTTGCATGTTTGTTTTTTCCCTCTCAATCTCAGCATACGAGCAACAGGACAAGTCTATTCCTATTTGCCCTTACTGATCTACTGCGAGGTCAGGCTGTCAAGCTGATATCACCACTGCTGTAAATCACACAGAGACCAAAAAAATTAATACAGCTCATATATTTAAACTGTGATGAAAGAAAATAGGCAAGCAAAAGATTCATATAAAAACACATGCGTGGTCTTGGCAGGTGGTCATGAATGAATGCTCACAGTGGGGAATAAACATTGTATGCAGACAGAGAACAACCTAACGAGGGTTAACATGCAACACAGACTTAACCAGCATGTTTCCAGTCGTCTTCCTATACTGTATAGTGACATCATCTGCAAGTTTAATGTGGCCCATTCTGATTCTCATTCTGATTTTGGTTATCTTCTTATATTCTACAGTGACATCATCTGAAACTATTTCCGCAAGAGTTTTTTTTTGTTTTGTTTTGTTTTTTTGGTGTAAAAGCTCAAAATCAACTTACAGTGACAGCAGAAGTGCAGCCTCCACATTGGGGGTGGGGGGGGTGGGGGTGGGGGTGGGGGG